>JAZGTL010000044.1:1472500-2057500 GCA_037349345.1 Oemleria cerasiformis | reverse complement strand
CAATTATAAGTTCCTAAACGGAACTACTTTATGTCTTACATAGAACATATTAATATTACTCTATTTCGTACTCTGTTCAAAATTTTGCGAGAAGTCATTACTAATGGACGTCTCAATTAGTCGTTCGAGGGTCTCTTTTATTGGTTTTAATAGAAGAAAAAAATGCATTCTCTACCTTATCTGTATCATCTGTATCTGTATATCGTTTATTCCTTTATTCCTAGGAAATACCAGACGAAAACGATCTTAGAAGAGATATAATTAAATTATTTGATTAGTTCTTCCCAGAGAAATGATCTGTTTTAGTTATTTGATCGATAAGGACAACAAAAAATTAATTATAACAAATATAAAAAATAAAAAATTTAAACTAAATCTAATTTCAATTTATAAATACTAAATATAATATATAAATTAAATAATAATAGTGTTCTTATTCGAAACGCCTTGTAATCTTCAACCAATTATGTGCTTCAATATAATTACCAGGAGTAAGCGCTATAGCTTGTTTCCAATACTCGGCGGCTTGATCGAACCAAGCCTCCGCAATTTCGGAATCTCCTTGTTGAACGACCTATTCTCCCCGGTCGGAATAGGGGGGTAAATTCCTTCCCTTAGAACCGTACTTGAGAGTTTCCGACCTCATACGGCTCAGCGGTCAAATTCTTTTGGTGTCCCGTTTTTTAATTACCCTATCTAATTGAATGAGATTTCTCAGAGATATATCCCATTTTTTTTTTCGAGTTAACCAAAAGAAAAAGGTTAATTACATGAGTTTCAAACTTAAATTTTTCTTAATAATCAGTTTTATCTTTTCTCCCACCTTACAGAAGAATAAAGCATAGGCATTTTCACTATCATTCGAGTTTTCTGAAAGGTAACTATCTCGGTTTCATATATACATTTATATAGAATCTTTGAAAAAGGCCGTCCTTCATAAGAAGGAAAAGACTTACTATCTTTGGGATCTGATGCTACACCGCTGCTCAATACCTTAGGGGATCCACTCTATTACATAAGTGGATTCCTAACTTTTATCTCATATCATGACATAAGTAAGCAGTTCTTATTGTATCGGACCAAAACCTCGCGACTTGATCTTTACGGCGCTTCCTCTATCAATTAGATCCTTTATCCATAGAATAAAGTATCTAGGCATACCTATTTCTTCATATTTCAACTTTTATGAAGTTTATTTCTTTGCTACAGCTGATAAAAATCGTTGTTTTGAACGATACATATGTAGAAAGCCTACCCCTTTTTCTAGTATTTATTAACGGGTTTGTTCTTTCGTTCCTTTTTTTATTTCTATAGTGGTGATAGTCGCACGTAATGACAGATCACGGGCATATTATTAAAAGCTTGTGGTAAGAATGGGTTTCGCTCTAGTGCCCGAAAATAATATTCCAAAGCTTTCGTATGTTCTCCGTTACTTGTGTGGATAAGGCCTATGTTATAGAGTATATAACTTCGATCATAAGGATCAATTTCTAGTCGCATAGCTTCATAATAATTCTGTAAAGCTTCCGCATAATTTCCTTCGGATTGAGCCGACATTCGTTACGGTCGTCATTCGATTCAAAGAATCTCCGTTCTAGAACCGTACATGAGATTGTCATCTCATACGGCTCCTCCTTTATGTGCATAATGAGAATAATACATGGAATAAAAAAAAATTGAAATATTCTCATTATAAACTAAGCGGGGCTGGTGTTTTTACAAGAAATCTCTAGCCAACCTTCTTGTAGAAGATCTGATCTTTCCTTAACACCAAACATGTTGGTATTAGATAAAAATAGTGACTCCAACAATTTCTTTGTCTTCAACGCCCTTAAATTTGCAGGAATTAGTCACTTCAACAGTCTTCGATGGTTATACGGGTATCCAAAATACGAACGAGATGGATGTTTGTTGTCCCAACCATTCTTGTTAGTCCCGATCCTAATAAAGAAAAGGGATAAGAGGAGTTCAAACCTGCGAAGTATGTTCAATTCAGGGCCACACGTCCGAAGACTGCCCGATGGTGGAAGTGCCAATTTTTCTGGAGGTTTCAATAACAATTCACGACCCCGGAGTGACCCATATTCAAACACTTACAATCCGGGGTAGAAAAATCATCCGAACTTCCGCTAGAGTAATAATCAAACTACCGCCAATCCTTTGCTGCCCCCTGGATTTCAGCAGCAAACTGCAACCTCTCAAGGGAACTCTCACGGCCCTTCCTCTAATCAGACCAGCGGAAGCAAGTTTTGGAAGATACCGTCAATACCTTGGCTCAACAACACGTCCAATTCATGCAATTCATGCAAGACAGCCAGAGTCAGATGGCAAACACGAATAATGCAATTTCAAACTTGGATCGTCAATTGGGACAAATTGCAAATCAACTAAATCAGCGGGAGCAGGGAAAGCTTCCAAGTCAAGTCCTGGTCAACCCTAAAGGATTTCACAATCCTACGGCCAATGCCATCACTCTGCGGAGTGGAACACAACTTCATGGTCCTACATATGCTGCCCTTGAAGGGAATAAAAAAAGACTTGACATTGAGGAGGATGACTTCCCAGTGACATCCTTGAGGCACCGCCCTGTGCCGCCAACCATGTTCCAGGCTCCACTGAGAGCCCTACTGCAAGAAGGACTTGGCCCTGCACTTCAATTAGCTCTGCCAAGAACTGCTGAACAAAACGTGCCACTAAACTCGCCACAGCCTCAACTATAGGCGCAGAACCTGCCCAGCGAGTCAATAAGCACCTCAATGCAAGAAGCCCCAGAACCTGCGCCTATTTCATCTCTGCCAAGAGCCACATCCCAGCTGCTATCACAACACGCGCCAAGGATTATGTCCAAGGCATGGCCGCAGGCCACGACTGACATCCAACTTGCTCCTGAGGCCCATTCGCAGCACTCAAATACTTCCAACTCTAAAACTCAAAATTCCAATCTTAAACCAACTAAAAAAGAAGAATTTCAGTTAACCAATGGTGTCGAAATTCCATTTCCTCGTAGGTTCCAAAACAGGAATAAGAAAAAGGAGGACTTTGAGGAGGAAATCATCAGCATGTTGCAGAAGCTTCAAATCACACTGCCTTTCCATAAAATCATCAAGCACATGCCTATCTTTGCAAAGCTTATCAAGGACTTAGTCGAAGGAAAGCGTGGTTTCAGCTCCACTCACATCATTGAAATCCCTAAGGCATGCTCTGCTGCCCTTTTGCGCATGCCCCTTAAAGCCAATGATCCTGGGCCTCCATCCCTTCCATGCGTCATCCAATCGAAAAGATTCGAGCATTGCCTCTGCAACATGTGAGCATTAGTAAACATCATGCCATTACACATTTACAGGTCACTCAACCTAGGCGCACTCAAACCTATGCACCTATGTGTTAGATTAGTGAACACCACTATTACTAACCTAATGGGGGTCCTAGAGGACGTACTTGTGCGAATTGAAGACACATGCATCCCTGCGGACTTTTATGTACTCAAGATGGACAAAATTAACAAAAATGAGGAACCTCCACTCATCTTTGGAAGGCCTTTGCTAGCTACGGCAGAGTTCCTTATCGACGTCAAAAATGGCCAAGTATCCATCAAGGTCTTGGACAAGCGTCGGACCTTCTCCATCGATGATGCCATCCAATATCCTTCCGAACCTATAGTGGATTTTCTGTTAAATATGATGGACATACTGCTACGGAAGACAATTGAGCAGTCTTGCATGACAGACGATCTCAAGAAGGCCATTTCAAGTACTCCACGCACTGAGGAGTCACTTGAAGATAGCGTGATTGAGGAAGTTTAGTCCCTCGATACCGTGCCAACCCTTCAATTCTACAGGCCTAACTTCGAAGCTTTGCCCCTCACAACCCAGAAAACCTTGCCGTCAATCATGAAGGCTCCTGAACTCGAGCTGAAGCCCTTGCACGAACACTTGAAATACATGTACTTAGGCGACAATCTAACCCTTGCAGTCATCATTGCGTCTACCCTAAGTATGGAGGAAGAAAAGGCATTGGTTCACATTCTTAAAGTGAATCAAACTGCAATTGGATGGACGATCGCCGACATCAAGGCATAAGTCCTGTAAAGTGCATGCATCAGATACTTCTGGAAGAAGACTCCAAACCATCAGGGGAGGCGCAGAGGAAATTGCATCCACCTATAAAGGAGGTCGTGAAGAAAGAAGTACTCAAACTTCTTGACGTAAAATTAATCTATCCAATTAGCGATTCCAAGTGGGTGAGCCCAGTTCAGGTCGTGCCAAAGAAAAGCAGGATCACGGTCGTTAAAAATGAACATGACGAACTTGTACCTCAACGAGTTCAAATGGGATGGAGAGTGTGCATTGATTACTACAGACTAAATACAACCACACGCAGGGATCACTTCCCTCTGCCCTTCATCGATCAAATGCTCGAGTGCTTGGCAGGACATTCACACTATTGTTTCTTGGACGGCTACTCGGGGTGTAATCAGATTGCTATTGCTCCTATCAAGAAAAAACGACATTCACATGCCCATATGGTACATTTGTGTATTGAAGAATGCCGTTTAGATTATGCAATGCCCCGGCTACCTTCCAACGTTGCATGATTAGTATCTTCTCCGATATAGTGGAGGATATAATTGAAGTGTTCATGGACGACTTCACAGTGTTTGGGCATTCATTCGAACTTTGCTTAGCCAATCTATCCCGAGTGCTGGAACGATCCAAAGAAAGCAACTTAGTGCTAAATTCGGAAAAGTGCCACTTCATGGTACAACAGGGAATCGTCTTGGGCCATGTGTTCTCTAGCTGTGGAATAGTGGTGGACAAAGCTAAATTGGACATAGTGGAAAGGCTGCCATACCCCACTACAGTCAAGGAAGTTCGATTGTTCTTAGGGCACGCCGGCTTTTACGGAAGATTCATCAAAGACTTCTCAAAAATCACAAGACCTTTGTGTGATCTTCTAGCCAAAGACGCCACATTTGAGTTCACTAAGGAATGCCGTGAGGCATTCAACACACTCAAGGCAAAGCTCACGGCATCACCCATCATCAGGCCACTGAATTGGGACTTACCATTCAAACTAATGTGTGATGCCTCGAACTTCGCAGTAGGAGCAGTTTTGGGACTGCGTGTGAACAACTTCCTCACGTCATCTACTATGCAAGTAGGACTCTGAATGATGCCCAATTGAACTATTCCACCATGGAAAAAGAGCTCCTTGCCTTCATCTTCGCTCTCGAAAAGTTCCGATCATATCTTATTCAAACCAAGGTCATAGTGCACACTGATCACGCTGCATTGAAGTATTTGCTCACTAAGAAGGACGCCAAACCAAGGTTGCTACGTTGGATGCTACTTCTCCAGGAGTTTGACCTTAAAATCAGAGATAAGAAGGGGAGCGAAAACGTGGTTGCTGATCATATGAGTTGATTGATTCAGGGTTCCAATAAAAAGGCCGATCAATTGCCACTCCTAGAGACCTTTCCTGACGAACAACTCTTCGCTCTCCAAGCTATCGATCTATGGTATGCTGATCTCATTAATTACCTTGCCACAAAGAAATTTCCTTCATTTTTAAGCAGGTATCAAAAGGACATGTTGGCTAAACAAGCTAAGTACATCATCTGGGAAGAGCCGTATCTATGGAAGCATTGTCCAAATCAAATCATTCGACGATGCATTCCTGAAGCTGAAATGGAATCCGTCCTGACATTTTGCCACAGCTTGGCGTGTGGGGGCCATTTTGGAGCTAAGAAAACGGTCCTCAAGGTACTTCAAAGTGGACTCTATTCACCAACACTTTTCAAGGACGCATATGAGTTCGTATTCACTTGTGCCCACTACCAACGACTAGGTAACATCGGCCCTCGGAACCCGATGCTATGACACCCTATCCTCGTGGTTGAAATCTTCGACGTTTCGGGCTATGATTTCATGGGGCCTTTTCTAAACTCTTTGGGTAATCTTTATATTTTACTCGCAGTTGATTATGTGTCCAAATGGGTGGAAGCAATCCCCACCAAAACTAACGATGCCAAAGCAGTTGTGAGCTTTTTGCAGGGTCACATCTTAGCTAGGATCAGAGCACCTTGAGCAATCATCAGCGATGGTGGGACGCACTTCTGCAATCGTTCGCTTGAAGCTTTAATGAAATAGTATGGCGTCAGCCACAAGGTCTCAACGCCTTATCACCCTCAAACAAGTGGTCTGGCTGAAGTTTCCCATCGATAAGTAAAGGATATATTAGAAAAAATGGTGAGCCCTAGTTGCTAGGATTGGTCCAGCAGATTGAACGATGCATTGTGGACCTATAGGACAGCATACAAGACCCCGATTGGCATGTCTCCTTTCAGGCTTGTTTTCAGAAAAGGATGTCACCTACCGGTGGAATTGGAGCATAAAGCATTCTGGGCAATTAAGAAGATGAACATGAATGTCGATGATGCTAGAATACATAGAAAGCTACAGCAAAGTGAATTAGAAGAACTTCGAAACGAGGCCTACGAAAGTGCTTGGATTTACAAGGAAAAGACCAAAGCTTTTCATGACAAGCTCATTCAGCCCAAGGACTTTAAAATGGGAAAGAAAGTCCTCCTCTTTGATTCTCGGCTCAAACTATTTCCAGGTAAGTTGCGTTCGAGATGGACTGGAACATTTATTGTTACAAACGTTTTTCTTCATGCTCCAGTTGAAATCCAACACCCATATAGGAAGGATCCGTTCAAGGTAAATGGCCATCGCCTCAAACACTACTTCGAGGACCTTCCCAATCCAAGCCCGGATGACCCTGCAACTCAGCATGCGCCAAGTACCTAGCATGCCAGCCCCGTCTTGCCTAGACGTTAAATAAAGCGCTCCTAAGAGGCAACATTGCCCTAGTTTGTATTTTTCTCTTCTTTTGCTGTTTCTGCCCTTTATTTCTCTCAAACCTATGTTATGTTGTCATGCATATTGCTTAGCACATTAAGGACAATGTTCAGTTTAGGTTTGGGGTGTCGATTGAATTTTTGCACATAGAAACAAGTAGGTTTGGGGGTGATGCAAGGCCAGAACTTTTGAATTTTCGGCCTTACTTGTTTTTGTTAGCTACTTAATTTTGTGCTTTTCATTAGTATTATAACTTGTTAATAGGGATGTATATGCTAAGTTAACTTTATTTGCCTTACTAAGAGTCATTCCATAAGTAGTTCATAATCTGCACTTCACAATGCCATGTTTTAAGTGATTAAGTGAAGAAAACAACTGAATTTGAGTGAGCTTTAGAAAAGTTGTGGAGACTTCCCTGTGAGATCTTTGAGCCTAATTGCCATTCTTTCTAAGCGACATGTTTGTTTCTACTCTTAAACACTCGTCGCTTTTGTTCTTAATTGCTAATCTCATTACATAATTTTGCATTGAATTTTAAAAGAACTAACATAATTTAGAAGCTCTTGATTTAATGTGTGGCTTTCCATAAGAAGTGATGTAGGCTATGTGTGTTTTAACCTCTAAAGGCCTTATCCTACCCAATTGCATGCTCCCTAAGCCAATTTTGAAGCCAAACACTCAGCCTTTTCTTTCATCACCTAAAGGATAACCTAACCCAAAATACTTAGCCATTCATCACAGCCATGCTCTATAACCTCAGTTTGTGCTAAGGTTGCCCTAAATGAGATTCATAGTGAGAATGAGAGGTGGAAGAAGATACTGCCCAATTCTAAGGACATTGGCGTCAATTCAAAGTTCAAAAGTTTAAAGCTTACAAATGACAAGCTCCATGAAAGTTTGAGAAAATTATTGCATGATCTTGGTTCAATTCAATTCAAAGGAAAATGAAATAATAAAGAAAACAAAAGAAAGAACAGAAAAAAACGGTGAAAAGAAAAAGAAAGAAATCAAAAGAAAGAAAAACATTGAAATAGAAAAGAAATGGAAAAAAGTGAAAAACAAAGTGAATTGAGCCAAGTGAGCCAAGAGCCTCAAAATAAGCCATCAAGAAAGCACAAGCCGTGGCCCTTAAGCAAGGATTCAGTTCAGAAATTCCAAGTTCGAGTCATGACTTCTCATGCCTTAGCACAACTCAGGTTCTTTGAATCCCATCCTTCCTTTCTAAACCCTGATGCTTAGCCCCGTTACAACCTAAAAAGAAAGACCTAACTGATCTTATGGACAATCATGCGAAGGATTACTGTACATATCTATGTTCTTAAAGTTCAATTCCTTTCATGATATCCTTATTTCCATAAAGTGATATTCTTCATTAATACTCATATGTGATTAAATTTGAATTTCATAACATAAACTCATCACATATGCTTGAAAAGAGTGACAGCCTAGGATTCTTGTGCGAATTGAGAGTTGCCTAGTGAGGATTAGTGTCAAGGAGAAATCTTTCTAGGGCACTTAGATGAAGTTGTTTCAAACATGATCACTTGAAATATTGGCACTTAAACATCTACACCTTCACATGACAGTCACGGCTATGGCACTCCTTTTAGTTCTACAAAGCATGTTTACTTACTTTGATTCTTATTAGCTTGTTAAAAGTACTATCTCTAGCATCTTATTTGTCTAAGTAAAACGTTTGTGGCTATCGTGCTACTATAACCCTCACGAGACAAAACTCTTCCTACTAGGTGAACCTAGGGGTTTAAATGTTCTATGTAAACTAAGATCGAGTCTTTTCATTTTGTTTAAGTTTTTTTTGCTCAGGGACTAGAAAAAGATAGGTTAGGGGGTATTTGATCAGTCATTATTTACGCATCATTTTGATGTCTTTATATGCCTCTCTTACATGTCTTTGAATGATTTCGTGCCATCAATAGTATAAAATGATCAATCTTGGGAGACTTGTGCAGATTTGGAAAGATAGTTAAATTCTGAGAAGAACGCAAAAAGAATGACTCAAATCGGAGTTCGGATGAAGGAGATGTCCTCATTTCAAAAGCAGGTCATAAACTTGGTCCTGAGTGCGCCAGTGCGCCCTATTTTGGGTCATTGGGCAAGTACCTCAGATCATGCCATCCGGGTCCAAAACCTGTGTCTCATGACATAAAGTTCATGTCCTAGAAGTGCCAAGGTCATGCTGGGACATGTCGAGTACATGTCGCAAGAACTTCCCATTCGAGCCCAGCCTATGTGCCTAAACCCTGGTTTATGTTCTGCCAGCGGTGGAACAAAGTTCCTCCTCTGCGCTAAGCTAGACAACCTGTGCACCTCGCCAGAACGAAGATGCGCTTCTACTATTCTCATGGTGTGCCTCAAAAGCGCAGTCCCAAATCTCTTTGACAAAGACATTCCGAGGGCCAAGTTCTAAGTTCTAGCGTCTGACCGTGGGAAGACAGCGGGCTGCCCGCGGCCAGCTTGTGTTCCCACTTGCCAGCTTGCATTCACACTGCCAGCCATGTTCTGATTGGTTCTGATAGGTTTTAGGGACTTTGTAATTGCTTAGAGGTATAATAACTGTTATAGAACACTCTAGGCTAGGGTTTCTAATTCCAATCCTTCTAGGACAAGGTTTTTCCTTTGTCTATAAAAGGGAGCCTTTGTTCGGTGTTTTAGGGACGAGATTTTCACACTTTGTTAGAGAGACCATACTAGAGAACCCTAGCCGCATACATTCTCTGTAATTCAGTTTTAATTTCAAACAGTTTTAATTTTTTCCAAAATTGAGAGTGTAGTGCGTTGAGCTTAGAAAGGAAGGCCTTGCCGTGTCTCTGCTGTGAATCACTTTTCATCAGCGTTCTTTACTTTAAACTTTTGTTTCATTGCAATTTACTTATGATTTCAATTATATTTGTTTTAATTTCGGTTATGAGTGAGTAGTCGTTTTAGGATTAGGGCTTCTGTAAGCCCTAGCCTTGTTAGTTCGTTGATTAGATTTCTGGCTCTAGATTGTGATATCTATGCATGCTGATTAAGTTAGATTACTTTTCTTAATGATCTTAATGTATGCCTATAAGATTATCTACCTAGTTTGCATATAATTATTGGTGTAATTGCTTGAGTGATCGTCATATCATCTTGTGATTTGTAGCATCGAGGGTATTTGGGACACTTACCTGTAATCTTAACTCATGACGACCTAGGATTGTATGTCACTTTTCTAGGCTAGTGTGGTGTCATTAAATTCTCTTTGTACTTCATGCATCATCTTAAACGGTAGGTGATAGACGTTCTTGGCATATGCCCTATTTAGAACATGCTAAGTAAGAGGGAATAAGATGTGTCTAGTGAACCAACGTCAGGAACTTGGCACGGGCACCTAATTAAGAGAATGTATAGTAGTTAGGTCAAGGAAATCTGATTAGTAAGTATAATTGGTTAGGATGGATAGTAAGCCTTAATTCGCCTTAGTTAACAAACAATCAACCTTTCATTCTTGTATTGTTATTTTCTGCACTTTAATTTACTTGTCTTTAATTTACTTCACTTCCGGAGGGTGTGTAGCACTTCTTGCACCACAAGGATATTGTCAGTGATTTGTCTACCTGCGATAAATGCCGACTGGTTTGTGCTAGTAGCCTTCTGTAAGACCTCCTTCAACTTGTTCGTTATAACCTTAGATATAATTTTGTAAAAAACATTGCAGAGAGAGATAGGTCTTAGTTGTGTCATCATCATCGGACTTGGCACTTTAGGTATGAGTACGATATGGGTGTGATTTAGCTGCTATGGGAGGCGCCCCGATTCAGAGAATGCTATTACTACCTGAGTTACCTCGTGCCCAATAATACCCCAATGCTTTTGGTAAAAACTAGCAGTAAACCCATATGGCCCAGGGGATTTAACGAGTTGATTTGCATCATTGCCTTCCTCACTTCCTCTGGCTGAGCCGGCCTAGTGAGCCCAATGTTGTCCTGCACCATCACCTTTTGCTCTATGCATTATGAAATTCTCTCATTTGAGTGCAGGTTAGAAGATTCAGAGAGAGCATGAAAATAACCCTCAGCCATAACCTTGATTCCATCAGCACTTTCGACCCAAGCCCCATTATCATCCTACAAACCATGGATATGGTTGTGTCTTCTCCTTTTTATCGCTTTCGAATGAAAGAATTTAGTGTTCTTATCCCCTTCATTTAGCCACTGTACTCGGGATTGCAGCTTCCAGTACACTTCCTCATCCTGAATAGCTATTTGAAGGTCAGCTTCCAGCTACTTGCAGAATCATACGGTGACCCTTGGTAGCAACCCTGCAATTTTTCCTTCAATTCTCTAATTCTCTGTTGTGCATTAGTCTGCCTTTTCTTCCTCTGCCATAACAGCAAGCTTCTTTTTACTTTTCCTAGCTTCCTAATCACCTTGTGCCCCTCAGAATCATCTACCCTTGTCTCCCATGCAAGCCGCACCACCTTTGAGCACTTTGGATCTTTATGCCACCTTGGGTCATACAAATATCTTCTTCCCCTTCGACCTTGGCTTGGATTGGTGTCTAACAATAACATGGAATGGTCTGATCCTGCTACCAGCGCATGTTTGGCTATTGAATCCGGTTACAAATTCATCCAAGCAGCAGTTGCAAGCCCATGGTCTAGGCGAGCTTGCACAAAACCGTTATCTCTTTTATTCCGCCATGTAAAAAAGGGTGTCCAACGTATCCCAAATCCAATAATTGGCAATCTGCTACAAAACCACAGAATACCCGCCTACTGGCTACTGATAAAACATTCCCCCCTCTTTCTCACCCGCATTGAGGATATCATTGAAATCTCCAATGAGTAAGCATGGCTCCTCCTCCCTCTTAATTCGAGTTCGTAGTGTTTCCCATTGTGTTGCACGCTTTTTATCGTCTGTACTTGCATATATCGTAAACAACATCCACCTGTTCTATTTAGCTTTATCCGTAATTAGTACCTCAATAACAAACTCCACATATTTGACCAAAGCAACTGGGTCTACAGTCCTCCAAAAAACACATAGCCCTCCATTAAGCCCCTGAGGCTCAACTGCTTGCATAAAATCCATTCTCAGCCGTTGCTTTAAAAATGAATATCGAGTACTCCGATTTTTTGTTTCCAAAAGAACCACAATATCCGACTGGAAGAGCTAGCTCTGCTCTTCCAAGTTATGAACTATCAGGTCACCACCGATGCCCTGACAGTTCCAACAAACTATCCTCATTGTGACGAGGGAGGGGTGGCGTCATCACCCCTCTCAAGAGACCAGGACGACTCGACCACCTGATTAGTAACATCCACCATCCTTCTTTTGCCTACACCCTGCAATCCTTCCACTGATATTGGGTCTCCGTGAGGATTCCTTCTAGCTTCTGGTTCACCTCCTGTTGAATTGGACGATGGTGAAGAACTCCAAGCAGCAGAGACTAACTTCAGAGAGCAGAAAAAGGGTGAAAACACACAAAACCCTCAAATCTGTAACAACAGGTAAACTCCCTAATCGAAACTTCTAGCTGAACCAAATTGAATCAGGACTAGCCTATGATGTTCTTAATTTTAGTTTCTTCATTTCTAGATTTAATGCTTGGATTGAATGGGTGATGATCACTATAATGATCAATGCACACCAAGTGTTTGTAGAAATGCCTTAGAGAATTTCCTGAACTTTCTTCTCTGATATGACAGAGAGAATTGTCTATATTTGTATTCAATTAATTGAATGAATGATTACAACTCTCACATATATACACTCACTCAATTTGTTAGATGTATAACATCTCATTAAGCCAATTACATGATGACACCTAATCTAAATCTGTTCTAACATATTTGCTTGCTTACCAAGCAAGCTGTACACAGGTAGTAACAGATTCTAGGTAGTTATAACTGTCACCCGCATCCTTGGCCTTCAACTGAACTGCCAGCTGCATCCTTGGCCTTCAACTGAACTGCCAGCTGCATCCCTTGGCCTTCAACTGAATTGCCAGCTGATAGCTTAGTCACTAACACTCCCTTCTAAGCTAGATGCTGGTTTGACACCAAGTAGATTCCTTAGGTAGTGTAACCTTTCCTTAGGCACAACCTTAGTAAAAATTTCTGCTATCTGTTCTTCTTATCTGCAGAACATCAAACCAATTTGTTTGTCTTGTAAAGCATCTCTGATGAAGTGAAACTTTCTATTGATATGCTTAGTTTTCTGATGGAACACTGGATTCCTAGCCATTGCTATTGCTGACATATTGTCACAAAGCAAAGGTGTCGGCTCACCACTGTGCTTTGTTTCACTGAGGTCCATGAGAATACCCCACTTCCTAGGGTAAAAGCATAGCCTGAAGTGCTCTTCATATCATCTTCTGAACCTCCCCAGTCACTGTCACAGAAACCAATCAATGTAGAACCTTTTCCCTTTACATACTCAATCCCATAGGAAAGAGTTCCTTGAATGTATCTCAAGACTCTTTCGGAAATTACAAAATGCTTGCTTGTAGGCCCATGCATAAACCTAGGCAAGAGACTTGCAGCATATATTATGTCAGGTCTTGTTGCTGTCAAATAGAGTAGACTTCCCACTATCTTTCTGTACAGCTGCTCATCAGCAGCTTCACTTCCATCTTCTTTCATTAGTTTGTCTCCAGTAACCAAAGGTGTGCTCATAGGCTTACAATCCTTGAGCCCAAACTTCTCAAGAAGTGTGGTTGCATACTTCATTTGATGTATAAAAATGCGTATGTCAGATTGTATCACTCCCATACCTAGGAAATTATGAAGTAATCCCAAATCTGTCATCTCATACTTACTCATCTTTACTTGTTTGAAGTCTTTGATCAAAGCTTCTGAACTTCCAGTGTAAATTATGTGATCCACATAGATAGACACAATTAGGACTTCACCAGCTTCATCAAGCTTCATGTAAAGTGTAGCTTCACTAGTACTCGTCTTGAATTCACAGCTCAACAGATAAGAGTCAATTTCTCCATACCAAGCTCTTGGGGCTTGCTTAAGTCCATAGAGAGCCTTCTTAAGTTTGTAGATCTGTTCCTCCTTCTCTTGAATCTCAAACCCCTCTGGTTGATCAACATACACCTCTTCTTCTAACACTCCATTTAGAAATGCAGACTTTACATCTAACTGGTACAGTTTCCAGTTCCTTTGAGCTGCTAGGGCAATGAGTGATCTTATAGTGTCTAACCTTGCTACTGGAGCAAAGGTTTCATTGAAGTCCACACCAGGCTTTTGTGCATACCCCTTAGCCACTAGTCTAGCCTTGTGCTTTTGTATAGAGCCATCTAGGTTTAAATTTGTCTTGTAAACCTATTTTACTCCAATGACAGGCTTGTTCATAGGTCTGTCCATTAGTTCCCATGTCTCATTTTTCTGAATCATGTCAATTTCAGCCTCCATTGCTTTCTTCCAAGCTAGATCCTTCGCTGCTTCTTAATAGGATTCAGGTTCAGTGATGCACATAAGACATCGTGCATACATATCATGAATACTCCTAAACTTGACTGGTATTCCAGTAATGGATTCTTCCTCAGGTTGCATCTCACGCATCTGAGTTTCATTCTGTGGTTCAGTCTCATATATATTTCCAATTGCAGGTTCTTGAGGAACTTCACTAGCATTCTCAGTTTGGGAATCATCATGCTCAAATCCATAGTTTAGTATAAGAGTGCCACCAGCCTTAGCCTTTGTAGCATCCCAGTCCCACTCTGCACCTTCATCAAACACAACACTCCTAGATATCACAATCTTGTTGGTCTGAAGATTATACAATCTGTAACCCTTTTCACAATGTCCATACCCCATGAATACACACTTTGCTCCCTTCTCATCTAGTTTATGTCTTAACTGATCAGGAATGTGAGAATAGCAGATAGAACCAAATATCTTTAGGTGTTTAACCCCTGGCTTTCTTCCACTAAACTGTTCAAATGGTGTTTTACCATTCAAAGCTTTGGTAGGACACCTATTCTGTAAATACACAGCTGTATTAACAGCTTCTCCCCAGAACTTGTAGGGTACACCTTTTCCATGCATCATGGTTTTAGCCATCTCCACAATGGTCCTATTCTTTCTTTCAGCAACACCATTTTGTTGTGGAGAATAGGCTACAGTTAACAGTCTTGCTATTCCTGCTTCATCACAAAACCTTTCAAAATCATTTGAGAGGTATTCACCACCTCTATCACTTTTGAGTCTCTCGATTTTATAATCACTTTGTAGCTCAATCATGCTTTTAAACTTCTTGAACACATTTAGGACACCAGACTTATGTGAAAGAAAAATAGCCAACACATTCTAGTGTAGTCATCAATAAAAGTCAGGAAGTACTTGTTACCTCCAGTGGTTTCCACTTGCTTTGGACCACACACATCTGAGTGTATGAGTTCAAGAGGCATGGTTTCCCTCCAAGCAGGTTCTTTGTCAAACTGCTCCACATGCTGCTTCCCAGCCACATAACTTGCACAAATATCTGTTCCCCCTTGTAACTTAGGCATTCCAACAACCATTTCCTTCTGCTGTAAACATTTCAAACTATTGTAGTTCAAATGTCCATATCTTTTGTGCCATAAGTCTGAATCTTCAACAATGGTTGCCCTCATAGCCATAGGATTTACACACCCAAATGTCATAGGAAAACATCTGTTCTGTGTCATGGAAATCCTTGCTACTCTGTCACATAGTTCCTTGTCTTCATAGATGTCCAATGTCTGTTCTCCAAACACTAGAAAGTAACCATGCTGAATCATATGTCCAACACTAAGCAGGTTTTCTTCCAGTCTAGGAAGAAGCATAACATCCCTTATGTGCCTAGTACCTTGCTTAGTTTGAATGACCAGAGTTCCTTTGCCTTCTGCTTGAACCACCTCACCATTTCCCATCTTAACTTTGTCCTTAACACTTCTGTCAATGTCCACAAGTAAGTCCTCTTGTGCAGTCATGTGGTTGCTACACGCGATGTCCACATACCATACATTTGTATCTTTCATAGCAGCTGTATTACAAGCATAGAACAAATTCCCAGAAGATTCAGTCACCTCTCTAGCCATATTCACAGCAGCCTTTCCATTGCAATCTTTGGCATAATGACCAAACTTGTTGCAATTGTAGCATTTAGACTTTCCCTTGAACCAACAATCACCATAGTGCAGTTTGTCACACACCTTGCACTTAGTTCCACTGCTCTCTGCTTTGTTAGAACCCTCATTGTATCACTCCCATTCCTAGGAAATGATGGAGTAGACCCAAATCTGTCATCTCATACTTACTCATCATTACATGCTTGAATTCCTTGATTAATGCCTGTGAACTTCCAGTATAAACTATGTCATCCACATAGATAGACACAATTAGGACTTCACCAGCTTCATCAAACTTCATGTAAAGTGTAGCCTCACTAGAACTCCTTTTAAACTCACAGCTTAACAAGTAGGAATCAATTTCTCTATACTAGGCTCTTGGGGCTTGCTTGAGTCCATAGAGAGCTTTCTTAAGCTTGTAGATTTTTCCTTCTTCTTCTTGAACCTCAAAACCCTCTGGCTAGTCAATATATACTTCTTCTTCTAGTACTCCATTCAAGAATGCAGATTTTACATCCATTGGTATAATCTCCAGTTCCTCTGAGCTGCTAAAGCAATGAGAGATCTAATGGTGTCTAACCTTGCTACTGGAGCAAAGGTTTCATTGAAGTCCACACCAGGCTTCTGTTCATACCCCTTGGTACAAGTCTGGCCAAGTGCTTTTCTATAGAACCATCTAGGTTTAACTTTGTCTTGTAAACCCATTTGACTCCAATTACAGGTTTATTCGTACGTCTGTCCACTAACTCCCATGTTTCATTCTTTTGAATCATGTCTATTTCAGCTTCCATTGCTTTCTTCCAAGCTAGGTCTTTAGCTGCTTCTTGATAGGATTCAGGCTCAATGATGTACATGTGACATCATTCATAAAAGTCATGAATACTTCTGAGCTTGACAGGTGTTCCAGTAGTGGATTCATCTGTAGGTTGCACATCACCTATCAGAGTTTCATTCTGAGGTTCAGGCTCTTGAAAAACTTTAGCTGCATGTTCTTGAGGGACCTCAGTTGCATTCTCAGTTTGAGAATTAGCATGTTCAAAACCATAGTTCAATATAAGAGTGCCACCAGCATCAACCTTAGTAACGTTCCAATCCCATTCTGCATTCTCATAAAAAACAACACTCCTAGATATCACAATCTTGTTGGTTTGAAGATTATATAATCTGTAGCCTTTTTCGCAATTTCCATATCCCATGAACAAACACTTTACTTCATTTTCATCTAGTTTCTGTCTCAATTGATCAGGGATGTGAGAATAGCTGATAGAACCCAAAATTCTTAGTTTCTGTCTCAATTGATCAGGGATGTGAGAATAGCTGATAGAACCCAAAATTCTTAGGTGTTTGACTCCTAGCCTTCTCCCACTAAATTGCTCAAATGGTGTTTTACCATTCCAAGCCTTTGTAGGACATCTATTCTGCAAGTACACTGCAGTATTCACAGATTAACCCCAGAATTTGTAAGGTACACCGTTTCCATGCATCATGGCCTTAGCCATTTCAACAATGGTTCTATTCTTCCTCTCAGCAACTCCATTTTGTTGAGGAGAATAAACCACTGTTAATTGTCTTGCTATTCCTGTCTCATCACAAAACTTTTCAAACTCATTTGAGAGGTACTCCCCACCTCTATCACTTATGAGTCTCTTGATCTTATAACCACTTTGCAACTCAATCATGCTTTTAAACTTCTTAAACACATTTAGAACTCCAGACTTATGTTTAAGAAAGTACAACCAAAACATTCTAGTAAAATCATCAATAAAGGTCAAGAAGTACTTGTTAACTCCAATAGTTTCTACTTGATTTGGACCACACACATCTGAGTGTATGAGTTCAAGAGGTAAAGTTGCCCTCCAAGCAGGGTCCTTGTAAAACTGCTCCACATGCTGCTTTCCAGCTACACAGCTTGCACAGACATCACCACTACCTTGTAGTTTAGGCATACCAACATCCATGTCCTTTTGCTATAAACACTTCAAACTGGTGTAGTTTAGGTGACCACATCTCTTGTGCCATAAGTTTGAATCTTCAGCAATAGTTTCCCTCATTTCTATAAGATTTACACAGTCAAATGTCATAGGAAAGCATTTGTTCTTAGTCATAGGGATTTTAGCTACTCTGTGACATAGCTCCTTGTCTTCCAAGATATCCATTGTCGGATCTCCAAATACCAGAAATTAGCCATGCTCTATCATCTGACCAACACTCAGCAGATTTTCCTCCAATCCAGGTAAGAGCATGAAATCTCTTATGTGTCTTTCACCCAGCTTAGTGTGAATGACAAGAGTACCTTTTCCTTCTGCTTGAACTAACTCAACATTTCCCATCTTCACTTTTGCTTTAATGCTCCTATCAATGTCCACAAGTAGTGATTCTTGTACAGTCATGTGGTTACTACATGCACTATCCACATACCACACATTTTCATCCTTCATAGAACCTATGTTACATGCATAGAATAAGTTCCCAATAGTTTCAGTTACCTCTCTGGCCATATTCACAGATTTCCCATTGCAATCTTAGGCATAATGACCAAATTTGTTGCAATTGTAGCATTTAGGCTTACCCTTGAACCAACACTCACCATAGTGTAATTTGTCACACACTTTGCATTTTACTCCACTGTTCTCTGCCTTGTTAGAGCCTGCATTATGGTGATAATTGGATTTATCAGGTGCATTGGACTTTTGATTCCAATTTTTGGTTCTCTTGTAGAATTTCTTAAACTTGCCTTGGGAGTTACCCTGCTATCCTTTGGAATTCACAGACAAGCTAGAAAAGGCTTTGTCAATACTTCCTTCACTGTGCATTTCTATCCTTTGATCAAAAGCCCTAATTGAAGTAATGACACTTTCAACATCCACTGATTCCATGTCCCTGGTTTCTTCTATGATAGATACAATAGGATCATAGGGTTTAGTCAAGCTAATTAGGATGTTTTGAGCTAATCTCTTTTCTGAAATGTCTTCTCCATAAGTTCTCATTTGATTTAGAACTCCATATAGTCTAGACATATACACAGACAATGATTCATCTTCTTTCATTCTTGTATATTCGAAATCACATCTAAGAGATTGAAGTTTGACAGCTCTAACCTTTGAGTCTCCTCTGTATTCTCTTTTCAGCACATTCCAAGCTACTTTTGCACTCTCTTCATTCTGGATCCTGGGAAAAATATCATTAGCAACTGCATTCTGAAGCATGCTCAGCGTCTTAGCATCTCTCACCATGTCAGCATGAAAAGGTTGATTCAAAACAGCTCCAGCTTCCCCTTCTTCATTCATTGTCTCAGGTGATCCCACATCTACATATTTCCATAGATCATAGCCCTTCAGCACAGTCTTCATTTTGATACTCCACACGTCATAGTTAGAGCCTATGAAGAATGGCGTCCTCAGCTCACCTCCACCGTGTGTTTCTGTCTTTGCAGATCACTCAACTTCACAATGCTATAGCCTTGCATAGATCTATGCTCAGATGCTGATCAAAGACTAAGCTCTGATACCATATTGATATTCAGGTTGTTGTACTTGAGCTCGGATGCAGAGCTTTAATGTCCGCAAAGGTAAGACTTCTTAACACAAGTCTCTAGCTGATGAGATTGAATCAGGACTAGCCCATGATGAATTTAGTTACTTCTCCTTGCTTTACTCTTTATAGATTGATAGAAATCAATAAATGAAATCTGAGTGATATTCACTGTTATGAATTATGCACCCCAAGTGTTTGATTAAATGTCTAGGACGATTTCTTCTTTCTTTTGTTTGTACTCAGCTATGACTGAGTTTTTCATCACTTTTATTTGACTGAATGAGAATAGAAGATTACATACACTCTCTCAGACACCCATGGTTAGGCTGGGAAGTTATGACATCTCTCTAGCCAATTCCTAGCAGCCACATACTTCGGCAGTTTAGGATTCTACTTGCACTGCAAGTAAAACACACACACATTTTTACTAATTCAAATTATGTTACAAACTTTACAGCTCACCTCGAGCTTCATTTGACACCTCATCCTGGCTTGTAATCCTCTAGCTAGTAGCTTAATCAGCAACAAGTACACGCCCAATCTCTCCGCCGATTTTTGTTATAACCGCCATTGTCATATTTAGAGTTGGGATTCCATGAAGTTGGACCCAAAAATTACTCCATTCCAACCGAAGTCGATTTGGGTTTCGGTAGTGTGTGGCTTCGTCCATCTGTACCAGCGCTTCATCGAATGACCATGGCTACATGTCAAGGACTCTCAGTAAGTCCCTACTGCCCACAAACCTAGCCATGAATCGGTTATCGGAAATAGCGTTGATTAAAACACCCTCTGCTCCCCTCCACAAGCTTCTGAAAAGTTCCATGAACGCCTCAGGATTTACCGGCTTCGAAGTAAGAACCTCGGCCACCAGGCTAAATTGGAACCCAAATGGCATGTTTGAAACCTCTTATCTCCCCAATTTAATCCTTGTCCTCTCTCTCTCTGTGTGAACCTCAAGTTCGCACCCAAGGGACGTCCTAGCACATCTAGATCCATAGCATCCTTCTCCTCTGACCCTAATTTGTGTGCTTCTCGCTGTATTACCCTTGTCGCCGCTCAAAACCTTTTTGCGCTGCAACCAACCCAAACCCTACCAAGGTTCCCCTTTAGTCACGTAACCCTACTCTCCTTACGAGAGACTTTGCACAGGCGGAGCTCAGACTTGAAGCTAGGTTAATTAGAGTATGACATTTTATGGTTGGATTGAAAATAATGATGGATTATTTTCGATAGTTTTAATAATACTTGTATCTCACCATTAGATTACTTACTCGTTTCATCCTTTCGATTTATCTAAGTATCATGATACATATATATCATAATCGAAACCGTTCAACTTCCAAATTATGATTTCAAGATAATTAATTTATGCAAAAAAAAAAAAAAAAGGACCCACCAAAATAGAGAGATCTTTTAACAATTCATATTATAAATTATATGGACGATTCACAATGAGATTTTAATTATTACTAGTGTCGTCAACATATCACTAGTATTACTAGTCTAGTCGTACTTTTACTCACTCAATTACGCACGGAGAGGTCTCAAGTTTGATTCTCATAAAATGCGAGTCAATACCCAATGTGTATAATCTTTCTCCTCAATATTCTTTTTAAAAATGAAATAAAAATAAATTTATTATATATATATATATATCGTTTATTCCCTTAATCATTATTTAAGGTCTCTTTTGTAATAAAAAAAACCAACCTATTAAATTTGATTTATTTTGAAGATGAACAAGTTCTATTATAACACGTGTAATTCACCAAATATTAAAAGTTAAAGGACATCTACGTTTGGTAATGTTTTCGAATACTGTATTTCCGTTTTTTTATATATCGAAATGGATGTAAAATGCGCTTGTTAATCAAATTTTGAAGAGTGAATTTGAAATAATAAAACCTAGGGATACAAAATTTTGCCTACGTTTTGTAAAACGTCAAAATGATTTTTTCTATTATTTTTTAGACAAACTACTTAAAACCCTCAGAATATAAGGGTAATTTCAAGTTCATACTCAAACTATAAAATATTTCAAGTGTAGACCTAAACTATCAAAACACATCACTTAAGTATCCTCCTTTAGTCAAACTGTTAAATGTTTAGATGACATCTTTTGCTCAAATTTGTTATACTGATTTGGCCCCACATAAGCTAAAAAAAATAAAATAACACAAATAAAAAAACTACAATAAATTCTAAAAAATTAAAAAATTAAAGAAATAAAACCACAAAATTGGTCTTTGACCTTACATCGATCTTCATCTTTATCGCTGGCAAACCCAGCAAAACCCAACTACCCTAAACCCAGGAAAACCCAACTACCCCAAACCCAACAAAATCCAATTCATCACAAATAAAATCCAACTACGTATAATGCAATTCATCATCAAATATTTGTCATAACATCAAAATAAGAAACGAAAACATGGATTATCCCCAAATTACTTCCACAATAAACCATTTAAACGGTGAAAACAACATCGTTTTGTTTCTCCTTTGGCATTATGACAATGAAGTCCTCGTATTTGATATTCCCATCAGACCCGACATCGACGTCTAGGATCCACTTTTCGAACTCGGATGGTGCCAATTTCTCGCTGAGATGCTGGTGAGGATGTGCCGGAGCTCCGAGACGGAGACGAACTCGGTGGCCTCCTTGTCGAGGAACTTGAAGGCGTCGTGGAGAAGGGATGAGGATGTGATGGTGACGATGATGATATATGCTAAAGGGGGTTGAAGGAAGGAGAAAAGAGCTATTTCAGTTTATGATGATGGTGTAGATTTTGTGACCTGGGAATAACGCCCAAGCCCAAACCATCACCCCTACGCCCCACTCGCAAAGAAGAACGCTCAAATTCCTCACAATGAGTGAAAAACTCATCCCCAGTTAACGCATCCAACCTGCAACGATGAACACCTGTGTGAGATCGAAGGTCGTTGACGGTATTGTCGGCATCGTGGCTACACTCCTTCCAGACTTGGCGGGACTTGAATCGCGTAGGAGTGAGCGATGATTCGAGATTGTAGATGTGGGACTTGAGCCGGTGAGAGGAGAAAGAAAAGTAGAAAATGAGTAGATCTCGATCACCGTGACGAATACGAAGGGATGGAGAAAGAGAGATAGATATACGGAGAGGGAGCTGGTCATGTGAGATTAGACGACGGTGATCAAGATGACGATGGAAGGGGCTAGGGTTGGCTGGGGTGTTCGTGGATGGGATGGGTATTTGTGAATGAAGAATATTTGCATCCCACGCTGGTGATACCTCCTCATACCACCATTTCGATTTACCAAATTTTCTTTGCACATATATCATAATCAGAGCCGTTTACTCTCTAAATCATAATGTTAAGATCATCTTCATAAAAAATCAACAAGATTGAAGTTCGTTTAGTTATTTATATATATATCTACTAAATAGACGGTTCGCCATGAGGATCCTACTTCTTTCCAAAACCGTTGATTTAATTGATACATATGAATGACTAAACGACCTCCAATCTTATTGATTTTTTATAGAGATGAGCTTAATGTTAGGTCATAATTAATACATAATTTAATACCCTTTTACTAATATTTTGTTAATATTTCGTTCTATTCAATTGGAGAAAATAATATATTTATGAGAAGTGTGTAGAATTAGATAGAGTTTGGAATTACGAGAATTTGGGCTAAAGAATCACCTCAATCGGAATTATTTATGAAGGAAACAAGAGAGGCCACCAAAGAGAGCAGGTAATTTCGGTGGATAGCTACCGAATCCAAGAGAAAACGCCAAATCAGCTGCTGAGGAGCACCAACGCGTTGGACCAGAAAGCACCGAACTAGAAAACATCATTTCCGCACGCGCTTCATGAAGTCCTGAGGCTCTGTTTCGCAGGTGCCAACCGAAGAGGCCTCCCCAGCAGCTGCTGCGCGTTCACTAGCTTTGACCGCATGTCTTGACTCCCAATTTCGATGGTCATTTCGGTGGTTGACCACCGAAATTCATATTGAAGCATCTCAAGCCAATTGGCGAGCTTTAAGGCTTATTTTGGGGAATTTCAAGGTTGTGTTCATACCTATTCTCCATATTGCATAAGGATTTCAAGCCTATTTCCTTTTAGAAAATTATTTTTACTTCTTTTATGTTTAGGAAAGGTTTTTAATTAGTTTTCTATAATATTGAGGAAACCTTTTTCTTATAGAATTCAATGTAAACTTCTATTTATTTGAGGATTAATAATTGTAAAAGCGTGTCTGTTGGAGCAGATATTTTTTTAAATTATTTCATATAACTTTTCAAGATCTACACCCTCCAAACGTGCCACATGCACTTTGTCAGTCGGGCCGCCCAATAAACCTAGTTTTCAGCTCAAAATTGAACAATCAACTTACGACTGTTTGAGTGCATTGGGTGATTGCGCAAGCAAAAAGTCAATTTTCTATATATAGGATTTTATAGTTCGTGATTTAATTTGAATTCTATATAGGAAATTATGACTGCTTCAGTGCACATTTTACGCGCACATGAAAAATCTTTGTGTGCACAAATTGGTAAAAACATTCACTATTTCAGAATCCGAATACAAGGTGACCCGAATCATCACTCCACATCATTAAAGTGACACGTAAACACTCATACATAATTTTTTTGGGCCCACAAGGATACGTAGAAAAATTCAAAAATAAAATGTTTCAAAAGTACAATTAAAATATTGAAAAAATCACAAAAACTAATCCAGAGGTTTTAGGATCAATAAAAGATATCTATCTCTACACATATTTTTACACTCTTTGAGCGTTTAAATCTATATCATTCAATTCGATCATTGTAATTAGGCTTTTTACTCAAAATGCCCCATGAACTTTAAGTTTAGTCTCATAATGTACCATGAACTCGATTTTGTAACAAAATACCCTATGAAACTCATTTTGCCTCTGAAAATGCCCCAATTCCGTCATCTTTACTAACTGACTGTTAAATCCAAGGGCAAAATGGTCAATTTTTATAACTCAGCAATTGAGTAGGCTCTATTGTATACATCGAAAATCTCCGTCAGCAAACAAATCATCGCTTCAGAAATCAAATACACCTTGTTTTCGCCATTGTTGATGGTATTAAAATTGTTGTTATGGTGATGAGGATGATATTCGAGATGGAGAGTATGAACAATGCTACTCTTGGTTGCGGGTTTGATCTAAAGAAGGATGTCGAGCAAAGATTGCCATTTTTGTTGACAAGACGCCTCCTAAATTTCCCCTCGAAATCCGTGAGAAGCCCTACTCCCGTCTGACCAAACCTAAACCTCTAAAAATACCCTCACTATACTAGCAAAGTCCCTATGAGAATTCTAACGAAAGCTCGGCAGAGTATCCCCCGTAACCGGGTCAAACCGTCTTCCACCAATCAGACGAAGGATGCAACAACCAATATAAAACCAAACATTACAACTAAAACCACAAATCCGAGCTCAAACTACCAAGCCCTTGAAATAATTTACAATACGAAAAAGAGATTCAGAGCAACTAGGTAATCCTTAATTTATAGAGATACAAAAGGTCCTACATGGCGGTAGCGCAACAACAGATGATGCCTCCTCCTAGTCTCGTCGCCTCATCCCGCAACGGCTTGGGGCACAAAACCAAAACAACTGTGAGTGGAAAAAAAAATCTTATCACCGCGTACACGCGCTAATAAAGTAATGATAATAATCATAATAATAAAAATAATAATAGTCAGAATTATCAAGACAACCCACCTTGTGGTAAATCGTATTTACATTAAGACCATCCACATAAAATATGTATCTATATATTCCTACAACTTATCGGAGTACCATTTAATTACTTAGGTGGAGTCCACGCCATATGCAATTATACCTGCCATCGTAAGAACCCGGCGGAAGCCAATATCCCAAGCCGTGGCCCCATATCCCGGCCTTAGCCATCATCCTGAGCAGTAGCTCGATATCCCGAGCGGAGCATATGATGGAATCCTCCATACCATAGCTCATACCCTACCAAATGTATGAGGGAATCCTCTCTGCCATACCACCTATCCTACCGAGTGTATGAGGGAATCCTCCCTGCCATACCTCACTGAGCGTATGAGGGAATCCTCCCTGCTATATCTCACCGAGCGTATGAGGGAATCTTCCTTGCCATACCTCACCGAGCGTGTGAGGGAATCCTCCCTGCTATACCTCATCGAGCGTATGAGGGAATCCTCCATGCCATACCTCACCGAGCGTATGAGGGAATCCGCCTTGCCATACCTCACGTACTCTTACTAAACCATTGCACCATGACTAAAGCCCAAATACTCAACCCGGGAGGAAGCCCAAGCCATAATCCTGGCCCGAAGCCCCAACTCACATAATCGGTCTAAGCTAAAATCCATAACCTCGGGGCAAAGCCTAACATCCATATCCGGGACAAGCCCTAAACTATATCCAATCTATAGTAAAAAATAAATAAGCTAACCCGATTATACTTAATTTTCGAATCTGATAGTTACTACTAAGCATTTAAAACATATACTTAAGCATAGTTTACTATCTAGAAAACTAAATCCACTCACCTCGAGGTCCAAACGAGTTCAATTCCAAACTAATTGATCTCCGGCGACCTTTGGAGCCACCATGCCTGTCAAAACGATACTTTGCATTATTAAACGACAATTATTGATCTAAAATCCGACCCCCCCTTACCCCAGGAGGTATACACGCATCCTAACTAGAAACACAGCAACTTCGGGCGTCCAAAACTACCCATAAACGAACTCCGATTGACCCGAAACCTACACCAACAGATCCAGAATGTCGAAAACATGTCAACACGTGTTGACGTGGGTCAAGGATAGGCCCCACACGCCACCATGTGCCGGTGGACAGTAACTCATCCAGGCGCGGGATACAGTGCCCACGTGCCTGCACGCGCGCTGACTGGGCACTGACTAGGCTGTCACATGGCTCCATGTGGTTGCCAGGTGGCTGCCACATGGCTGCACGTGGCTGCTACGTTAGCTTCCTGACAGTCCCAGTCGCCATACGCCTCGCCGAAAAACACTATTGAAGGCCGATTTTCAAGCTTTTCCAATTTCTTCCAAACTCAACCAAAAATCACAAACTTATAGTCTAAATCTATCTACTCAATCCCATGAATCCAAATTCGAAGTCAAAATTGAGAACTGTTACAAGTGGTGGCCGAAAATAGATCGGGAAGTTCAAAAACTTCTCCTCCCCGATTTTCAGTCCACGGTGGCTGTCTCCCTTGGGGGTTTGTATGGTGGTTACATCAACGGCTGGTTTGGTCGAGATCAAATTGATGTGGGTGTATGTGTGTGTGTTTTCTTGGATCGCCTTGAGAGAGAAAGAGAGAGAGAGAATGAGGATGCTGACCAATCTAGGGAGGAGAGAGAGTGCCAATGTAAAAATATATTCTCTCCCATAATTAATAAATTGCCCCTAAAGCTTTTAGACCTATAACTCTCTCAAATGGACTTTGATTTTCGCATGCCGCCTGTCTATGAACTTGTAAGTCAGAGACCTACGCAACGGTCCATGAAAGCTTCCAAAAGTGTCTCCAAACAAAATGTAACCTCCAAACCCCTCCTAAACAAGAGGATAAAATCGTCATTTTCTAATTTAATTTTACAATTAAATTTCTTATAAGTAACGGGTTGTTACATTTGTAATCTTCCTAATTCTTCCAACAATGCAGGCTCACCCTTACCGAATTTATTATGGTTTTTCTTCACCCCAATGGTACTCAAAAATGCGGATCGGTGGTCCAAATAGGTAAAATAGGCGCGAACGAAGGTGTCGTAGGCCTAGGTTTTGTTGGATTTAGATTGGCCATCGGATAAATAGGAGATATCGAACGGAAGCTTGCCGATTTTGTGGACGGCGGGGATTTTGCAACAGAAAATACCGTGCATGAGCATGAGGCCGTTGAGGGCGACGAGCCCAGATTGGGTCTTTTCCATTCGGGTAGAGAGCCCATAGCAGGGGCTTGAGGTAGAGAGGAGATGTGCGTACCCAATGGTACACTTGTGGAAGTTTTTATATCGACGAAGGTTTCATCGTGGTTGGTGGCTTTTATGACGATCGCCTCAAGATCCAGGTTCCGGTTCGCCGTGAGATGCTGGCCATCCAGATGCTGTTCCGGTCTGATTCTACCGCAGTTTCATTTCTGTCTCTGATCTTCCACTACCGCAACAAAAAGTGCAGCAAATGCCTTTCCTCTAGAGCTTCATCAATACGACGGCGGCAATGATCGACTACAGAGTAGAGAGCATGGTGGCGTCCATTCAGAGCTCCAATGAGATCCGTTCGGATAGAGAGCGAGAGTAAGCGAGTGAGATCTAAAATTTGAAATGCGAATGGGGATTTGAGGTCACGGGCTCGATTTGTTGAAGCCTCATAGAGAAAAAAAACGAAATAAAAAGTCAGTGGGCCCCACTGATGACATGAAACTGCCATGACCTACTTGAGTTATACAAATTGACTATTTTGTCCTTAGATTTAATTGTCAGTTAGCAATTATGACAAAATTAGGGTATTTTGAGACGAAAAATGGGACAAAATTAGGGTATTTTGAGACGAAAAATGGGTTTAATAGGGTATTTTGTTACAAAATTAAGTTCAGGGTCCATTGTGAGAATAACGTTAAAGTTCATAGGGCATTTCGAGTAAAAATCCTTCTAATTATTGTAATGTGGAAAACTCTTATAATTTGGTTGATAAAATAATCTAATTTTTTTAATTATTGTATGTATACATATACTAATTCTATTTGGTTGATATAATAAGCTAATTATTATAATTATTGTCTACCAGGTTCTACATATGAAAACAAAATAAAATAAAAATCTAAATATGAACCTTCGTGCGTGATTCTTAATTTCTTATACGTAATTAAAAATCAAATAGTAAACTAGCTTTGTGGTTGCATTATCTATGGTAGATGCCAAGAATCTATGCACGTACCAGAAAGTCAATGTATACGAGAAGGTCAACTAAATGTTATCTTCCGCAAAAAGCACCCAAAAAATGTCTAATTAAGCCGGTCCAATCCTAAGTTGTCGACGCAACATGTTGTAAAGCTGTGAAAAATGAAAGCGTATGCTATAGCACTCATAGTATTTGGCTCTGTGATTGGGGCTTTTATTTGGGGTATGTGTGTTGTATATTGCTGCACGGTGGGCAACAATAACAAGCAAACAAAAAGAACCACCGTCGTGGTGGCGCCGCCTCCTACAAGTCAACTAGCTCACCGCGATATTGAAAAAGGACGGGTTACTAAGCAAACCAGTAGAAGTGGAACCAAGGATGGAAGCATGGTTATTCTGGCAGGAGCTGCTGCCATAACTAGCGGCAGTGGCGGTGATGGAGGAGGCACTGGTGGTTGTGGTGGTGGATGTGGAGGAGGATGTGGGGGCTAGCTGCTGAAGCTTGAAGGTGCGTGATAATTTGTTACACACAAAATATTGTCACCCTAGCATTTTGTATTGAGTTAAAACAACTTATCACTTATGGTTGAATTGTATATAATATTGATGAATTATTCTCATTGCTTAATTACTTTTTCTAATACAAAAATATGGAATACTTTCGATAACTTTAATTCAATATTTGTGTTCTACGTTTACAAGAAATTAAGAACCTCTTTCGATCTGCTACTCTTTTTATTTGAAAAACTCAACATATATATATTGTTTACACCTGAAAAAATCCCATTTAGGCTGAAGAAAGGCTGAGAATAAATTAAATTCCCAACTCGCAGAAACCCAGCCCAAAACACCCACTTGGAACGTGGAAACGTGGGAAATGGGAGAAGTCGGTTCTAAAGCACCAAGAGTGTTAGAGGGCAAAGGGGATGTTCGAGATAAGCAACTGCAGCGTGGGTCCCGTGGAAGTTCATTTGGCAACCCACATCAGCTTCCTCACTGCCTATAAAAGGAGAGGAAGCCTTCTTCTCAAAGGACAACCAATCAATCAATCAAACAAACAAATTGATCAAACCAATCAATTTCAAAACAACTGCAAACCCTAAAAAATTTCTTTGTTTCAAGGCTCGCCTATTTAGGCACAACCTGTTTCTTCGATCTAGGATCAAGATTTAGTCTCTTCTCTCATCTCCTTCTCAGTTCCCGACCAAGAACACAAGCCTTTCCCTCATCCCGACTGCCTCTCAAACTAGTCCTTGAGGAAACCCAAACACTAACTCATCCCGACTACCACTCACTCTAGTCTTTGAGGTCCCCATACACTCAACCCTTGACGTATTACCGTCGTTTGAATACTCTGCCAACCTACGTCATAATTCCGACTGATGTTCATCTCAGTTGATGATTTCTAGAAGATCGTGCCCCTCAACAAGGTTTGATTGCGAAGGAAATATTTACTTACAGCACTTGTATTTTGTTTGTTGCATTTAACATCTACGCATTTACTCTCTAGTATTTGTATTTTACTTTCTTTACATTTCAAAGGATTTTCTTAAGAGGAATTATTAGTATTTGCAATATACTAACCATTGGATTTTGTGGATGTTCTAAGTCATAAAATCGTTTATGTGTTTTGGTCCAATACCATCATCCCGACTTAAGGAAATTCTTGCAGCTAACTACTTCTAACCAATAACAAGCTGCTAACATGAACAAATTAGAGTTAACTTAAACTGAACTTGGACTAGATTGGAAAGAAAATTTATTAAAGTCCTTGGATACATTAAGAAAAAGGCATAGAAAAGAACAGTGTGAGCTATTTTCTCGCCCACCTCACAATCAGTTGATTAAAGAAAGGTTCTTGGGCCGCAACAAAACCAATCCATAACTGTCTAGTAGCAGCTTCTACTAGTTGCACGCCTACTTTGAAGGCAACTAGAGCCTGTTTACTTCATGGTCAGCTCATCTAGGGAAAAATCGTGGTATCAAGGCCTCCAAGCACACAGCCTTCAGCTCAAACCCAAACACCAAAAAAGTCCACACCACCATCATCACTAAAGAAACCCACACGAGCCCGCTCCTTCAAACGCCGATTTCGACGGAGATCCACCGAAGGCGGCCCCTAGCCCGCTGTCGTATTTTTGGGCAGAACATAATCTGGCACGCCCAGTGGGACTCTTTGTAGTGCATGTACAAGTTCATATATTTTGAACGATGCCGAGATTCTAAAGGGAGATTTTTGAAAAATACTTCTCGAGAAACGATGTCCGAGTTGTCTCTACCAGTAGTCGAAGTGGGACCTTCTCAAGAAGGAATAGTGGAAGAGATTTTCGCCAAGGAGGCGCAGATATCTGTGTCTTTAGAAGATTTGATACATGCTATCAAGGACAACATGTCACCAATCCTTGCCTAGATCAAACCTATGAACCTGCAAATCCAAGAGCTTAAGCGAGAAAAGGCTGAAAATAGGTCGAGAGTCAACATTCCGCCCTTAGGGTTTTTGAGCCTAGACAAAGGTAAGGGAGCCATGGGTTTTGGAATGCCTCTGTCGAAAATTATTTTTCTCGAGCCTAATTTCTCAAAAAGGTCCGGAGTTGAAACCCTAGAAACAAGCAAAAATTGTGATAGGCACGCCAAGGAAGAAATCGGGATATCTTCCAAATACTGACCACCCATGGTCAATCAGAAAGAATCCCAATCAAAACTAACCAAGATCACCCAAATCGAGGAGAAAAGTGATCAGGAAAATTGGAGGAAAACTTATCCAAACTATACTATGTCATAAGAAGAAATCGGGGTCAATCACAGAGCGCCACGCAATCCCAAACATCAGGCCATCATGAACGAGATGGCGGAAATCAGATGAATGATGCAGGGCTAAGCTGTGGCCCCAAGAAGAGTTAATGTCCCGGTATACAGAAAGCCTTACCCAGCTTATGCAGACCAGGGCAAGCCGTTCCCGAGAAATTTCAAGCCACCAACATTTTCACTCTTAAGTGGAGATGGTAAAACTTCATCCCTAGAACACATCGGAAGGTTCTCAGCACAATGCGTGGCTGTAGAAGATAATTCTTATCTCAAACTCCGATTTTTCATCAGTTCATTATCTGGAGATGCTTTTTCTTGGTGCACTTCACTACTAGAAGCATCCATACTCACTTGGGGGCAAATGGAGGCCAAATTCCATGACGAATTTTACAGGATTAAACCCGAGATAACCATGTTGAAAATAAAATGCAGATTCCCATGAACAATGCCCAAATGGTGGTCATAGCACAAAGAGCCCTGAGATTTTCTCTTAGAAAGAAATTCGCCTTTTCTGACCTTCAGGAGATAGTAGTGTCAGCAACCAAATTTGAGAGGTTGCTGGAGGAGAAGCATAGACAAAAACACAACTCTAAAGTACCCCTAATCTACAAGAACAAGATCCATGTGCATTAGATGGAACACACAGATATCAAGGAAGAATCCTTGACAGAAGAAGAGGGTCAGGAACTAGAAGTTGCGACAGCTGAAATCCTGATCACTGAAAAGGGACCAGTGACTCTCAAATCATCATAAGTTAAAACCGCGCAGGAACAAAGGTCAGTCAACCCGACTGGAGGTTACTTTGCAATGAAGGTCCCCGTGTTTAACTCATACTCATTTGACCTTACTAAAGCTAGAGAGATGTATGATGAATTACTACATGCAAAACTAATCAAACCCGTTCCCAAGCAGGAGATGCCTCGACTAGAGGACATCAAAGGAAAGAAATTCTGCAAATGGCACATCTCACCACACCATGCCACAGCTAATTGTGTCCAGTTCAGGGACACAATTCAAAAGCTTGATTAACCAGGGGCACATTTCACTAGCCCTAATTCCTAAAGCCCCAATGGGAGTAGACACTAACCCTTTCCCGATGGCATTAGTAAATATGCTCAATTTACAATGGCCACAACCCAAAGAAAAGGTTAGGATAATCAAGGGAGATCAACCAAGACCTCATGAGAAAATCCAGCAATCCGGGAAGGTGCTAGCCATAGTCGTTTCTAGGGTAGTAATGTGCAGCAAGTGCAGGACAGAGTGTGTGCTAGAGATCCTGACCCAAGGTGCGAAAATAGACTTGGAACTCAAGAGGTCAAGAAATGATCGAGATGGTAATTTCCTCAAGGTCCCAGAAAGCTTCAGATCTCACAACCCTAAGGAAAAGCTACCTCGCAGCTCTATTTTCTAGAGACTGGGGAACATTAAGAGAAAATATGAGTGAGTTGCTAGTCAAAAAACTAGGGGGCAGACCAGCTAGCAAAGTCCCGAAAATAAGAGGTGATGTTTTCGGAATCCGACTAAAGAGATGACCGATCACTTGCATACAGGAATCAGAGTATCTTCTTAGAATCCAACCTGCATAAAGGAAGGATGATGTTCTCGAATCCGACTAAAGAGATGACTGATCACTTGCGGCCCATCTTTATCACGGTCCATCTGGAAGGGATCCCGATTGATAAAATGGTGATTGATGGAGGAGCATCCTTCAACGTGTTACGTTCAAGGATGTTAAAGAAGCTTGGAAAAAACCTCCGGGACTGTTTACCCACAACTACCATAATGTCAAACTTTAGTGGGACAGTCACCAAAACTCATGGAGTTTTACCTTTAGCGATTGAGCTCGGGTCCAAGAAAATGATGTAAGCATTTTTCAGGGTAGACAGTACCTCCAGTTACAATGTACTTCTAGGAAGGGATTGGATTCACAAGAGCATCTGTGTTCCCTCCACACTACACCAACAAATCATTATCTGGAATCCTACTGAAACTGCCTACGAAGGAGGTTTTTGTGAGATAATTTAGGCCGATTCAAGGCCTTTCATAGCCAGCCCCACAGTTGCTAAAGCCAGCTTTTATGACCCAAAGGGGGGCAACATTAAGTTGGTTGGAAAAGATGAGAACGACCACGCTACCAAGGTGATAGCCCACAAACTATTGGAGCAAGGATTCCTAACTCATGAGGAGTGGTATAAGCCCTTCCTAACATGGGGTCTTCATTGTGAATAATTCATCCCATAAGGAAATAGATCGAATAGAGGCAATCAAGTCAATAAAGAAGAGATTGATGAAGGTTATTCCTAAAAGAAGACAAAGTAAAGGATGAATCGTTGAGAAATGATCCCGTGTGAGCAATTGGGATCACTGTCATGATTGTTTCAAACGATCAATAAAGAGGAATAAGGCTCACATCAAGAAGATAAAAGGTAGAATCAATCTTTATTGCATATTTAGCCTATATACAGAAGCCATTAAATAGCTAAGGAAAAACGAAAATGGCTTGCAAAGGCCAAGAAAGTTAAAGATAATCGAAGCTGATAAGTCAAGATGAGTTAAGACGGATCTCGACCTCGGCTGCTAATTTCTCTTTGGACCATCCCTGAGGATGAGGTCGGCCTGAGGCTTAAATTATTTACCCATAATCATAACCATCTTCAAAAGATTTCTGGGAGGTAATTTCGAGGGTGAGATCATGTGCTTTGATTTTCTCTCGAGAGTCCGAAATCCTGGTTTTGATAGCAGCAAACTCATCTTCAAGGCGTTTCAAAGATAAACTCTCCATTTGAACCTCATCATCCAACAATTGCACTTGTCAGCGATGTATCGAAGAAGAAATAGAACATTCATGACGGTTGTTCTGGTTGTCAGTTCGACAAAAATGAGCTTGATGTTGTAAAAATTGAATATCATGAGTGCAATCCTCCACCAACCAATGAGATGTGATAATTTGGTCACATAAAGAAGCCACAAGACGTCGGGAACTTTGATGGTGAGAATCAGAGGAATCGTTGGAGTTAGACATGGTGTGTCAAAGATATTGTATCAAAATTATTTATCAAGCATAATTATAAGAGGAGGCCTATGGTCACGCGATGGTGACACATGTCAGAATACATTCACATGGAAGTTAAATCGCTCCTGGTAAGGCATGTCACCGGCACTAACATGCAATGCAGTCTGGCAAGAAGAAACGTGGCCAAAGAATGGCCAAACAATGTAGAATTGAATTATTAAAGATATACAGGAGAAATTATTATTCATCACAAATAAGGAAGTTATAGATTCAAGGCCCCATGGTGAGGTTTCCCGACAGACCAATCTACAAACCCCTGACTAAACCCATCCCGGTAAGCGGAGCGTCGCATATGACGGAGTAGCTTGTCAAGATTTGCCAAATCAGCCAAAAGACTTTCTTCTTCATCACGAAGCATGGCTAACTCGCTTCCAAGCAGGATCATGTGATTCCGAACTTTCGCCAGCGACTCTCTAAGTACCATGGCTCGAGCACAAAGGGAGGCCTTCTTGCGATTAGTCTTATGAGTTTGCGCTTAAGATGAGGTAGCCAGAATATGAATTTTTTTTTCCAATTTACGGATAAGCCTTACTAGATCTTGAGATTCACTTTGGAGGCATTACACAATCTGCATATAATATGAGACGGGGACCTCTAAAGGATCACGACTGCTAGAGGCCATACCGAAGTTAAAGATTGAGTGTGTGCAAGAAGTGAATATGAGTCCATAACGTTTTATAGGCTGATTGAGGCATTTGCTTTGAGCAATAATAGTCGAGAATAAATCAACATAAAATAGGAAGAGATAAAGCCTATCTAGAAAATGTTTATTTTATTCATATATATTAAAACAAAAGAGTACATTAGAAAAATAAAATAAAAAAAGAAAAATTTAACGACGGGAGAAGCTAACTCCCGCCATGCCCTGGTGGAGAGAGCGGAGCACGTAAGCATCACGAGCTTCAGCCCGGTTCCCTTCAAGATCAGAAACCTCCGACAGCTTTGCCAGCAGCTACGCTTTTTGTTGACTAATCCTGAGGAGCTCTTCCCTGTGAACCCGACTTTGGTGCTCCGCCCTGGCCTTACTCCCTTCCCACACGGTCTTTATCTGTTCCATCTTTTCTGCTAGGAGTTCATTTTCGTAGCGAAGGTTGCCCAGGGCCTCCACTAACTAATCGTAAGAAGGAAAGAAGGCAACGGAATAGGAGGACTCTTCAGAAGAACTGGTGGAAGCACGAAAAGCCACCGAAAATTTTGGAATGAACTTTTCAGAGGGTTATCTGCCAGTTTATTTATATGCCTGAATGGGCGTTTAGGTGTTTAATGGAGGATTGATTATGTGTGGATGAAAATGATTACGATGCAGTAATTGAAGGGAATCGTAGAATTCGAGGAGTCCGAAAACACAGTCATGCGTTCAAAAGAGTTTAAATTTGAAAGAAGGAAGAGAGTTCATAATTACAAGCAAAGGGCTTAGAATAAAAGCCCAAAATACAAAAAGGGGCCCAACTTCAGAACTCTAGCAAACGACTCATCATAGTTTGCAGCCCAGCCAACATCAAACTTAAATTTAAGGATAAAAGATTTTGCTGATCATGGATCTCCCGGACTTGGGCCTCCTCTCGTCGAAGGTTATTCTCACTTGCTGATCTCCGAGTTTTGGCATGGCCATACGATTGCTTGATAGACACACACTTTACCTCCTAAAGAGCAAGCTGAGCTTTGAGGTCTTCCAATTTCTGTGTTGCTCTAATCAGCTTACGATTCCACTAGGCATATTCCTCTTTTTCACTAGAAAATTTCTGCCTCAATGTTTCTAGATCATCTTGAGTTGGAGCACTTGCTAGGAGGGCATCACATTTTTGTGTTTGTTCAACAATGTCATCCTGATAAATGTCTAAAACCTAATCGTAGATTGAGCAGAGGTAGAGGCCGCATGTAAGAACTGAGAAAAGATAAAAAGAGACTTCCTAACTTCTTCCAGGTCCTGAATTTATTCCCCGTCAAAAAACGCCTTGATGAGGTCCCGTGCAGCGAAATATTCTGGACGAGGAGGTACCATAGGAGTAGTACCAAAAGAGGGTTCTTCTTGAGTCGAAGTAGTGAAGGACTCTGCTTCCTTCTCCAAAAGTTCAACTTCAGGAGATTTGAAGGCCTGTCAAACAACGGAAGTTGATCAAAATCGAAAAGTTGAAAAGACCAAATGACATAAATGGAACAAAATATTACCTTTCCAAATGCATGGGTAGCACTCTGCTCATCCCCAATGGGACCGTCCTTAGAAAAGACTAATAAGGAGGGACCTGGAGTGCTAAACTCCCATCCTAGCAGTGGGGAGTCAATAGCCAGCGAAACTAATTCTCCAAGAGAAGCTAACGAAGTTTGATAGGTGGCAACTATAGAAACCTCAAAGACGGGAGGGAGGTCATCTTGCGATGCAGAAATGTTGGGAGAAACTCCAATAGAAATATCGCAAGGGCCAAGCAGAAACGCTATTGAAGCCGAGATAATTGCCTCACCAGTTGCCGCACCAGAAGCACCAACCGCACCAATAGAGCTAACTATAGGGACTAGTAGCATGGAAGAACCTACAACAGAAATGGCAGGAATACTCAATTCTGCACCAACTGAGGAAGAAACGTTCCCCTCAAAAAGAACGATGGACCTGTCAGCAGAGGCGGGAAGTGTTGGGAAGGGCACATACGGATTCGATTAAGGAATGGAAGCATCCCGGGACCTTAAAGAACAGAAAATGCAGTACCGCAATCGCTTGCATGGATGCTTTGAAGGTTTTATCAAAATAAGAAGACCACCGTAGAGCACAAGCATGCATGCATTCTGTTCAGTCAGTATTTATGCATCATTATGATGTCATTTAACACCTCTCTTAGATGTCTTTCGAATGATTACATGCCATACAAAGTAGAAAATGAAAAATCTTGTGATACTTGTGCAGATTTGGAAAGATAGGTAAATTCCTAGAAGAACGCAAAAATAAGGGCTCAATTCAGAGTTATAACGAAGGAAATGTCTCAAGTTGAATATCTAGTCTCAAATTAAGTCCAAAATCGGGTCCTGGTGAATGACAAGACAAGCCAAGAATGTGTCCCGTGACATGTCCCAGAGACATCCAACCAAGTCCCTATTAAGTCCTAGAAGAACCCCCTATTGAGGTCAAGGACATGCCCTTGACATGCCCTAGTCACGCCCCAAAGAGGACCTTGCCGCAGCCCTATGAGGGTCTTAGTCTTGCACCAAAATCATATCTCAAGGAGATCCCAGCCGAGAGCCAAGGTCACATACCGAGTCCCTGACTAGACCCAAGACCCTATCCCAAGTACCAGCCCTGCGCTGAAGTACTTGTGCCTAGTACCGTAACATGTCCCCGTTCCGCCTGCGATGCGCCAAGCTGCGCCAACGTAGAACCTCATGCGCCATGCTGAGCCATACCACGACTATAACAAGTGCCTGGTGTGCCTCAAAAGCAGAGATCCTGATCGTGCCCAAGATGTGTCCCTGGTTCCTCAGCCCAAGGAGTACTTTTGTGCCCCATTTCAGGCCCGGGAGTTACAAAAGAGGTCCTGACCTAGATTTCGACGGAACAAAGCAATATACCACTCATAGTTGGACTTCAAATGACCTATCTAAGCTAATGGAAGCCTGTGTTTCACCTGGAAATGGCAATGGCACGTTCGTGTCCTGTTTTTCCCTAAAAGACTTCTAGGGAGCCCTATTTGAGCCAAATTGGGCCATTAACTTTTCTACAAGCTTTTGAGCAGAACAAAGCCCATAATCATGTTAGATATATCATTTGGAAATTCTTGGAGTGGTTTTTCCCAATTGGATTGGTCGATGACATGCTAAGTTCTTAAAAAGTTCAAGTTTGAAGATTTTTGAGCCCAAAATTTGGTCCAGCCGTGTTTCAAGAACTTAGGGTTGGACATGCCTAGTCCTTGACATCCAAGCAACCTCCAGAAGACTCTAGACGTAGCCTTGGTGTGGAAGGAAGATCAGAAGAGTTTATCACAAAGAGTGCCACAATTCGTAGTCCAAATCCAAAAAGGATTGCCTTTTTGGAGTCCTTTTTCATATCTAAGTAGATTAGAAATTTTAAGTCAGTTTTTTAATAGGATTTTGTCCTTTTTAACTTTAGTTTCAAAGATCATGCTAAGGCATGGTTCCACTCATTGGCACCAGCTTAATTCCACTCGTGGCGGGACTTGTCTTCAAAATTTCTGACCCAATACTATCCCGTGGTGAAGACAAATGAGTTGAAGGCCAAGATCATGGACTCACGACAAGGAATTGATTAGCCATTCTACGAGTTTTGGGAGCGCTTCAATCAAATGCTAAGGGGGTGCCCTCATCACAACATCGACGAGCATCATTTGATGTTGTATTTTTACTGAGGACTGAAGAACAGCGACTGCACCACGGTGAACTCTCAATCCAAAGGGATTTTAGACGACACGGCTGCGGAGGCAAGGATTGCCTTTGAGAACATTGCTCAAAGGGAGAAACAATTTAGCTACAGTGGTCATTCCTTTAGGGCTACTGGCGATGCTTACACCAAGGACAAGGATGATGCCATTGCTCAACTTACGACAATGGTGAAGAAGCTTTCCAACGAGAAAGCCAAAGGCGTTCAAATATTTGAAGTATGCACCATCCAAGGACATACTTCACAGGAATGCCCAATGGTTGAAGAAGCTAACTTCGTGGGAGGTTTCAACAATGGCCCAAGGCCCCGGAATGATCCATACTCCAACACATATAATCCGGGATGGAAGAATCATCCAAACTTCTGTTAGAGCAACAATCAAGCTATCCAAAACCCAATTCCGCCTATTGGATTCCGTCAACAAGTTGTGGCTCCCTATGTGCCACAGCATGGCCCCGAACAAAATCAAGGTGGTGGAACCAAGTCCCTAGAAGAACTAGTCCATAGCATGGCTCAAAGCACTAATGCCTTCATGGCTAAGACAGACTGTTTCATGACAAGGACAGATCGAGCCATCTCTAACTTGGATAAACAAGTGGGACAACTCATGGCTCAATTAAGTCAATGCGAACAAGGTGCCAAGCCAAGTTATGATCAACCCCAAGGGATTCTAGAATCCCACGGCAAATGCAATCACCTTCCGAAGTGGCACTAGACTTCAAGGCCCAACACATCCTACGTTGGAAAATTTTAGCCAAGGCACCAAAGATGAAGGAGGATACTCCCATGGTCCTATATCCATGCACTTGCCGCAGGATTCACCAAGGCCTAGGCCTCATTACTGGCGACGCATCCAGCTGCACCCACAAAGGACTCAGACCCAGCTGCGCCAAATCATCATGGCACACCTGCTGCAGGCCATCCTAACACCCAAACTACGCCAAGCGCCAATGACAAAGACACGGCCACATCCTTGGGTCCCAACTGGCAAACCAATCATACGGATCCTTCTAACTCTGAATCTCAAAAGTTAACTTCTAAGCACACTAAAAACGTGCAGTTTGATTTAGATAATGATGTCGCTTTGTCATTTCCTCGTAGGTTTCACAACAAGAACAAAAAGAAAGACGAATTTGAGGAGGAAATCATAAGCATGTTGCAGAAACTTCAAATCACATTGCCGTTTCCCATGCTCGTCCAACAAATGCCAATCTTAGCAAAACTTATCAAGGATTTGGTGACTGGGAAGCGAGGTTTCAACACTATTGACATCATTGACATCCAGAAGGCATATTCCGCAGCCCTTTTACGTATGTCTCTCAAAACCAACGATCCTGGGCCTCAATCACTTCCATGCGTCATTCAATCGAAACAATTCGAACATTGTCTATGTGACATAGGCGCCTCAGTGAGCATCATGTCATTCGATATTTACAAGTCGCTCAATCTAGGGGCATTGAAACCATCACACTTGTGTGTCTGATTAGCTAACGCTTCTGTTACTAATCTCATGGGTGTACTCGAAGACTTGCTTGTACAAGTTGGCGACACATACATCCCAACTGACTTCTACATCCTCAAGATGGACCGTATTGATCAAAACGAAGAGCCGCACTTAACCTTTGGAAGACCCCTACTAGCCACGGCCAACTGCATGATTGACGTTAAGAATGGCCAAATCTCACTCAAAGTTTTAGACAAAACGCGAAATTTCTCTATTCACGATGCGGTCAAATACCCAGCAGAACCTATCGTGGACTTCCCATTGAACAAGATGGACATGCTCCTCCAAAAGTTGATAGCAAACTCATATATGAAGGATGACTTCGGATAGGCTATCACAAATTCGTCACCAACTGAGGCAAACCCTGATGAAGGCGTCATGGAAGAACTCAGGTTCCTCAATGCCGTTCCCTATTTAACATGGAAGCACACAGTCGAAGAGCTATCTCCCTTGGGAGAGAAGACGTTACCATCCATCAATCAAGCCCCGAAACTTGAACTCAAACCGTTGCCAGACCATTTAAAGTACGCATACTTAGGCAACAATCAAACTCTAGCAGTCATCATTGCTTCTAATCTAAGTACGGAGGAAGAAGAGGCGTTGGTGAAAGTTTTAAAGGCAAATCAAACAGCAATAAGATGGACAATCACGGACATCAAGGGAATTAGCCCGTCTAAATGCATGCACCGAATATTACTCGATGACGAGGCCAAGCCCTCAAGGGAAGCGCAGCGAAGACTAAATCCACCAATGAAGGAGGCCATGAAGAAGAAAGTACATAAACTCTTGGACGTCGGAATCATCTATCCCATCTCCGATTCTAAAAGGGTGAGCCCCGTCCAAGTAGTTTCGAAGAAGAGCGGGATCACGATCGTAAAGAATGAGCATGACAAGCTCATGCCTCAATGAGTTCAAACAGGATGGCGAGTTTGCATCTACTATCGAAAGCTAAACACCACCTCCCAAAAGGATCACTTTCCCTTGCCCATTATCGATCAAATGCTCGAACGCTTAGCTGGACATTCTCATTACTACTTTCTTGACGGATACTCGGGCAACAACCAGATTTCCATCGCTTTAGAAGATCAGGAAAAAACCACTTTCACGTGTCCCTATGGAACATTTGCCTATCGAAGAATGCCTTTTAGTCTATGTAACTCCCTGGCGACTTTTCAACAGAGCATGATGAGTATCTTCTCCGACATGGTAGAGGATATCATTGAGGTTTTGATGGATGACTTCTCGGTGTTTGGTCACTCATTCGAGCTTTGTTTAGAAAATCTATCCCGAGTACTCGAGAGATGCAAAGAGAGCAACTTGGTTCTCAACTGGGAGAAGTCCCACTTCATGGTACAACAAGGCATTGTCCTGGGCCACGTAATCACTAGTCGTGGCATAGAAGTGGACAAGGCTAAGTTGGGCATACTGGAGAGACTGCCGTACCCTACATTAGTAAAAGAAGTCAGATCATTCTTATGGCACGCTGGATTCTACAAACGATTCATCAAGGACTTCTCAAAGATAACCAGGCCACTATACAATCTTTTGGCTAAGGATGCAGCTTTTGAATTCACCAAGGAATGTCGTGAGGCCAAGGCTAAGCTCACGGCTTCACCCATTCCAATTGATGTGTGACGCTTCAGACTTTGCTGTTGGAGCAGTGTTAGGAAAAATAGTGGACTAGCTTCCTCATGTCATCTACTATGACAACAGAACCCTTAATAACACCCAGTTGACCTATTCCACCACTAAAAAGGAGCTCATTGTCGTCATCTATACCGGAGAAAAGTTCAAGTCCTACCTAATCCAAACAATGGTCACCGTTTACACAGACCATGCGGCATTGAAGTATCCCCTCACAAAGAAAGACGCCAAACCAAGGCTGCTAAGGTGGATGCTACTCCTCCAAGAGTTCGTCCTCGAAATCCGAGATAAAAAGGGGAGTGAAAACTAGTTACTGATCACATGAGCAAATAGATTCACGGCTCTAACGAAGAAGTTGATCACTTACCTCTCCTTGAAATGTTCCCAGACGAGCAACTCTTTGTGCTCAAGACAATTGATCCTTGGTATGCTGATCTTATTAACTATCTTGCTACTAAGCGTTCCCTGCGTCTTTGAGCAGGTACCAGAAGGTCAAGCTTGTCAAACAGGCTAAGTAATACGTCTGGGACGAGCCATACCTATGGAAGCACTGCCCGGATCAACCATTCGGAGATGCATACCTGAAGACGAGATGGAATCAGTCCTAACCTACTACCATAGTCTGGCGTGTGGAGGGCATTTTGGTGCTAAAAAGACTCCCTCAAGGTACTTCAAAGCGGTTTTTACTAGCCTACGCTGCTCCAGGACGCCTATGAGTTCGTTCTCGCCTGCGACATATGTCAAAGGCAAGGTAACATAGGCCCTTGAAATCAGATGCCCTGAAACCCTATCCTTATTGTGGAAATCTTCGATGTCTAGGGCATTTATTTCATGGGGCCGTTTCCCAACTTTTTTGGTTACCTTTATATCTTACTTGCCGTTGATTATGTCTCAAAGTGGGTGGAAGCAATTCCAACAAAAACTAACGATGCTAGAGTAGTGGCGAGTTTCCTACAGGGTCACAACTTAGCCAGGTTCGAAGCACGTAGGGCAATCATCAATGACGGGGGCACGCAGTTCTGCAATCGATTGTTTGAAGCCTTAATGAAGAAATGTGGCGTCACTCACAGAATCTCCAAGCCCTATCACCCTCAAACGAGTGGCCAAGCGGAGATCTCCAAACAAGAAGTGAAGGCCATATTGGAGAAAAGAGTGAACCCCAACAGAAAAGATTAGTCGAACAGACTAAACGATGCACTATGGGAATATAGAATAGCTTACAAAATTCCCATAGACAGGTCCCCCTTCCGACTTGTCCTCGGGAAAGGATGCCACTTACCGGTGGAACTTGAGCTCAAGGCCTTCTGGGCCATTAAGAAGATGCACATGGATGAGGATGAAGGTGGAATTCATAGGAAGCTTCAACTAAGTGAATTGGATGAGCTCTAGAATGAGGCACATGATAGTGCTCGAATTTTCAAAGAAAATACAAAGGCCTTTCATGACCAACAAATTCAGAACAAATACTTCCAAATTGGATAGAAAGTCCTCCTCTTCAACTCACGCCTTAAGCTATTCCTAGGTAAGTTACGTTCTAGATGGTCTGGGCCTTATGTTGTCACTAACATTTTCCCTCATGGTGCTGTTGAGATTCAACATCCAGTTAAGCAAGAACCGTTCAAAGTCAATGGCCATCGCCTCAAGCCCTACTTCAAGGCCCTTCCCAGTCCAGTCACGGGTCCCATTAACCTTCCACCGGCCCAAAGTGCTTAGCCTGCCAACCAAGCCTTTCCCAGACGTTAAATAAAGTACTCTTAGGAGGTAGCCTAGCTCTGGTTTGTGTTTCTCTCTTCCTTTCCCGTGTCTGCCCTATTACACTCTCTAAATCTTTAGGTTGTGTTGTCATGCCTAGTTCTTATCACATCAAGGACAATGTTCAGTTTAGGTTTGGGGGTATGGATTAAAATTTTGCATATAGAAACATCTAGGTTTGGGGGTGATACACGGCCATAAATAAGTTAAAATTTTAAATTGATTAGTTAGTTTAAATTTTGCTAGGGATAAGTATTATAACTTATTAATAGGAATGTACAGTCTAAGTTAACTTTCTTTGTTTTACTAAGAGTAATGCCATAGCTAGAAAGTTCATAAACTGCACTTCACAATGTTATGTTTTAAGTGATTAAGTGAACAAAACAACTGAATTCAAGTGAACCTTAGAAAATTAGTGGAGACTACCCTGTGAGATCTTTGAGCATAATTTCCACTCTTTCATAGGGATATACTTATTTCTACTCTTAAACACTCATCGTTTTTGTTCTTAAATGTTGATCTCATTACATCATATTTGTATTGGATTTTAAAGAACTAACATCTTATAGATACTCTTGATTTGATGTGTGGTTTGCCATAAGAAGTGATGTAGGCTATGTGTGCTTAACCTCTAAAGGCCTTATCTTACCATTTGCATGCGCCCTAAGCGAACTTTGAAGCCAAACACTCAGCTTTTTCTTTCATCACCCAAGGTATAACCTAACCAAAATGCTCAGCCATTCATCAAAGCCATGCCCTATAACCTGAGTATGTGTTGAGGTTGCCCTAAATGAGAGTCATGGTGAGAATGAGGAGTGACAGAAAATTCTGTCCAATTCCAAGACATTGGCGTCAATTTCAGAAGATGAAAGTTGACAGTTCAAAGGTTTCAGCTTTACAAGTTGCAAGTTGCATAAAAGAATGGGGAAATCATTGCATGATCTTGGTTCAATTCAATTCAAAAGAAAAAGAAGAAAAAGAAGAAAAAGAAAAAAAATATAAAGAAAACGTTGAAAGAAAGGAAAAAGAAAAGTGAAAACCAAAGTGAATTGGGCCAAGTGAGCCAAGAACCTCGAAATAAGCCACCAAGGAAGCACAATTCCGCGGGCCCTATGCAAGGATTTAGTTAAGAAATTCTAAGTTAAAGTCATGACTTCTCATGCCTTGGCACAGCTCAGGTTCTTTGAATCCTATTTGTCCTTTCTAAACCCTAAGCTTAGCCCCATTACAACCTAAAATGGAAGACCTAACTGATCTTATGGACAATCATACTAAGGATTAAGTTATGTATCTATGTTCTTAAAGTTCAATTCCTTTCATGAGATCTTTATTTCCATAAAGTACTATTCTTCATTAATACTCATATGTGATTAAACTTGAATTCCATAACATTAACTCACCACATGTGTTTGAAAAGTGTGAAAGCCTAGGATTCTTGTGTGAATTAAGAGTTGCCTTGTAAGGATTAGAGTTGAGGCGAAATCTTTCTAAGGCACTTAGATGAAGTTGTTTTCAAACATGATCACTTGAAACTACGACACTTATACACTTACATCTTTACTTGACATTCACGGCTATGGAATCCCTTTCAATTCTGTAAAGCATGTCTGCTTACTTTGATTCTTATTAGCTTGTTAAAAATACTGTCTCTAGCATCTTAGTTGTCTAAGTAAAAAGTTTGTGGGTATCGTGTTGCTATTACCCTCAGTAGACAAAACTCCTCCTACTAGGAAGGCCTAGGGATTTAAATGTCTTATCTAAACTCAGATCGAGTCTTTTGTTTTTCTTTGTTTTGCTAAGGGACTAGCAAAAGATAGGTTTGGGGGTATTTGTTCAGTCATTATTTATGCATAATTATGATGGCATTTTGTACCTCTCTTACATGTCTTTTGAATGATTTCGTGCCATACATAGTATAAAATGATCAATCTTGCGAGACTTACGTAGATTTGGAAAGATAGGTAAATTCTTAGAAGAACGCAAAAAGAAGGGCTCAATTCGGAGTTGTAACGAAAGAAATGTCTCAAGCTGAATATCGGGTGTCAAACTGAGTCCAAAACCGGGTCCTGGCGCATGCCAAGACAAGCTAAGAATGTGTACTGTGACATGTCCCAGAGACATCCTACCGAGTCCCTATTAAGTCCTAGAAGAACCCCTATCGAGGTCAAGGACATGCCCTAGTCACGCCCCAAAGAGGACTTTTCCGCAACATTATGAAGGTCTTAGTCTTGTGCCAACATGATGTCTCAAGGAGATCACAGCCGAAAGACAAGGTCACGTATCAAGTCCCTGACCAGAACCAAGACCCTGTCCCAAGTACCAGCCCTGCGCTGAAGTACTCGTGCCTAGTACTGTGACATGTCCATGTTCCGCCTGCGACGCGCCAAGCTGCTTCAACCTAGAACCTCATGCGTCATGCTGAGCCATGCCACGCCTATAACAAGTGCCTGGTACGGCCCAAAAGTGGAGCTCCAGATTGTGCTCAAGATGTGTCCCTGGTTCCTCAGCCCAAGGAGTAACTTTGCGCCCTATTTCAGGTCCGGGAGGTGCAAAAGAGGCCATGACCTAGATTTTGAAGGAACAAAGCAAGATACCACTCACAGTTGGAATTCAAATGACCTATCTAAGCTAATGGAAGCATGTGTCTTGCTTGTAAATTCCAATGAGACGTTTGTGTCCTATTTTGCTCTAAAAGACTTCTAGGGTGCCCTATTTGAGCTAAATTGAGGCATCGACTTTTCTACAAGCTTTGGAGCGAGACAAAGCCCATAATCATGTTAGATATATCATTTGGAAATGCCTAGAGTGGTTTGTCTCAATTGGATTGGTCGATTACATGTTAAGTTCTTAAAAAGTTAAAGTTTGAAGATGTTTGAGCCCATAATCTGGCCCAGAAGAGTTTATCACAAAGAGTGCCGCCTCCTTTTAGATTAGGAATTTTAAGTCAGTTTTTGAATAGGATTTTGTCCGAGAATGTCTCCTACTTTGTAGAGGTTTAGAGGCCTTATTTAAAGGACCCTAATGCTCACGGGCTGGGACCTCTAGACACCCTAGCCGTAGATTACATAGTTTTCATTTTTAAAGCACCTTATTTTCTGTTTTGTGAGAGAGTTAAGCGTGGAGCTTTGAAGGAGCAGCCTTGGCATGGTTCTTTGTTGTTCCTCATCTTCAACGATCTCAGTTGTAATTTTTCTTTCATTCTTTTAATCTCATTAAGAAATCAATTATGCTTTGCTTGTCAATTATGCGTGAGTAGTTTCGTACAAAATTAGGGTTGCTTGAAGCCCTAGCCATGATAGTCTTTTGATATGGTTTTGACCCTTGATTTATATTGCTATGAATGCTGGATATAGTTTGAATTACTGTGCTTAATTTATGTTTATTGCTTATGAGTTTGACCTACTTTTTTGCATGAACTATTGATGAATGATTGCTTGTTTGATTGGTCATCTGCTTGTAATTGTTTGGCACCAAGGGTAATGGCTTACTTCTTACCTGTAATTCAACTCATGACAACCTAGGACTGCACATCACTTTTGTAGGGATAGTGTGGTGTCATTAAATTCTCTTCGTATTTCATGCATCATCTTGATAAAATTTGATAGACGTTCTAAGGTACTCATCCGGCCTAGAATATGCTGAGTAAAAGAGAATAATATATGTAGAGTGGGCCTTAGTCGGACCTTTGCATGGGCATCAAATTCAGAAGTTTCATAGTAATTAAATCTTGAAAATCATGTTAATCACTTAATTAGTTAGTGGTGGATAGTTTGTCTTAATTCGCCTTAGTTAATAAATTAATCAATTCATAATCTCTGCTACATTTTAATCATAATCCTTACTGTGTCCTTGAGTCTTTGCATATCTAAGTAGTGTGAGTCTTTGTTTTCTTTGTTAAGATTGAGTCTTTTGATTGAGTTAATAATTCTAAACTTAAGTGGAATAAACTGTTGAACAAGTCCTCGAGGGATCGACCTTTGCTTGGCTAATATATTATCTCATTCGATTTTGTGCACTTGCAAAGATTTTAACTGGATAAAATAGGTTACATTATTGTTGCTTGTTTTATTTTATATCACATTCATAGGATACGTCCACATCAAGCAGAAAAATTGAGTATAAAGGGCTTGGCGTACTACCAACGCAACATTATCAGGAAATTTTCGAAGTCGGAAGGAAGTACCAGCATTCATACCACCCACAAGTGGCACCGGGATGGCTTGGCGAAAACCAAACTGGCTTGGCGTAAAAATTGGGCTGGTAAACTTCAAAGCAAGGGTTTGATTTACAGTAATGATTCCTTTCCTTTAGCAAGTCCCTCGTCAACACATAGCTGATGAAATCTCAAACCACAGTCCTCTTTCGTATTGGTTCCGCAGGGAGAATCAGATAACCATCATGCTTATATAAGGGGTAATACCGAACTACGCTGGCCTCCCAATTTTCTTTCAGACAAGATTTCAGTTGAAAAAAGAGTGACGAGTAGTCCAATGGAGAATAAATAACCGACGGTAGAAGCATCAATTACTAGCCTGGAACAATATCAAGAACAAAATAAGGGACTTGTTGTCGGAATTGAGGGAAGGACCAATTCATCCACACTTGTACCATCCATAACGATCCGTTTAAAGGAAGTTCTAGCCCAGGACGACAAGTGATAGAATGCAAGAGATTGTATATATGGGCCAAAACAATAGGACCCATAGACACGTCTTTACAGGAGGCAAGGGCTTCGGCTAAGGGAACCCACTCTTTCATGATTCCCTTAGAGGAATTCGGAAAAAACAAACTAGTCTAACCAAAAGTGGTATAACTGAATTTTTTCATAAACTATGCCTAAATAGGCATTGGAAAGTTTTAGATCTTTGAATGATTGATCATCCCTAAGTTTTCCGTTCAGATCAAAAGGACAGAAGGCATCTCATTATGGAGAAAATGTGCTGTATTTGTTGAAAGAAGAAGGAGCCCTGATGACCTCGGGGTCGAGATCTAAGGGAAAATATGGACGGATGAAGAATTGGTGAAATAGGCAGTCCTCCCTGACGGAGTCAAGCCAAATAAGACCCCCAAATTCAAGGAGAGTTGGAGTCATAGGGCCAACTTGTAAATCGAAAGTGTTAGTCCTACTATTCCAAAAACATAAAGTAGTACTGAGAAGAATCATATCAAGGCGAGTAGGGAGGTTGGACAAACTTACCAGGTGAAATACCCCATTAGTCCAGAGTTCACTGGGGCACATCTTGTTCATTCTCTAGACCATACGTATCCAACGATCGGAGATTTTTGATTCACGACCTGTCGGGAACATGAGAGCCCATTCGGAGTGTAGTTCACTCCAGGGAAATGAGGACCATTGGTAAAGGGTGGTAGCTTGGAATTTAGACAACTCGCTGTAAAGGGGAGCTGTATCCTCTGGAACCTGACCTCGCCAGCAAGGACCCAAAGTAAATTGATGCTTCGCATCCGCGGCAACAAGAGGACTGGTCGGTCATTATTTATGCATCATTTTGATGTCTTTTTATGCCTCTCTTACTTGTCTTTTGAATAATTTCATGCTATCAATAGTAGAAAATGATCAATCATGTTAGACTTGTGCAGATTTGGAAAGATAGGTAAATTATGAGAAGAACGCAAAAATAATGACTCAAATCGAAGTTCAGATAAAGGAGATGTCCTCATTCCAATATCTGGTCCTGAATTGGGTCCTAAGTGCTCCAGTGCGTCAGTACTCCTATTTTGAGTCCCTGGCCAAGTAACTCAGATCATGCCATCTTGGTCCCAAACCTGTGTGTTATAACATCAAGTTTATGTCCTAGAAGTGCCAAGGTCATGTTGTCCCAAGAACTTCCCATCCGAGCCCAGCCTCTGCGCCTAAACCCTGGTTCCTGTTCCGCCAGCGGTGGATCGAAGTTCCTCCTCTGCGCTAAGCCTGACAACCTGTGCACCTAGCCTAAACCAACATGCATTTCTACTATGCTCATGGTGTCCCTCAAAAGAGCAATCCAAGGTCCCTATGACGAAGAGATTCGAAGGGCCAAGTTCAAAGTTCCAGCGTCTGACCGTGGGAATACCGTGGGCTGCCTGCTGCCAGCTTGTGTTCCCACTTGCCCGCTTGTATTCACACTCCCAACCGTGTTCTGATTGGTTCTGATAGATTTTAGGGACTTTGTAATTACTTAGAAGTACAATAACTATTCTAGAACACTCTAGGCTAGGGTTTCTAATTCCAATCCTTGTAGGACAAGGTTTTCCCTTGGTCTATAAAAAGGAGCCTTTGTTCAGTGTTTTAGGGACCGAATTTTTACACATTATTTTGGAGATTTAGACACCTTAGCCGCAAGACATCATTGTGCTCCACTTTTCCTTTTTAAACAGTTTTTTATTTTCTGCACTTTTTGTGCGTGGAGCTTGGAGAGAAAGGCTCTGACTTGCCTTCTGTTGTGCCCATTCTTCAACAATCTCTGTTGTAACCGTATTTTTAATATTGCAATTTACGTATAATTTCAATTATAGTTATTTTAATTTCAGTTATGAGTGAGTAGTAGTTTTAGGATTAGGGCTGCTTGAAGCCTAGCCATGTTAGTTCGTTGATTAGAATTATGGCTCTTGATTATGATTACTATGCATGCTGAATAAGTTAGATTACTTTGCTTAATGACTTAACAGATGCCTATAAGATTAGCTACCTTGTTTGCATATAATTATTGATGTAATTGCTTGAGTGACCGTCATATCATCTTGTGATTTGTAGCATCGAGGGTATTTGGGACACTTACTTGTAATCTTAAATCATAACGACCTAGGATTGCATGTTACTTTTCTAGGTTAGTGTGATATCATTAAATTCTCTTTGTACTTCATGTATCATCTTAAACGGTAGGTGATAGACGTTCTAGGCATATGCCCTATTTAGAACATGCTAAGTAAGAGGGAATAAGATGTGTCTAGTGAACCAACGCCAGGACCTAGGCACGGGCACCTAATTCAGGGAATGCATAGTAATTAGGTCAAGGAAATCTGGTTAGTAACTATAATTAGTTAGGATGGATAGTAAGCCTTAATTCGCCTTAGTTAACAAACAATCAACCTTTCATTCCTGCATTGTTATTTTCTACACTTTAATTTACTTGTCTTTAATTTTCAATTCTAAAATCTTAAACCCCCCCTCGGCGTGTGTGTGTGTGTGTGTTTTTCTCTAAGTTCACAAATCTGAACCCAATTGGTTTAATCGTTGAACAAGTCCTCGAGGGATTGACCTTTGCTTGTCATTATACTTTCTCCATCGATTTTGTGCACTTCCAAAATTATACTTAGTAGAAATAAAGTTCATAATTATTGTGTTCAATATTTCATCAATCAAGTTTTTGGCGCCGTTGCCAAGGACTTGTCCCTCAACAGTGCCCATTTAAATTTGGATTTATAACTTAGTTTTTTTTGTTTTTGTTAGGTACCCGTGTATGTCATTCCAAGGCTCGATGCACGGATCGTCTAGTGGGCCATCTTCAAGAGAATCTTTAATAAACAGCTCACCACCACCAAGTCCCGGGAGGATGGCGGATCACAGAGAAGAGCAAGGACGGGAACGTGGCCTAGTACCGCAATCCCCACGGCTCCTTAAGGACATTGCCATTCCCCATGTCTCGGAGGATCAATTTTCCATTGTTTTTCCCGTGTCAATGGTGGCAAATTTCGAGTTCAAGTCTGGGATGATTCACATGTTGCCCACATTCCACGGACTTTCCGGCAAGGACCCGCACTTTCATATCAAGGAGTTTGTTGAAGTCTGCTCAATGCTATGCATTAATGGCAGGATAGAATCTAAAATCCGCTTACAACTTTTTCATCTCAGTCTCAAGGATCGTGCAAAGGCATGGTTTCATTCGTTGGCGCCGGCTTCCATTCATTCATGGAGGGACTTGACGTCCAAATTCTTGACGCAATATTTTCTTGTGGAAAAGACAAGCGAATTGAAGTCTAGGATAATGAACCCATGGTAAGACAAGGAGGAGTCTTTCTACAAGTTTTGGGAACGTTTCAACCATATGCTGAGGGCGTGCCCCCACCACCATATCGACAAACACCACCTTATTATGTTATACTTCTATGGAGGTTTCAAAACCAGCGATCGAACCGTGGTGAACTCTCAATCCCAAGGGATTCTAGAAGGCACAGACGAAGAAGCAAGGACCGCCTTTGAAAACATTGCTAAAAGGGAAAAACAATTTAGCTACATAGGTAATTCTTCTAGGGGTACTGGTGATGAGTACACCAATCACAATGATAACGCCATTACTCAACTCACGACAATGGTGAAAAAACTGTGTAATGAGAAGGCAAAAGGAGTTCAAACCTGCGAAGTATGTTCAATTCAGGGCCGCATGTCCCAAGACTACCCGATGGTGGAAGATGCCAATTTTTCTGGAGGTTTCGATAAAAATTCACGACCCCGGAATGACCCATATTCAAACACTTATAATCCGGAGTGGAAAAATCATCTGAACTTCCGCTGGAGTAACAATCAAACTGCAGCTAATCCTTTGCCGCCCCTTGGATTTCAGCAGCAAGCCGCAACTCTCAAGGGAACTCTCACGGACCTTCCTTAATTCAGACCAGCGGAAGCAAGTCTATGGAAGATACCGTCAATACCTTGGCTCAACAGCACGTCCAATTCATGCAAGACAACCAAAGTCAGATGGCAAACACGAATAATGCAATTGCAAACTTGGATCGTCAATTAGGACAAATTGGAAATCAACTAAATCAGCGGGAGCAGGGAAAGCTTCCAAGTCAAGTCAAGGTCAACCCTAAAGGATTTCACAATCCTACGGCCAATGCCATCACTCAGCGGAGTGAAACACAACTACAAGGTCCTACATCTGCTGCCCTCGAAGGGAATAACGAAAGACTTGACACTGAGGAGGATGATTTCCCCATGACATCCTTGAGGCACAGTCCTGTGCTACCAACCACGTTCCCGGCTCCACCGAGTGCCCTGCTACAAGAAGGACCTGACCCTGCACCTCAATTAGCTCTACCAAGAACCATTGACCAAAGCGTGCCACTAAACTCGCCACAACCACAACAGCAGGCGCAAAACCTGCCCAGCGAGTCAATAAGAACCTCAACGCAAGCAGCCCCAGAACTTGTGCTTATTTCAGCTCTGCCAAGAGCCATGTCCCAGCTGCTATCGCAAGATGCACCAAGGATCATGTCCAAGGCACTGCCGCAGGCCACGGTTTACATCCAACCTGCTCCTAAGCCCCATTCGACACACTCAAATACTTCTAACTCTAAAAATAAAAAATTCCAATCATAAACAACTAAAAAATTAGCATTCGAGTTAACTAATGATGTCGAAATTCCATTTCCTAACAGGTTCCAAAACAGGAATAAGCAAAAGGAGGACTTCGAGGAGGAAATCATCAGCTTGTTGCAGAAGCTTCAAATCACACTGCCTTTCCATAAAATCATCAAGCACATGCCTATCTTCGCAAAGCTCATGAAGGACTTAGTCGCATGAAAGCGCGGTTTAAGCTCCACTGACATCATTGAAATCCCTAAGGCATGCTCTGCTGCCCTTTTGCACATGCCCCTTAAAGCCGATGATCCTGGGCCTCCATCCCTTCCCTGCGTCGTCTAATCGAAAAGATTCGAGCATTTCCTCTGTAACACTGTAGCATCAGTAAACATTGTGTCGTTACACATTTACAAGTCACTCAACCTAGGCGCACTCAAACCTATGCACCTATGTGTTAGATTAGCGAATGCCTCTATTACTAATCTAATAGGGGTCCTAGAGGACGTACTTGTACAGATTGGAGACACATGCATCCCTGCGGACTTTTACGTACTCAAGATGGAAAGAATTGACAAAAATACGGAACATCCACTCATCTTTGGAAGGCCTTTGCTAGCCACGACTGAGTGCCTTATCGACGTCAAAAATGGCCAACTCTCCATCAAGGTGTTGGACAAGCTTTGGACCTTCTCCATCCATGATGCCATCCAATATCCTACCGAACCTATCGTGGATTTTCCGCTAAATATGATGGACATACTACAATGGAAGACAATTGAGCAGTCTTGCATGACAGATGTTCTCGAGAAGGCCATGTCAAGTACTCCACGCACTGAGGAGTCACATGAAGATAGCGTGATTGAGGAGGTTCGGTCCCACGATACCGTGCCAGCCCTTCAATTCTATAGGCCTCCCTTCGAAGCTTTGCCCCTCACAACCCAAACAACGTTGCTTTCCCTCATGAAGGCTCCTGAACTCGAGCTGAAGCCCCTACCTGTACACTTCAAATACGCGTACTTAGGTGACAATCAAACCCTTCCAGTCATCATTGCGTCTACCCTAAGTACGGAAGAAGAAAAGCCATTGGTTCACGTTCTTAAAGTGAATGAAATGAAAATTGGATGGACGATCACCGACATCAAAGGCATAAGTCCCGCAAAGTGCATGCATCAGATACTTCTGGAAGAAGACTTGATAGGAGCATATTTATGCGACGTTTTATCTTGTTTTCTTATGTTTTTCTTAGCATGTTTCCTATGTTTTCTTAATACTTAGCTTTTTTTCATGCTTTGTAGGATTTTTGGAAGCAAAGTTACAAAAGGGGTTAATGAGTGCTGTTTGGGAAATCTAAAGAGGAAACTTTGAAACAGACTTTAGTAGATGTGTCAACTTCTCGAAATTAACTGCACCTGCTCAGGAAGAACTAGCTAATGGACCATATATCGTTCGAAAGATACGGCAGTCTAGTTTCTAAAGGAATTTATGGTTCGTGAATTGGAATTTTCTAGAAGGATTTATGGCCGTTTTAGTACAGAAAGTACAGGCTGCGCGGGAATTCAGCATTCCTTCTATTTCAAGTTTTCTAATCCTTATCAGGCTTGGACGACTGAAGCCCAGTTTGTTAGGGTTATGGGAGGAGCTGTTTTAATCAGAGAAAAGAAGAAAATTAAAAAGAATAAAAAAATAAACTCTTGCTATCCCTCCTTCAGTGAATTAACATGCACATAAATTATTGGCAAGCCGAAGGGGCAAAGACACACATACAAGAGAGAAGCAAAGAGTCTCCCCTTCATCGGATAATTTGAAACAACTCTTTTTCTCCCAAAAAACTGCTGAAAACGTCTGGGCTCTCACACAAGGACTCAGCCACACCATCCCATTCTGCTCCATCCTTCAAGGTTCCAAGTTCTAAAAGGCTTAGGAAGCAAGGAGGAATGTCAAGGCGTCATCCAATCACTCTGACTGACCAAGACATCATCAAAGAGCTATCTTCTTCCTCTTTTTATTTTCTGTTTTTTTATGTTCTTGCTGTCTATTTAAATTTTGGGTAACTAAGTACTTTAGTTAGGGCTTGATTGAAGCCCTAATCATGTTTGTTTAAGGATTTCGATATGCCTTTACTGCAAACTACTTTTCTGATGCTTAATTGATTAATTTCAGATTATATTTTACTCTTTACATACGACATGTTATGCTTGATCACCATATGGATGTTGTGTATTGAGTTTGTTACATAGGTAAATTTAGATGACCGAATCTTGTGCCTATGAGACTAACAAAAGAACTAGTTATAAGTTCTTGAAATTATTCATCATGAATAACTAGAATAGATACCATGTTCTAGGAGTTGTGTGTTTGTCGATTTCCATTGTGTTATGCGTTCTTAAAGTGCAACTTAGTAGATACCATGCTAAATACTTTAAGAATGAAAAGGGTTACCGTAGATACCCATGCCAAACTTCTTGCTTAGGGAATCAATAATTTAAAGAGTAGATATCATGCCTTTAGGTTGACAAACATGAGCATCTAAAATCTGTTTTGTAGCATTGTGCATGTCGTTTGCTTAAGGAAGAAGATTAGCGGTGAACATAGAATCCCAAACTGGTTTTCTCATTGTTTTAACCTCGATCCAATTCTGTTTTTAATCAAACGCTGTTTTTAATATTTTGTTTCGAAATTTTCAATTTTCAAAATCATCTTAAAATCAATTTTAAACACATATTAATCCAATTCTGGTGGTAATGATCTCGTATTTGCTTTCTATACTATTTGTCTGATCTTGTGCACTTGCGAGTTAAAACGTGCATATAGTTGCGTAATTTTTATGTTACTATTTGTACAACAAGACTCCAAACCATCACGGGAGGCGCAGAGGTGATTGCATCCACCTATGAAGGAGGTCGTGAAGAAAGAAGTACTCAAACTTCTTGACGTCGGAATCATCTATCCATTTAGCGATTCCAATTGGGTGAGCCCAGTTCAGGTCGTGCCAAAGAAAAGCGGGATCACGGTCGTTAAAAACGAACATGATGAACTTGTACCTCAACGAGTTCAAATGGGATGGAGAGTGTGCAATGGTTACTACAGACTAAATACAACCACACGCAAGGATCACTTCCCTCTGCCCTTCATCGATCCAATGCTCGAGCGCTTGGCAGGACATTCAAATTATTGTTTCTTGGACGGTTACTTGGCGTATAATCAAATTGCTATTGCTCCTGGAGATCAAGAAAAAATGACATTCACATGCCCATATGGTACATTTGCGTACAGAAGAATGCCTATTGGATTATGCAATGCCCCGGCTACCTTCCAACGCTGTATCATGAGCATCTTCTTTGATATGGTGGAGGATATAATTGAAGTGCTCATGGACAACTTCTCTGTGTTTGGACATTCATTCAAACTTTGCTTAGCCAATCTATCCCGAGTGATGGAATGATGCAAAGAAAGCAACTTAGTGTTGAATTACGAAAAGTGCCACTTCATGGTACAACAGGGAATCGCCTTGGGCCATGTCATTTCTAGCCGTGGAATAGGGCTGGACAAAGCTAAATTGGACATAGTGGAATGGCTGCCATACCCCACTACAGTCTAGGAAGTTCGATCGTTCTTAGGGCATGTCGGCTTTTACCGAAGATTCATCAATGACTTCTCGAAAATCCCAAGACCTTTGTGTGATCTTCTAGCCAAAGACGCCACATTTGAATTCACTAAGGAATGCCGTGAAGCATTCAACACACTCAAGGCAAAGCTCACGGCATCACCGATCATCAGGCCACCGAATTGGGACTTACCATTCGAACTAATGTGTGATGCCTCGGACTTCGCAGTAGGAGCTGTTTTGGGACAGCGTGTGAACAAACTTCCTCACGTCATCTACTATGCAAGTAGGACTCTGAATGATGCCCAATTGAACTATTCCGCCATGGAAAAAGAGCTCCTTTCCTTCAACTTCACTCTTAAACAGTTCCGATCATATCTAATTCAAACCACGGTCATAGTGTACACTGATCATGCTGCATTGAAGTATTTGCTCACTAAGAAGGACGCCAAGCCAAGGTTGCTACGTTGGATGCTACTTCTCCAGGAGTTTGACCTCGAAATCAGAGATAAGAAAGGGAGCGAAAACGTGGTTGCTGATCATATGAGCTGATTGATTCAGGGTTCCAACGAAGAGGCCGATCAATTTCCACACCTCGAGACCTTTCCCCACGAACAGCTCTTCGCACTCAAAGCTATCGATCCATGGTATGCTGATCTCATTAATTACCTTGCCACTAAGCAATTTCCTTCATCTTTAAGCAGGTATCAAAAGGCCAAGCTGGCTAAACAAGCTAAGTACTTCATCTGGGATTAGCCGTATCTATGGAAGTATTATCCAGATCAAATCATTTGACGATGCATTCCTGAAGCTGGAATGGAATCCGTCTTGACATTATGCCATAGCTTGGCATGTGGGGGACATTTTTGGAGCTAAGAAAACAATCCTCAAAGTACTTCAAAGTGCACTCTAATGGCCAAACCTTTTCAAGGACGCATATGGGTTTGTACTCACCGTTGACCACTTCCAACGACTAGGTGACATCGGCCCTCGGAACCAGATGCCATTACTCCCTATCCTCGTGGTCGAAATCTTCGACGAGTGGGGCATTGATTTCATGGGGCCTTTTTCAAACTCTTTTGGTAATCTTTATATTTTGCTCGCAATTAATTATGTGTCCAAATGGGTGGAAGCATTCCCCACCAAAACTTATGATGCCAAAGTAGTTGTGACCTTTTTGCAGGGTCACATCTTAGTTAGGTTCAGAGCACCTCGGGCAATCATCAACGATGGGGGGACGCACTTCTGCATTCGTTCATTTAAAGCTTTAAAGAAAAAGTATGGCGTCACCCACAAGGTCTCAATGCCTTATAACCCTCAAACAAGTGGCCAGGTTGAAATTTCCAATCGAGAAGTAAATGTTATATTAGAAAAAACGCTGACCCCTAGCCGCAAGGATTGGTCCAACAAATTGAACGATGCATTGTGGGCCTATAGGACATCATACAAGACCCCGATTGGAATGTCTCCTTTCATGCTTGTTTTCGGAAAAGGATGTTACCTACCGGTGGAATTGGAGCATAAAGCATTCTAGGCAATTAAGGAGTTGAACATGAATGTGGATGATGCTGGAATACATAGAAAGCTGTAGCTAAGTGAATTAGAAGAACTTCGAAACAAGGCCTATGAAAATGCTCGGATTTACAAGAAAAAGACCAAAGCTTTTCACAACAAGCACATTCAGCCCAAGGACTTTAAAATTGGACAGAAAGTCCTCCTCTTTGATTCTCGGCTCAACCTATTTCCAGGTAAGTTGTGTTCCAGATGGACTGGACCATTTATTGTTACTAACGTTTTTCTTCATGTTGCGGTTGAAATCCAACACCCGGATAAGAAGGACCCATTCAAGGTAAATGGCCATCGCCTCAAACACTACTTCAAAGACCTTCACAATCCAAGCCTGGCTGACCCTGCAACTCAGCATGCGCCAAGTACCTAGCGAGCCATCCCCGTCTTGCCTAGACGTTAAATAAAGAGCTCCTAGGAGGGAACCTAGCCTTGGTTTGTATTTTTCTCTTCCTTTGCTGTTTCTGCCCTTTATATCCCTTAAACCATTGTATTGTTGTCAAGCATATTGCATATCACATTGAGGACAATGTTCAGTTTGGGTTTGGGGGTGTGGATTGAGTTTTTGCATATAGAAACAAGTAGGTTTGTCCTTAATTTCTAATCTCATTACATCATTTTGCATTGAATTTTAAAGAACTAACATCATTTACATACTCTTGTGTGCTTTAATTTCTAAAGGCCTTATCCTACCCAATTGCATGCTCCCTAAGCCAACTTTGAAACCGAACACTCAGCCTTTTCTTTCATCACCCAAAGTATAACCTACCCAAAATACTTAGCCATTCATCACAGTGAGGACAATGTTCAGTTTAGGTTTGGGGGTGTGGATTGAATTTTTGCATATAGAAACAAGTAGGTTTGTCCTTAATTGCTAATCTCATTACATCATTTTGCATTGAATTATAAAGAGCAAACATCATTTACATACTCTTCTGTGCTTTAATTTCTAAAGGAATTATCCTACCCAATTGCATGCTCCCTAAGCCAACTTTGAAACCGAACACTCAGCCTTTTCTTTCATCACCCAAAGTATAACCTACCCAAAATACTTAGCCATTCATCACAGTCATGCCCTATAACCTCAGTTTGTGCTAAGTTTGCCCTAAATAAGATTCATAGTGAGAATGAGAAGTGAAAGAAGATGTTGCCCAATTCCAAGGATATCGGCGGTTTGAAAAGTTCGAAAGTTTAAAGAATGGCATACAGATGACAAGCTGCAAGAAAGTTTGAGGAAATCATTGCATGATCTTGGTTCAATTCAATTCGAAGAACAAAAAAAAAACGTTCAAATCAAAAGAAAGAAAAGAAATCAAAAGATTGAAAAGAAAAGAAAAAAAAAAGTGAAAAACAAAGTGAATTGAGCCAAGAGCCTCAAAATAAGCCATCAAGAAAGCATAAGCCGAGGGACTTCAACAAGGATTCAGTTAAGAAATTCCAGTTCGAGTCATGACTTCTCTGCGCTAAGCCTGACAACCGGTGCGCCTAGCCTAAACCAATATGCACTTCTATTATGCTCATGGTGTGCCTCAAAAACGCAGTCTCAGGTCCCTAAGACGAAGACATTCGAAGGGCCAAGTTCTAAGTTCCAGTGTCTGACCGCGGGAAGACCGCGGGAAGCCCGCATCCAACTTGTGTTCCCACTTGCCAGCTTGCATTCACACTCCCAACCGTGTTCTGATTGGTTATGATAGATTTTAGGGACTTTGTAATTACTTAGAAGTACAATAACTATTGTAGAACACTATAGGCTAGGGTTTCTAATTCCAATCAATGTAGGGCAAGGTTTTCCCTTTGTTTATAAAAGGGAGTCTTTGTTCAGTGTTCTAGGGACCGAATTTTTACATATTATTTTGGAGATTTTGACACCTTAGCCGCAAGACATCATTGTACTCCAGTTTTTAGTTTAAACAGTTTCTTATTTTCTGGACTTTTTGTGCGTGGAGCTTGGAGAGGAAGGCTCTGCCGTGTCTTCTATTGTGCCTATTCTTCAACAATCTCTTTTGTAACCTTATTTTTGTTATTGCAATTTACTTATGATTTCAATAATAGTTATTTTAATTTCAGTTATGAGTGAGTAGTCGTTTTAGGATTAGGGCTGCTTGAAGCCCTAGCCATGTTAGTTCGTTGATTAGAATTCTGGCTCTTGATTATGATTGCTATGGATGCTGAATAAGTTAGATTACTTTGCTTAATGACTTCATTTATGATTATAAGATTAGCTACCTTGTTTGCATATAATTATTGATGTAATTGCTTGAGTGACCGTCATATGATCTTGTGATTTGTAGCATCGAGGGTATTTGGGACACTTACCTGTAATCTTAACTCATGACGACCTAGGATTGCATGTCACTTTTCCAGGTTAGTGTGGTATCATTAAATTCTCTTTGTACTTCATGCATCATCTTAAACGGTAAGTGATAGACGTTCTAGGCATATGCCCTGTTTAGAACATGCTAAGTAAGAGGGAATAAGATGTGTCTGCTGAACCAACGCCAGGACCTAGGCACGGGCACCTAATTCAGAGAATGCATAGTAATTAGGTCAAGGAAATCTAATTAGTAACCATAATTGGTTAGGATGGATAGTAAGCTTTAATTCGCCTTAGTTAACAAACTATCAACCTTTCATTCTTGCAGTGTTATTTTCTGCACTTTAATTTTCAATTCTAAAATCATAAACCCCCCCCCCCCCCCCCCCCCCCCCTTCCTGGCGTGTGTGTGTGTTTTTCTCTAAGTTAAAAAATATGAACTTGGTTTAATCATTGAACAAGTCCTCGAGGGATCGACCTTTGCTTGTCATTATATTATCTCTATCGATTTTGTGCACTTGCAAAGTTATTCTTGGTTGAAATAATGTTCATAATCATTGTGTTCAGCATTTCTTCTATCAAGGACCGTTAGCAATGTACCCTCCTTGCTCACAAGATTGCAAAACGGTTCGAGAAGTGACATGACCCTTCCTCAATTTCCCCTCGAAATCCGAAAGGAATCCTACGAGAATTCTACCGAAAATTCGACAGAATCTCTCCTGTAATTTGATCAAACTGTCTTCTACCTGTCAGATGAAGGATTTAAATAGTAATCTAATTTCCAAGCAACCCAGATCAAGTCACAACCAATCAACTCCAAGTCCAAAATAACCAAACTAAGGAATAATTTACAAATAATCCCAAATAGTTCATCAGAGCAACTAGGATGCAAAATTAGATTTACAAGTCCAACAAACCCTACTCGAAAAGGTATAGTAACAACGTAGCTAGGAAGGGATGCCTCCGCCTCGGAATGTGCCATCGTCGAACTCGACGGCCTGGCAGGCACTTAAAACAAGGAAAAATGTGAGTGCATAAAAATAATAATGGTTTAAAACACAATTCCCGAGAAAAACATACATTTTTCCCTCCATAAGTAAAACCATGCAGGCATAATGTAAAATCCTTTTTAACATAGTTACTAAGTAAGAATAAGCAAGAAAGAACTTACTGGAAAATCATTTAGCAATTTAAAACCCGGCAGGACCCAAAAAAATCAGTGCAAAAATAAAACAACCCATGGTCCACAACCATGCTTGAAAACCCTCCTTGAAGGAGCTTAAAATCATAATAAAACATGGACTCAAAGCTGTAAAAATATCCCACCATCGCCCGATTGAAATCCCGAGCCGGAGCTCGATATCCTGGGCCGTCCAACACGTGGACAAGCCCTCCTAACCACCACCGATAATACCTCAAGCAATGGCTAGAAACCGAAAGGTCCAACCCAGGGACCTACTCTCCACACATCCGATAATACCTCAAGATATGCGGACGTAAGCCTGCACTATGCGTAGACAACCTCAACGATTATATGGTGGAAAATACCTCAACGCGACACGTCGGAGAATATCTCGACGTCATGTGTTGGAGAAATAACCCTCAACCAACACATGATGGAAATTACCTCAACATTATATGCCGGAGAACAACCATGATACCCGGGGATGTTATACATAGTTAAACTGTAACGTAAACCCGAAATCCACTTTTGAAATCCTATTTACTGGTCCTAACCAAAATCATAGAAGACCCACGTCTAAAGCCCAAAATCCAATGAAAAACCAAATTCCTGGGCCTAAGCCCATTATCCAATAAATCTAAATCTCGGGCCCAAGCTAAAAACTATAACCTCGGCCAAAGCCAAAATCCATAAATCCAAAATCCATAAAATCGAAGTCCACATACCGGGTCGTAGCCCAAAACCTCATTATTCGTTATTGAAAATTCATTTCGAAAAATGTATTCACTAAAATAATTATTCTAAATTTATGAGATTCATCAAAGTTAATAAATCATATTAGAATAATTATTCTAATTTGTCAAAATTCATATTTCATAAGAATTAATTTAAAGTATACGTTTATGCATTCATTATAATTTACAAAACCAAAATCCACTCACCAAAGGCCCGAATAACTCAATCTTGAGCTGTACGCTCCTCTGCCTTCCCCCGGAGCCGTATCACCTGTCAAAAGTAACATTCGGGATTACTAAACGGTAATTAACAACCTAAAATCCAGCCCCCCTTAAATCCGAGAGTACACGCGCATTCTAACGCGTTTAATGTAACTTTGAACGGCTAAAACTACCCCTAAATGAACTCCGATTGACTCGAAATCGGCACCAATAGGTCTGGAACGTTAAAAACATGAAAATATGTGTTCGTCGTAACCTGGGAAAGTACTCCACGCACCGGTAAGCTACTCGCCCCTACCTCTCTCCCTCGCCGGATTCTTGCAAGTCCAGCCAAACCTCCATAACCACCTGAAAATTCCAAGCTTTCTAACTCTCTCATTTCTCAACGAAAATCAACGTTCTAATAATGAAAATCTATCTACTCAATCCAATGAAGTCAAATATGAAGTCCAAATTGAGAAACCCCACCTGTGGTGGCCGAAAATTAGCCAGAAAGCTACGGCGGTACTGTGCAACTTCGTATCTCCCTCCCCCGACGCTGTCAACCTCGATGATGGGTATTCTTGAACTCGGAATGAAGTGAGGAAGATGATGTTATACTTAGTTTGTGTTGGTTTGGCCTTGAACGAAAATCACATGGGAGGAAGATTTTGGGTTTCACAGGTAGACGAAAGGGAGAACGAGAGGAAAGAGAGAGTTCGAAAAACATATCTGGAAAGTGTTGGTTAAAAATATCTGACCCACAAAATTTCCCAAAATGCCCTTGAAACTTCTAGACCAAGAACTCTTCCATACGGACTCCATTTTTTGCGTGTCGCCTATCTAGGAACTCATGAGTCCGAGACCTACGCAATGGTCCAAGAAAATTTTCCAAAAGTGTTTTCGAACAAAAAGTGACTTTCGAACCTCTATTAAATGTAAGGGTAAAATCGTCCTTTTCTAATGTAAATTACGAAAATCGCATAGTTAAATAAACAGGTCGTTACAACTTACCCCCCTTAAAGAAATTTCGTCCTCGAACTTCATACCTGCCACTGAAACAAATGTAGATGTTGGGCCAGCATTAGTGCCTCGAACTCCCACGTGACTTCATCCATGTTATGATTCCTCCACAGGACTTTGATACAGGGAATACATCGTGAACCTTCGAAAGTTCTAAGGGAAAGCCAAGCCTGTAAGCCATTTGGCCTACCCTTTCGATGATCTCATAAGGCCCAAAGTAGCGAGGACTCATCTTTCTTCCTTTACCAAAACAAACAACTCCTTTTCTGGGGAATAATTTCAAAAAAACCCAATCTCCGACCTCAACTACCATCATTCCTCCTCCCAAATAACACCGGCACACCCCAAGGCGATATACTCGGTCAAATAACCCCAAATCGACCAAATCCTATAGCTAAGTCTTTAAATCTCTCAGTTTCACCGTTGCTATCCTATAAGGTGCTTGTGATATAGGTCGGATACCAAGAAGCAACCCTGTGGTGCTTGATCTCTCGATGAGGGAGTAACCCCGGAAGATCCTCTACCTAAATGGAGTATCTTGAGAATCAACTGTGCGAGCTAAATACCCCTCACAACCTTTCCTTACAACCTCTTAGCGGTCAACCCCGAAGTAACATACAAAAGTAAAGCTCTCTCGTCTCCCTAAACAGTAAGTTCTAGCAAACCTAGACTCCGGAACACTACTTCCTTGTCGAAGAAACTAATAGAGCACACCATGTAATTAACAAGTCTATCCCCAAAATCACAACAAGGTCGTAAATATCCAGGGGAAACAAATCGGTATCCAATGCATACCCTTCACTTACCCTGGGCAATCTCGTAGCACTAGGTTCGCCACTAACATACCTCCGGGGGAAGGTATTAATGCCCATTTTTGAACCAATCGGTGATAATTCTCTATTGGCTAAAGGTATAAAACCCCGAGAAATAAATGAATGTGTAGCCCCGACCCAATAAACTCATGCATTACAATCAAAGATAGATAACATATCCGTAACCACCCCCGGTGCTGCTCGAGCCTCCTACTGCGTCGAGGCAAAAACTCGGGGCTGTGTAACAGAAGATCACTTGCGGCCCCTCCGGCTATCCGTGGCCCTGCTTCTTACACCCCTCTCCGAAAATCCACTTGGACGCTGAGTCCAGGTGACGAAAGCCCAGTAAAACGTTGTGTTTTAGGAAATTTAGAGAAAGGTAAATGTTAAATACTAAATTATCGTGTCACTGCGACAGCGGCATCCTAGAGGATGCCTACAAAAATGATGATCATAATTAAAAGCATTCAAATGCTAACCGATAATACCTTGGACGACAGCAAAAATGTCAGAGTGGATAACGTTCCTCCTCGAATCAGAGCCTTCTTTTGAGACCTGAGGGGTGTAAAGGGAAACTAGGGTGAGTGTTTCCATGTTAACCCCTCAGCAAGCAAAGCATGCAATCATAATATAAAAACAACAATAATCGAATAACCCCGCAGGGTTAGCAATCACACACATTCAACATCTAAAGATATTTACCACAACAATCACATATTAAGTTACCCTTAAACATTCATATTGAATCTTCATACATTGAAGATGACACATCCAATCCCATGGATGGTAAAACTAGTAATACTTTGATACCATCGCCTCTCTATGATGGTATGGATCATCTCAAGGACACATTGTCCATACAAAACATAATCTCACCAATCGGGGTCACCTCCCACACCAAACCCACTAACCTCGATAACAAATGTACCATCACTAGCACATGAACTTTGATCACTAGTCAAGATAACTCCACATTTTATCGTATGAACTGGTAAGTCCCTCAGTTCTCGTATCGAATCATCTCATATATCATAACGCATCAATCGGCACTGCCCTTGGCAATAATAAGCAGATCAGCCTTCATATTACCTCGGCAATCATATAACGTCATCAGCCTACATAACCCTCGGCAGGCATCAGTCGGTATATATCATCGGCTGGTATCTATCATCATCAACTGGAATGTATCATCGGTTGAAATATCACATCATCAGCTGGCATGTATCATCGGTTGAAATATCACATCATCAGCCGGCATGTATCATCGACTGGTATCAGCCGGCTTGTATCATCGACTGGCATCAGCCGGTATGTATCATCGGCTGGCATCAGTCGGTATGTATCATCGGCTGGCATCAGCCGGTATGTATCATCGACTGACATCACACACATAGTTATCCCAATGGCACTGTAGCCGCACGAGTCACGCATACGTGACAAGACTAGGTGTCTTCACTCGTACCACGACCACGTGAAAGACGGGTGCAAGCACCATCACCACGAGTTCTCTTAGGAGCCTGGGACCATAATACACATAAGACTCAGGAATAGGATTGGCGCCATTTAACTAGTATTGAGCGGGCGTAGGTGAACGATCACGTGGGGGACTGGTCTGTGGCCTACAGACAGGTACAACACCAACGGCCGACATATGGGCATACCAAAACTGACTCACGTGCTATGCTGGCATGACTCCTCGGTAATCATAACACTGTCACATGGCTCATGTGCTATGCCGGCATGAATTCTCGGTAATCATCGTACCATCATATGACTCATGAAAATACAACTGATACATGTGCTATGCCGGCATAATCCATCGGCAATCCTCGTACGACAATATGTACTCATGTGTTATGCCAGCATGACTCATCGGCAATCCTTGCACGACAATACACACTCATGTGCTATGTTGGCATGACTCATCGGCAATCCTCACACGACAATACATACTCATGTGCTATGCTGGCATGACTCATCGGTAATCCTCGCATGACAATACGACTCATGACTACATGACTGACATGTGTGCTATGCTGGCATGAATCCTCGGCAATCCTCGCACCACAACACAAACTCATGTAACTCGCGATTATCGTCGTATTCTTCGTATCACGCGTCTCAGAATCTATCCTCGAGATGTCCCAACCTAGTGGTAGTTTATACTCATTCCAGAGTAATTATATTTCATCGATATTCCAGATATATCTAGAATTCCATCTTCGAGATCTACCACTGAAGTGGTATTTTATACTCGTTTCAGAGTACTTATCTTTCATTGATATATCTTGGAACTTATCCTCGAGATTTACCGTTATTATCTAGTTTATACTCATTACGGAGTACTTATATTCCATAGGGATTATCATCCTAAATTCCGAATATCAAACATATTCCATACTCTAAATCTAGTCCATGGCATGGTCTATGATTCTAACATCATCCAAACAAGCAACATCAAACCACAATTCATAAGTATCGACAACAAATACTTTCATCACAACCAATCTACAACTATTCTATCATATGACAATCATCACATTTTAATCATTTAACAACGAGTAATTATAAGTTTGGGAAGAATTCCCACTCACAGTACGTCGGAGAGAACTCATCCGACCGAATCCCCTATTGCAGTTCGTTCGAGGCGTTCGTTCCTGGATGTCCCAACGAGCTTCATCTTGATCCATTCGGCTCTTTGGACTTTTCAATATCATGATGCCTCACAAACAAGGTAATTAATATTAATAAATGATAATTTAATCATTATACTCAAAACCCTAACTCCCCGGTATTTATGTTATTTAAAGTTAATCAAAGTAACTTAGGATGTCCGGAACTAGTCCTAAACGAACTCTGATGGACTTCAAACCTACGCCATCAGATCCGGAACATGGAATTACATAAGATACGAGTCATCAGGACTCGGGGTGGGGCCTACGCGCCCCCACACCCCCTAGAACCCTAGGGGGTGCGACTGCAGCTTTCAGTCACCCCCTACCCCGCCTCATCGCAACTTGGCCGGATCTGCCATTGTTGGACGGTTCATGCTCTCTACAACTTTCTCATTTCTTCACCAAATCCTACAACATATATGTCCAAACTCGTCTACTCGACGAGAGGAACACAAATATGAGGTCCTAACCGAGCGCCGTTACCTGTGGTGGCCAAAAAAGCCCTCGAAAGCCACGGTGACCCAATTCTTTCGCCACTCACAGTGCCACGTACGGTGGACGATAGTCACAGACGAGGACCTAATTGTGATCACGAAGAGAAGACGAAGAGGATGGTGGTTTTGTTTTGGTCTGGATCGCCGTCGAACGGCTACTCTGGTTTTAGCTTCCACTAGAAGCCTTCGCGGGAGAGAGGAACAAAGAAATCGCGATGTAGGAAATAGAGGATAAGTCTGATCAATCTGAGAGGTGAGGATAGTGTTTTATAATTTTAAACTTTTCCAAAATTACCATTAACTCCCAATAGTTCTAGACCTGTAACTTTCTAGTTCGAACTCTGTTTTCAGCATGCCACCTGTCTACGTACTCGTGAGTTCGAGAGATACGTAATAGTGTAAATAAATTCCCAAAAGGAGTTCTCAATAAAAAAGTGACTTTCAGGACCTTGTGAATTTCAGGGGTAAAATAGTAATTTCAAAATTTTAGACTTTCATTTACGGCCCAAAAACCTTCTTTGCGCCTTCTCCTAGTTCCATCTCAATACATTAGTCCAAATCCAACTTTAATCTAACCCGTAACTCCCTGTTATTTAATTAATTTGAATTTCTACTTTTATTTTCCGGGACGAGTCGTATCACACTGGTCCCACTCGACTGGGTTTGGCTCCCTGCTACAATACCACATGTCTGTGCCATTCTCTGTCCCTTCTCAGTAGCATCCCGACCCAAGAAACTACTGCCCGGACGGTGTGGACAGTCTCTCCTGAATGGCCAGTCTCCCCACAAAAGTAACAACCGGTGCCACCGATCCATCTGAATCTGCCACTCTGTCTCCCAATTGACTTCACCGAAGCCCCACTATACTGAGCTAATAACTACGGTCCCACTGTAAACCCTCGGGAACCTCCTTGTCCTGCTCCACCACTGCCGGACTTGGATCTGGTACTCCCGGATGATCTAGAACTAAAATTGCCTCTCTTTGAGGGTCCCTGACTCCGGGCTTCAAAACTCATGGAATCCCAATATCGCCTAGGACCACTGGGCTGACCCCTATTAGGAAAACTCTACTCCACCCTAGTAGCGGCATTTGACAAGTTCCTAAAAGAAGTATGTGCTACAACAGTAACTATAACTCTAATCTCGTCTCTCAGTCCATACTCAAACCGTCGGCATTTGTCTACCTCATTGGCCACTAAACCCGTAGAAAATCGAAACAAGTCAAGAAACCTCTGCTCATATTTTGCTACTGTCAAGTTCCCCTGTTGCAACTGTAGGAACTCAGCCTCCCTGGCATCCCAGTATGATCGAGGATAAAAATTGTCAAGGAAGCACTCCAAGAAAACTTCCCAAGTAAGCGTACAGACATCCCATCCCGTCAGAACCAAGGCATGCCACCAACGGTACGCATAGCCATTCAGTAGAAAAGTGACTAAATGCACCCTATCACCCGGAGGACACCTCATGACATCAAACACTCGTTCCAAACATGTAATCCACTCATCAACATTGTCTGGGCCCAACTCACCCATAAACACAGTGGCCCCCAACCTTTGGGCTCGCTCTATGTCAGAAATCTCATAAGTAACCCTGCTCTGAAGTATAGTAGTCATTGCCCGACCCAATTGATCTAGGGTCTGCCTCAAATCGGGCTCTAATACGGAATCCTGTGTACCCCTAACAGTTTCTTCCTCTTCCTTGTTTCCAAGCCGCTGGCGGGTCACCCGTCTCGAAGGCATCTCATTGAAAGAACAACAATTTGTTAGTACCACAAATAATATGCACACGAAGTGTGCGGTCTGCAGGAATTTAAACCTAGAGCTCTGATACGAAGTTGACAGTACCCTTCCCGAATTTCCCCTCGAAATCCGAGAGGAATCCTGCTCCCGTATGACAATACTCAAAAATTTCACAATAATCACTAAAATACCCTCACTAGCCCAACAAGATTCTACGAGAATTCTACCGAAAATTAGGCAGAATCTCCCCAGTAATTTGATCAAACTGTCTTCAAACAGTCAGACGAAGGATTTAAAAACTAATCTAATATCCAAGCAATCCAGATCAAGTCACAACCAATTTACTCCAAGTCCAAAATAACCAAACTACGGAATTATTTATAAATAATCCAAAATAGTTCATCAGAGCAACGAGGTTGCAAAATTAGATTTCCAAGTCCAACAAATCCTACTCGAAAAATTACGATAGCAGCGCAGCTAGGAAGGGATGCCTCCGCCTTGGAATGTGCCTTCGTCGAACTCAATGGCCTAACGTAAAACAATGAAAAGAGTGAGTGGATAAAAATAATAATGGTTTAAAACACAATTCCGAGGAAAACATACATTTTCCCCTCCATAAGTAAAACCATACATGCATAATGTAAAATCCTTTTTAAAATAGTTACTAAGTAAGAATAAGCATGAAAGGACTTATCGGAAAATCATTTTGCAATTTAAAACCCGGTGGGACCCACAAAAATCGGTGCAAAAATAAAATAACCCGTGGTCCACAACCATGCTTGAAAACTCTCCTCGAAGGAGCTTAAAATCATAAGAAAACCTGGACACAAAACTATAAAAATATCCTACCCTCCCCCGAAATAAATCCCGAGCTCTAACTTGATATCTGGGGCAGTCCAACTCAAGGACAAGCCCTCCTAAACACCGCCGATATTACCTCAAGCAATGGCTAGAAATCAAGAGATCCAACCCGGGGACCAACTCTCCACACATCCAATAATACCTCAAGATATGCGAACGTAACCCTATACTACATGTAGACAACCTCAACTATCGTATGGTGGATAATACCTCAACACCACACGTCGGAGAATCAACCCTCAACGAGCACATGACGGAAAATACATCGATGTCATGTGTTGGAGAAATAACCCTCAACCAACACATGATGGAAAATACCTCAACATCATATCTTGGAGAAAAACCATGATACTCGGGCATGGTATACATAGTGAAAACTGTAACGTAAACCCAAAATCCACTTTTGAAATCCTATTTACCTAGGTTTAACCAAAATAATAGAAAACCCGGGTCTAAAGCCCAAAATCCAATAAAAAAACCAAATTCCCGGCCTAAGCGTAAAAACCAATCAATCGAAATCTCAGGCCTAAGCCCAAAACCATAAAACCTCGGTCGAAGGCAAAATCCATAAATCCAAAATCCATAAAACCAAAGTCCATAAACCAGGTCGTAGCCCAAAACCTCATTATTCGTTATTGAAAATTCATTTCCAAAAATGTATTCACTAAAGTAATTATTCTAAATTTCTGAAATTCATCAAAGTTAATAAATCATATTAGAATAATTATTCTAATTTATCAAAATTCATATTTAATAAGAATTTATTTAAAATATACGCATTATAATTTACAAAACCAAAATCCACTCACCGAAGGTCCGAATAACTCAATCTTGAGTTGTACGCTCCTCTGACATCCCCGGAGTGGTATTGCCTGTCAAAAGTAACATTCCGGATTACTAAACGGTAATTAACAACCTAAAATCCAACCCCCCTAAAACCCGGGAGTACATGCCCATTGTAACTCGTTTAATGTTACTTTAAACGACTAAAACTACCCCTAACGAACTTCGATTGACCCGAAACCAGTGCCAAAAGGTCCGGAATGTCGAAAATATGAATACACATGTTCGCCGGAACCCGGGGAACTGCCCCACGTGCCCCCACGCGCCAGTAGGGGTGTGGGTGGCGCTTTCCCTCCGCGAATGTGGGAGCTACTCGCCCCCTACCACTCTCCCTCGCCGAATTCTACAAATCCAGCCAAACCTCCATAACCACCAGAAAATTCCAAGCTTTCGAACTCTCTCATTTCTCAACAAAAATCAATGTTCTACTAATGGAAATCTATCTACTCTATCCAAGGAAATCAAATAAGAAGTCCAAATTGAGAAACCTTACCTGTGGTGGCCGAAAATTGCCGGGAAAGCTTTGGCGGTATTGTTCACCTTCGTATCTCCCTCCCCCGACCCCGTCAACCTCGATGATGGCTATGGTTGAGCTCAGAATGAAGCGAGGAAGATGATGTTATACTTAGTTTGTGTTGGTTTGGCCTTGAACGAAAATCACATGGGAGGAAGGTTTTGGGTTTCATGGGTAGACGCGAGGGAGAACGAGAGGAAAGAGAGCGAGTTCGAAAAAAATCTGGAAAGTGTGGGTTAAAAATATCTGATAGACAAAATTTACCAAAATGCCCCTGAAACTTCTAGACCAAGAACTCTTCCATACGGACTCCGTTTTTTGCGTCCCCCCTGTCTATGAACTCATGGGTCCGAGACCTATGTAGGGTCCAAGAAAAATTTCCAAAAATGTTTCCGAACAAAAAGTGACTTTTGAACCTCTATTAAATCCAAGGGTAAGATTGTCCTTTTCTAAAATAAATTATGAAAATCGCATAGTTAAATAAAAAAGTCGTTACAAGAAGAGGCGCACGAATGAGCAAAACCCTCCCTGGTAACCCATGGGGTATCAGAAGTGGGACCATCCACGAATTCAGAAGAAGATGAAGGACCCATTAGACTTTTCCCTTTCGACACTGCCTTTGGAGCCACATTTTCAGGACAAAGGATAAGTGAACTTTTATAAAGCAAGAGGAAATGGCGATTAACCCGAAAAGAGGAGAAGATGATAAAGGTGAAAGCAATAATGGACCTGAAACTGCCAATACCCAACGATAAAAGGACTACGGGAAGTGGATCTGATAGAATCGTGAAAATGGAGAGTGGACAAAGTTGAGTGAATTTGAAATGTTTTAAATAAAAAACATTTCGAATTCAAGGGGCAATGTTTACACCCGAAAAAATCCCATTTGGGCTGAAGAAAGGCTGAGAAGAAATTAAATGCCCAACTCGCAGAAGCCCAGCCCAAAACACCCACTTGGAACGTGGAAACGCGGGGAAGGGCAGAAGTCGGTTCTGAAGCACCAAGCGTGTCATAGGGCAAATGGGATGTTCGAGACAAGCAACTGCAGTGCGGGTCCAGTGGAAGTCCATTTGGCAACCCACATCAACTCCCTCACCGCCTATAAAAGGAGAAAAAGCCTTATTCTAAAATGAAAACCAATCAATCAATCAAACAAACAAATTGATCAAACCAATCAATTTCAAAACAACTACAAACCCTCAAAAGTTTCTTTGTTTTAAGGCTCTCCTATTGAGGCACAACCTATTTCTTCGATCTAGGACCAAGATTCAGTCTCTTCTCTCTTCTCCTTCTATGTTCCCGACTAGGAACACAAGCTTTTCCCTTATCCCGACTGCCTCTCAAACCAGTCCTTGAGGAAACCCAATAACTACCTCATCCCGACTACCACTCACTCTAGTCTTTGAGGTCCCCATACACTCAACCCTTGACGTATCACCGTTATTTGAATACTCTACCAACATATGGCATGATTCCAACAGATGTTCATCTCAATTGATGATTTCTAGATGATCGTGCCCCTCAACGAGGCTTGATTGCAAAGGAAATATATACTGACAGCACTTGTATTTTGTTTGTTGCATTTAACATCTACGCATGTACTTTCCATTATTTCTATTTTACTTTCTTTACATTTCAAAGGGTTTTTTTAAGAGGAATTATTAGTATTCGGAATATACCAACCATTGCATTTTGTGGCTGTTCTCAGTCATAAAATCGTTTATGTTTTTTGGTCCAATACCATCATCACGACTTAAGGAAATTCTTGCAGCTTACTGCTTCTAACCAATAACAAGCTGCTAACATGAACAAATTGGAGTAAACATAAATTGAACTTGGACTAGATTGGAAAGAAAATTTATTAAAGTCCTAATACATTAAGAAGAAGGCATACAAAAGAACAGTGTGAGCTATTTGCCCGCTCACCTCACAATCACTTAATTAAAGAAAGGTTCTTGGGCCGCAACAGAACCCATCCATAATTGTCTAGTAGCAGCTTTTACTAGTGACATGCCTACTTTGTAGGAAACTAGGGCCTGTTTACTTCCTAGTCAGTCCATCTAGGAAAAGACAGTGGTATCAAGGCCTTCAAGCGTACAGCCTTCAGCTCAAACCCAAACACCAAAAAAATCCACACCACGACCATCACTAAAGAAACCCACACAGGCCCACTTCTTCAAGCGCCGATTTTGACGGAGATCCACCGAATGCGACCCCAAGCCCGCTGTCACATTTTTGGGCAGAACATATATACATCATAATTTAGATGCTAGCTAACAAATTCCATGCACTTCCTAAAAAATATATAAAATCAAATAAAATTAAGCACTACTAGTAATATTATGATTTAGTTATATTCTTTTTTAATATGTAATGGATAGTCCCAAATTCAAAGGCGAAACCATATACCCATATGCCAATCTATATAATTCCCTAACATCGTTGCATCAAATAAAGTCTAAGGTCAAAAGTCAACGTATTAATACATACCAAAGAATTAATCCATTTTTTTTCTTTAGGTTGATTTGAACTTTGAGCTTATAATATAGTCGTAAACTATTTATCGACTTTTTTGCAATAAATTTTTTTTACAATAAACTTACTATTCAGGAACAAAAAAAACCAATAAAGTAACAACTTATATATAAAAGTCACGGTAATTAATAAATGTATCAATACATATTACACGTATGAATAATTTGCCACGAAGTGAGTTCAAAAGTAATTTAATTAAAAAAATATGATTTTTTTTTATATAATGATATTGGGAGTGAGGGATTACAATATAAACATTGAGTATCGACATTGCCATTTACGAAAGTCGAACCAGAGACTTATCATATAATGTGTGGAGAGGAATACCACTCGATCATAGCACTAAGTAGAAAAAAAATATATGATCCCTAAACGTTAGAAAAAATAATGTCCTATAACAAACTTTCACGCATTCGATCTTTACTCAAATTAATAATGTCTAAAGAATGGCATATCTGTAGACTTCCGCACAAAAAGTTGCATAAATATTTTTGACATAGTCCAATGCCTAGCATAACCATTATGAATATGTATCTATATATATAAAGGGAGAAGGCTTATTTGGTTAAATTTTCCCAAATCCCAAAAATGCCTATGCTCATGAAAAATTGTTAAGTAATAGGTATGTTAATTTTCAAAGGTTAGAGTAATAATTGTTGCAAAATAATTGTTAAAATATATATATATATATATATATATATATATAAATGGAGAAGTCGATTTTATTAGTAAAATTTCTCATAATCCCCAAAATATCCTTACTCAACAAATTTATTAAAAAATGGATGATATAATAAGTGAGGTGGACACGGTTTGAATCGATGAACATATCATCCATAACCAAATTCAAACCATTAAAATATTAACGGTTTTATGCGATTTGAATTTTCAAAAAATATATTTCAAACCGTTTCAATCCAAACCATTCTCAATGGTTTGGTTTTGATCAGTTTGGACTGTTTATGCATAAAATTTTCATGTAATTTGTTCACTCAAAGTACTCCTCGAAAACATAATTTTTTTCAAAATTCCACCATTCTCATTTAGATTTCATTTATTCACATCAAGATTTCATTTATTCACAAGAATATTTCATTCATACATATCAACAAATTAAAAATACCAATATTTTAAACTTCAATATATTGCGGGTTATATAAATATAATTTAAATTCGAAAGTAGCACAAAATGGGTAAGGATTAAGTGATGTAGGGTATATGTAATGAACACTTACATGAACATATTATAGGATGAAAAATATTAATTAACAAATAATATAAATAAACAAGAATCTTAAAGGTTTGGTTCGGAATTCAACGATTTTCAAAATGAAAATCCAAATCAAACTGTTACTAATGGAACATTTTGGATTTTCAAACCATTATACTTTTATCTGGTCAAATACCCAAACCCAAGTTCCAATAACGTTTTGAATCAAATCAGTTTCCGAGTTCAACGGATTTATACCCACTCCTAATTATAAGGGCATTCTTTGGTTCTATTTTCTTCCACATACCCAAATTCACTTTTTTTTTAGTTATCAAAGCAAACCAAACACCACAAACATGGAAATACCAGCATCTATTTATATTGGTTCTTTTTTTTTTTTCATTTGTTTTTCAAGTAAAAAATAAAAAATCAAATTTATAATCAAATTTTAAATATTAAAAATTGCAAATTGACACGCACTTATGTAATAAATTTAAGTGCGTTTAAAGTCGTTCTATGAAAATGTCTTACGCATTCATGTGCCAATTTATTATTCAGTTGTGAAGTCACGTGTAGCGCTCCGAAATGCTTCTTGCAGGCGCAGAGCTCCTACGATGAGGGTAGTATATATATAAAAGAAGTAACTTTAAATATTAAAACTTCCGAATATCAAGTCTTAGAAGGTGTCCAACCTTTGGCCTTGATATACCGAATTTACTACAAATGCATTGGGACCAACATGAATTTCCACGCAATTTGTAAAAGCCCAAGATATCTAACTTATTAATTCAAAGCAGTCAAGATGCAAACCTTACAGTCTCGCACACCATAAAATGGTAAGATGTTAATTTACCCTCTAATTGGTTGTTAACTAATGAAAATCAACCAACACAAATAAAAAGTGATTCAAGAAATCTTAATTACATACAATAATATCTTGATGGTATATTTAAAATTAATTTTGGAAACCACCCTAGGCTACCTTCCCTTCGAGTTACAGAACACCTTAGTCAATCCTCCAAACCTACCAGACATTCCTTCACAAGATCAATTTCTACTGAAGGAACTCATCAAAGAGACTCTGACTTAGAGAGTGAATTAACAAAATTAAAATTAAAAGGAATTAAAACATCTTCACAAATAAGTCATCCTTATTATGCCCAATCTAGTAACTCTAATAAAGAAATAGAAGAACAAGAAAAACAACCTTCTCCTACAACTACTGGCTTTGAAGTAAACCCATCATTTGACTGACAATTATTAACCATCTCTCGACCTTTTGAAATTAATTGGAAACACCTCACCCAAGACATTAATGTTGAAAGTAACATTGAAAGAAGAAACCAATATCGACAAAAATATACTCCCGAACAAAGGAAACCAATATGGTTTGCTTGGAAAAAATTTATGTTACAAATCCAGTCCAAAATATACTTCTTTGATTTTGTAGAACAACACTATCAAAAGGAGAAAATGATACGAACATTAACAAAAGAAGTTTGAAAAAAACCAGATAATACCACAACCTCTTCCAGTCATCCTCTTATAGAAACCATAGGTATTCAACATTTAAATTCCCAAATAAAAGCTACGCCCTTTAAAATTTCTGAAGATAATAAAATCAAAAGGCAATAGAACAAAATAATTACACTAATCAATGTTTAATCACAATAGGAAAACAATTGGATAAAATTGAAACCAAAATTGGTTTTATTCCAAACCGACAATCACCACAACAACCTTTAATTAAACTTCCTAAAATCAAATCAGGAGCTAGTCTCAAAACACCAACTCTTCAAAGAATTGAACAAATGTTAAAAGATTTATCACCAATAAAAAAAGAATCGACTTTAATCAACGTAGTAAGTATCCAGAATCCCAACACTGAGTCTGAACCTGATACCGTAAACTCATATCAAATAACTCAAATAGAAAAATCTTTTCAAAATCTTCAAGTCAACAGAATTACGCATAAAAAAGTTAACCCAACCAGTCTCACCAAAAATTGGTATCCTAGGCCAACTCCTCCTGATCTCCAATACGAAGAAAGGGGTACCCAAAGTCAGATTTCTATTTCCTCTGATAAAATCTATGAATGGAATATAGATGGTTTATCGGGAAGTATTAAATAAAATGCAACACATGTCAATGGTTGCTGACAGTTACCTCAACAATCACAATCTTAGTCAAACAGAAATTGTCGACCTCTTCGTAACAGGATTTATGGGAATGTTAAAAAACTGGTGGGATAAATATCTAAAAGAAGATTTAAAATTATAAATGCGACAAGCATTAAAACATGATGAAGAAGGTATGCCCTTATTTGAGGAAATAATCGGATCAGGAATACCCGATGCAGTTAACACATTATTCTTTACAATAATTGAACACTTCATTGGTACACCCAGTAACATTGCTTCTAGACTTCATGATCAACTCAGTAACCTAAGATGTCCTACTTTAAGTGATTTCCGCTGGTTTAAAGATGTCTTTATATCAAGAGTCATGTTAAGGGAAGATAGTAATCAACCATTTTGGAAAGAAAAATTTATTAATAGTTTACCAAATCTATTTGCCCATAAAATTAGACAAGTTTTAAGTAATGGAAACAATGAAATAAATTTTGATCAACTTACTTATGGCAATATAGTAAGTGTCATTCAACAAAAAGGTATGAAAATGTGAATTGATATGAAAATAACTAAAGAAGTAAAAAATGAAAGGAAAATCGCAAAATGTGAAATGGGAAATTTTTGTAAACAATATGGGCTACCTCTCATTGCACCATCACAAAAACACAAACGAAATGAAATTTATCATAGAAAAAATAAATATCAAAGTTACAAAACTAACAATCAATTTAGACCCAATAAATTCTATCAAAACAATCACAAAAAATACAGATCCACAAAACCCTTTCGTCCTCATAAACAATCCAAAAATAAAAGTGAAAGTACTTGCTACAAATGAAATAAAAAAGGTCATTATGCTAGAGACTGCACGGCAAAAAAGGCTATCAACCAATTGCAAATCCCTGATAAAGAAAAAGAAAATTTAATAGAATCCTTAAAATAAAAAATACTAATTCTAGAGAAAATGAGGAAGAAAACTAAGATAATTGGAGCTCACAGTCTACCACAGATACTGATAATCAACGGTCTGATTCTCCAGACATAAATTTTGGTTGCAAAGATAGTAGCTGCAAAACAATTAATGTCTTAAATAGTACAATTATTGTTCTTTCTAAACAGGAAGAACAAGAATAACTTTTAATTGAATTAATTAACCAAATAGATGATACGGAAGTCAAAACTGAGTATCTAACTAAATTAAAAGAACTCCTTAATAATCCCAGTAGTTCAACAACACCAAAAACTAACAATATCAACCTCAGTACAACTCTTCAAAAATTCAACAAAATTAAGAATAGTCACACTACAAGATCTCCAAACAGAGGAAAATACTTTAAAAAATGAGATAAAAACATTAAAACAACATAATCAAGAAATAACACAAGATGTTAAAATACTAAAATCAACACTTCCAGTTCAATCAATCACTGAAGAAGAACGTAAAAATCATGAGGCCTTTCTCCTATGTATCAACCGTTTAAAAATCCGAAAATGGTACTCTAAATTAACTATTAGAGTTAAAGATTTTGAATTAGTCACCAACATGCTAATTGACACAGAAGTAGATCTAAACTACATCCAAGAAATATTAATTCCAAGTAAATAATTTGGAAAAACATTTGAAAATCTAAGCACCACAACCAGTAATAAAATGGAACTTAATTACGAAATCCCTAAGGCACATGTCTATCAAAATAATGTTTGTTTCAAAACTTATTTTGTCTTATTTAACAATTTAACTAATGAGGTAATTCTTGGTCTATCCTTCATTGCCCTGTTATACCCATTCTCGACAGAGCATGATGGTATAGTTACCTACCCTATGGGAGAAAAAGTCAAATTCTCATTCATGGCCAGCCCTTTAATAAAAAGATATCAACACTTTGCAAGAAAGCGCTATTTCAAAATCTTTAAACATGATCAACAACCAAAAACTCATAAATTAATTACCTATTGGATGAAATTAAGTATCACAGAATTGCACAACAATTAACCAATACAACTCTCCAACAAAAAATCAATAATTTTGAAGAAAAATTAAAATCTAAACTCTGTTATGATCTCCCCATTGCCTTCTGGCACAGGAAAAAACACAATCAGACTTCCCTATATTAAGAATTTCAGCGAAACAAATATTCCAACAAAAGCACGCCCAATTCAGATGAGCCAAGAAATTAAGGAATTTGGTAAAAAGGAAATAGCATAACTAATCAGTAAAGGAATCATCCGACATAGTAAATCCCTATAACAAAGTCATCCAATTCGCTGATAAATCTCACAATTACCCTTATTGACAGAGTCATCCAATTCACTAATAAATCTCACAATTACCCCTATTGACAGAGTCATCCAATTCGCTGATAAATTCCCTAATAAAATCCTTGACAAAAATCAACTTCATAGGTTCCTTAGGTCCCTAAATTATGTTGCCAAATTTTATCAAAATCTCCGTAAAAAATGCAAGCCATTGTTTGAACGACTCCAAAGTAACCCACCTCTGTGGACCGATGTCCACACTTCTATAGTTCAAGAAATCAAAAAATATGTCACTACCCTTCCATGTCTTGGAATTCCAACAATTAATTCCTTCAAAATTGTTGAAACTGATTCCTCCAAACTTGGATTCAGTGGTATTCTCAAGTAAAAAAGTCATCCTCACAGTCCTGAGTTAATTATCTGTTTTCATTCAGAAGCTTGGAATTCTGCCCAAAATAATTATAGTACTATTAAAATAGAGATTTTATCTATAGTATTATTCATCTGTAAATTTCAGGAAGATTTTTTAAATCAAAAGTTTTTAGCCCTTGTCGATTGCAAAAGTGCAAAATATGTTTTAGAAAAAGATGTTAAAAATATTGCATCCAAACAGATTTTTGCCCATTGGCAATCCATATGAAGCATTTTTTATTTTGATATCGAATACATCAAGGCAATCAAAATTGCATTCTTGATTTCATTACCAGGGAATTCCTGCAGGGAAATGCATATGGAATCTAGACGTCTCTCCAATCAATCAACTGCTGGCAATACTCCAGCACTAACTAAAAAAGAGATTAAACAAGATATCCCTTCTCCTCAAGGGCTCATTCCATATCGAACTCTCTCAGTTACCCTGACCAATCGATATACAACACTTGGATCTACAAGTGGACAATTACACCCTAATTACCAATCAGCCTTAGTTACTTCTTATGATCCCTACCATTCAACTCAGGCAATTGGCCAACCAGCTACTCACTATAAGCCCCAATCCTCACCCTATTTTCCCAAAAATACCAGTCATGCACTTTTTTACATCGAAGAGTGTTTTAATCATCTTAAATCACCCTCGCAATTAGCCAAAGCATGATTTCCACCCAATTTTTATTATGCCCTCCATCCATCCTACCAAGAATCTTCAGTATTACACAACTATCCTTTTCACACATAATCCATTAGTGTTAAACCATTTTATTTCCATTTACATCCTGCAAATCATCAATCAACAAGAATGGGGAACCAATCCCTACAACTTCAAATATATCCCCAAATCATACGAAGAAATCCCATACAGTTACTATGATTATATCGATGCATGGTACAAAGTGTTCGTGCATCAAAATGACTACTTCACCCACTAATGGTTTGTCAATTTTGATAGAAAGTTCAAAAGTAGTCTCCCAGTATGGTTTCAAAAATGGCGGACCACTCATGGCCCCACATATGAAGTCACCCCCAATCAACTTCATGGCACAATCAAGCATTTCAGCACAGTTTATCCAAAGAATAATACCCATGCAATCCTCTTGCAATTCATCGCGAAGTACAAAGTTCCATAGATAGTTAAATGGGAATACAAGATTGAAGCAGATATCGTCGTCAGATTATTCCACACAAAATGGTGGGATAGGATTGACATCGAACGAATTCTCCAGATGGTCAACAAAGAATTTCCTCTATTTAAAATATTATAAAAACCAACAGGTTCAGCAACATCTTTATCATCTCCCTCATTTGAGGGAAAATCCAAATCGGGAAATCCAGGAGCTAGCCAGACATCTCATGTTAAAAGCAAGTCAGATGACAATGATGAGGAACAGATTCCAGATGAACCAGCCTCTCCCAACTCTTCAGCAGCATCTTCATCCAGTCAGCCAAAATTATCCCATTTGCCGAAGTTACAATGGGAAGATTTCCAAGATTCCCAAGACCTATACGATTTGGGTTTTAATGAATGATTAATTATTCCATCAAACAGGTTGCTATTTATGAATAGTGATTTTTTATTATTCATGAATAGTGATTTTTTACTATTCATCAGTAAAAGCCAAAATAGTAAAATCCGTGAATCACTCCAAGCATCCAATAATGCCAGCCTCAAGACAAATCATCTCAGCAATCAACTCTGCAATCTACTCGATTCACTCCTGGAATCCAATAATGCCAGCCTCAAGACAACTCTTCTCTACATTCAACTCGGTCATGTCGACCCCCCCTAAGTCTATTTAAGAATGCATCTCCTTCATTCAGGACATAGCATATTTTTTCAGCATTCAATTTTTTATTTCAAACTCTCTCAATTCTCTCAGTTAATACAGGCTTCAAAAGATCGATTTAGTATACTTGAGATAACAATCATTGTGATATTCATGTATCCTATTTCTTTCAATTGGTCTCTCCAGCCAGTTGTAATCACTTGCATTCAAGTAAGATTTCAAATAAAATCTTATTCCATTTATTTCAGTATTCAAATTGCATACCATGGTTTCAAACAACATATATTTATCATTTATTTTTCATCCTCAAGGTCAATCAACAATTATTTTCTTATTCATATTACTTATCCTTCTTTCAATCGTTTATACTTTATATTTTATATTAATCAACTATATAGATCTATTAATCTACTCTCTGATTTAGTACCCTTCTGGTATCAGAGCCGTAAGTGTTGAGATCACTACAAGAAAAGTAGTCTTTCCATGCGAAAAGTGCTCGTCGAGCAAAGTTCAAGGTTCGTCGGGCAACTTTAACCTCAGCGATTCATCGACGGGCAACTTCTATCGGGCCACACCCGTCGGGCTTGAGGTCAGTCGACGGGAACAGTAAATTCGTCGAGCAATTTAAAGCTTGCCCGGCGAACCTATTCGTCGCAAATGAATTGTCGTGCAATCCAAAAGTCAACATAGTTTTCCCGACGAACACCTTTCACCGGGCAAAATTGTTATGTTGCCCGACGAAATGATTATGCGTCGGGCAAAATGTTAATAATTAAAAAAAATTAATACTTTATTTAATTATATAAATATATATAAAATTAAAGTAAAAATATTTTTTTTAAATACAATTAAAAGAATAAAACGAATAAAATGAAAATAAAAAAAATATTTATAAAAATTAATGTTATGTTTTTACATAATTAAAACTAAATAAATGTTTTACATATTAAATTCTAGCTACTAGGTGACGGGTCGGGGTGGTCAGGGTCCTAGGCAGGCTGTTGGGTCGGGGGCTGAGGGTGTGACAGAAGCTCATCCAGCCGACGCTCACCCAAGCGGTCAAGCAAGTTGGCGAGTGTGGTGTTCATTTGCTCATTTTGGGCTTGGATCTGCGCATTTTGAGCCTTGATCTCAGTATTTTCGGCCTGGAGAGTATCGAAGTTTCTCTTAAGCTCAGACATCACCTCGGAATTGCCTCTTAAGGAAGAACTCGAAGAGTGACTGGAGACATCCCAAACTATCATGTCGCCCGCCCCCTGGACGATCTTCCCTGGACGCCTACCAAGTCGAAGCTCCAGGATGACGATCGACTTCTCGGGATCCGGTAACTGCTGCTCCAACGACACATTGGGATGCTAGTGCGTGAGCTCAACCATTGTCTGATGGACGTCTTGCACCATCGCCGCCTACAAATTCAAACAAATATTAATTAGAAATATAATTATCAAATTCAAAATTAATGTTAAATCTGCAAAAAATAAACTTACGTGAATATTGTCAGTCTCTTGGTTGCCCCGACCAGCGTACACTAGCCCCCAGGCATCGACCTCCGGGAACATCGACTCGGCGATGCAGCGATCCTCCTGTCGTGCTGATAAGGAGCGCGACCCCCCGTGGTGGTTGAATTTTTTCACTCCCCGGTTTGATGTGTGTTGGAAACCAATTTTCGATGTTCATTAGTAAAAACAAATATTATATTTTCAAATGAAAAATAACATAAAAAATAAATAAATAATTTAACTAGGTGGATAGTACGTACTACATAGGTGGGGGACTCGAAATGGTTGCACAACCACAACCACCCTGCTAGTTTCGGCCCATCCAACTCCCCTAGAGGATTTGCCCGAGCTTCCTCTAGGGAAGGCCAGCTCTTGTAGTACTTGTGGAGCTCGTACTTCCAGTCGGCATACTGTAACTACCAGTACTTTATCAGGTATTTACTGACGTCGGTGTTCTCCAGGTTGAACTCAAAATTGATCTGCAATAAATTATTAAAGTTAGTATAATTATTAAAAAAAATGAAATTAATGTAAAAAAAGGGAGAAACATGTACCGATAACTCTCCCCAACAGCGCGTGATCTCCTACGGGGGTTGGTTCCTAAAAGTATCCCTCATCATTAGGGACTTGGAAGAAGAATCGCGCCAATGTCATGCACCACCAGGCTGTGGATTTTTACGGGCGCTGACCGGAGGCGAGGCACGTACACCACCGGGATCTTTACATTCGTTGTCCTGCAAATCCGCTGGGATGTCAAACCCCGGTTGATCCCACGCACGTTCACCGACTTCCCTGCAAATTCGATGAACATTCGTACATAATATGAGTAACAAATAAAAACGGTTGTTTAAATAAACAAAATAATCAACTTACCCTTAGGGAGTGCTCCGACAACAGTCGCAGGATCGTCGGCTCCGGCGTCGTCTGTTGGGAGCTGGGGGTCGGTACGAGGTTCCCCCCGTTTCTTGTTGTGTTGTAGACGAGCCGATCGCCGATGATCCGAGATCGGTGCTAGAACGGACGCCGTTGTTGAGTCAACCGAGGTAGGGGCTTCCTCTTCTTACGCAAGATCAACGGGATTAGGGCAGGGGCAAGCCCTAGATGTGATCAAGGTGCGATGTAACATTTACAATAAGAAATTTAAAATAATTAATATAAAATTAACCAACATATTTTTAATTTAAAAAAAAAAAACCAAACATTTTTAATATTAAATATTAAATTCACATAATAAAAACAAAACCACATATAAAATTAACCAACAATTTTTAATTTTAATAATAAATAAACAAATTTTTTTTTATTGAAAATTAGTAAATTGGTATCTAAAAACTAAAACCACCAAATTCTAATTTTTTAAAATAAAACCAACACAAACCAAAATTAAACCTAAAATACTAATTAATCCAAACAAACTTAAACCTAAATTCCTAAACTTAAAATTCACAACATTATACCTAAATTTCAAAATCCAAATGTCGGGAATAAAATCAAACTTACAAATTAATCCAAACATACAATAATAATAATATCCAAAATCATAAAATTCACATATCAAAAATTTATAAAACTCACATATCCAAAATTTATAAAACTAACATTTCCAAAATTCACATATCCTACACCATATCAAAAATTCACATAAATTGTTTTAAATTCAAATATCCAAAATTCATAAAATTCACAAATCCAAAATTCACATAAAATTCATATCCAATAACATAACAAAAATCATATTCAAAATTCATAACAAAAATCATATGCAAAATTCCTAACAAATTTCAACATTATACCAAACTTCAAAATTTCAACAACTCTTCAACATTAACCCTAAATTCCTAAATCCAAACAAACTTAATAAACCAAATATTTATATTCCACTCCAATCCAAATTCACAATATTCAAGTAAAAAGTCCCAATCTGCAAATTTGAGAAAAATGTACAATCTGCCAAAATCCAATCCAAATTTCAATTCCAATTTCAATACAATTTCATAATATCCAAACCAAATTTCAATTGAAATTTCAATCCAAACAAAAATTAAAATATAAACAATCAAAATTAACAATAACCAATCCACATTAACAATAAAGAGAGAGGGAGAACGAGTTCGACCTTGAGATTTTCGCCGACGAGAAAGAGGTGCGGCGGTCAAACCTAACCACGGCGAGAGAGAGCTGCAGCGGCGGAGTGTAAGGACCATTCCCGAATTTCGCCTCGAAATCCGTAAAAAGCCTTGTTCCCGTCTGACAGCCTTTTTTCACAAAACTTAATACCAGGAACACCCTTTATCCTTAGAAATAATAAATAAACCTTACAGGGGTTCCAAAAGAAGTTGGAAGCTCGCCGGAATATTCCGTCAGAAGATTCTATCAGGTTTGACGGAATATTCGGTTAAGGTTGACGGAATATTTCGCAGTGAACAGTATCGGCACGTGGGGGCGCGTGGCGCGTGGTCTGACCTTCTACCGGCGCATGGGACCGATTCCAGGGTCACGGCAACGCATGGCTAGGGTTTTGGGACATTCCAGATCGGATTTTGCTAATTTTGAGGTCGTAGGAGTTCGTTTAGAGTCCCGTTTGAGTAATATCAGTGGTAATTCTTGACCATGGAGAGGGTTTTGGCTCGAGAGTTCAAGGGAGTTGGGTCATTAATGTGTCAAAGAGTTCCTTGGGGCTAGGGCTTCCTTGATTTGGTATTTTAGTTACACTGTGAACGGATTGGGTTTCCGGGATTGCATGGGATGCGTACTTCTTCGTATTATGTTATACCACGGGGTTCTCCGATAATTGGCGTGGAGGATGTCTTTTTCCACTACATTATTGAGGGTTCTCCGACTGGCGTTAGAGGGTACGTCTCCGCCAGATCGTTGCGGGGTTCTTCGATGTAGGCGTTTGAGGGATTTTTCTCCACCCTATCGTTGTGGTATGAGGTATGTCTGGAGGAGCAGGGATATCGAGTTATCACTCGAGGTGCTCTGGAGGAGTAGGGATATCGAGTTACCTCTCGGAGTTCTCTGGAGGAGCAGGGATATCGAGTACGACTCTAGATAAGTCAGTGAGACTCGATTCAACGAAGTCGGGTACCTTCGTCATCCGGGTCAGTGGGTTGGTGTGGGCAGTGAACCAGATTGACTGGTGGTTGGCAGTTCACACGAGGGTGATACATTAATTGTCTCATTCTATTGCGGAGGGGGTCCTCAGAGATAGTTGTGAACTACTAGGCTATCCTACGTCTGACAGGTAGGTGGGGTCAGTCAAATACAGAGGAGGTTCTGTTGGAACCTCTGTAAAATTTATTTAATGTTTCTAAAGGTTAAGGATATTTCAGGTATTGATCTTTTGTATTAAAAACTATCAGTCGAGAGGTCGGGGCGTAATACCAGTTCGTGAGGTTACCCTATAGGGCCACCACTAGTCTAAGGTTTCAGCAGTGTCGGACCTACTGTCAACTTGGTATCAGAGCTTGTTAGCAGAGGGCTATAAACTTCGAATCATGATCAGGGGTTCTCACTTGTGATCGGTGGCCAAGCATTGGCTCTTACCCTGATATGACCAGGCCGGTTAGCCACCGATGTGGTTTCCCAGTTGAGAGGCTAAGACAGTTAACTAGTCCTTAAGTTGAGATTCTGCCGGATTTTTGGCAAAATTCTCATATTTAATTGCAAGGACTTGGGGGTAGTCTGGGAATTTCTTTTGGTTGTCAGACGGGAGTAGGGTTCTTCCCGGGTTTCGAGGGGAAATTCGAGAAGGGTCATGTCAGCAACCGCACTGGTGGCTACCAGGCGTGGTCATGTAAGGGTAAGAGCCAATGCTTCGCCACGGATCACAATGTGAGAACCCCTGATCATGATTCAAAGTTTATAGCCCTCTACTAACAAGCTTTGATACCAATTTTCAGTAGGTCAAACACTGCTGAAACCTCTACTGTAATAGTACAAGACAACTAACTTGTCACCCTCTTGTGAACCGTCAATAACTCGTCGACCTGGGTCACCGCCCACACCAACCCACTGGCCCAAATGACGAAGGTACCCGTCTTGGTTGAATTGAGTCTCACTGACTTACCCCGAGTCGTACTCGATATCCCTGCTCCTCCAGAGCATCCCGAGTGGTAATTTGATATCCCTGCTCCTCTAGAGCACCCCGAGTGGTAACTCGATATCCTTGCTCCTCTAGAGCAACTCGAGGGGTAACTCGATATCCCTGCTCCTCCAGAGCACCCTGAGTGGTAACTCAATATTTCTGCTCCTCTAGAGTACTCCGAGTGGTAACTCGATATCCCTGCTCCTCCAGGCCACCCCAAGTGGTAACTCGATATCCCTGCTCCTTTAGAGCACCCCGAGAGGTAGTACGATATCCCTGCTCCTCCAGAGCATACCCCAGACCTCAACGATATGGAGGAGAAAGGTCCCTCGAACGCCTACATCGGAGAACCCCTCAACGATCTAGCGGAGACGTACCCTCTAACGCCAGTCGGAGAACGCTCAACAATGTAGCGGGGAAAGACATCTTCCACGCCAGTCATCGGAGAACCCCGTGGTAAAATATAATAACTAAAAGTACGCATCCCATGCAATCCCAAAAACCGAGTCCGTTCACAGTGCAACTAAAATACCAATTGTGCCGCAATCTGCCGCCGTCCCCATTTCCGGCCGACCTTGAGTTTTTCCTAACTTCTTCAAATCTCAATCATTTTTCACGAATTTTACGTCTAAAAATATCGACTCGAACCTAGGAACTCAAAAATGACCTCAAAACACTAAACTCGTACCTGGGCTGGCCGAAAAAATCGATCAAAACTTCCAGTTTTTCTTTTCCTCTGTCCGGCGCCTCCCGCGGTTGCCTTCTCCGATGGTTGGTACTTCCGTGGTCGTGGGAAGGAGGAGATTTTGTTTAGTCGAACTAGATTGGGAGACATGGCCTTGAATCGAAGTTCAATTTTTGGGTTTTGGTACACACGGGTTCGCGGGGGGGGGGGGGGGGGGGGGGGGGGGTGGGGTCCAGAGAGAAAAAGAGTGAAAAAATGAAGATGAGGATCATATCAATTGGGGATAAAAATATCTACCCATGGAAGATTACCAAACTGCTCCTGAACTTTCTAGACCCCATCTTTCGCATACGAACTTCATTTTCCGCATGCCACCAGTCTACTAACTCGTGAGTTCGAGACCTACGCAACGGTACCCGAAACACAGCCAAAAGTGTCTCGAAACAAAAATTGACTTTCACGCCCCTTAACAACCAAGGGTAAAATCATTTTTTTACAAAATAATTTACGAAAATTCAATATTTAAATTTCCGAGTCGTTACAATTCACCCCCCTTAAAGGAATTTCATCCCCAAATTCCCTTAACTCAGGTCAAAGAACCAACCTCCTTTTTCAAGTTCTCTCGCGTCACCATCGACACGAACTGGGCCTCAGATGCAATTCCCAATTGAACATGTGTACTCTGCACATTTCCCTATTCCAGTCTCGACAACAAACTGTAGGCCAGAACAACATCCATAAGACATTCTGAAGGCACCAGAATCCATTCAACCAGGAAGTTTCCTCAAAGCGAGGCTCTGAGCCCGAGAAGTCCACCGCGAGTCCTACTTCCAACTTGACTACAATTACCTCAAGTCATAACGTCACATGATCGAACATACCTTGAAGGCAGGTGTCGGATAGGATCACGTGTACCAAGTGCAGTCAACCTCAATGATCTAGCGGAGAGCTTCCTACCACGCCAGAATCAGAGCATATCGATGACTTGGCGAAGGAAAAACCTTACCATACTAGTCTAGGAAAAATTCCATCCAACGCTAGTCGGAGAAAACCTTGGTGAATACGTGATGGAAAATACCCTTCATCATGTGTAAAACAATGCATGCATACATAAAATTTCTGTTCAACGATGTGGCGGAGAAAAATCACTCGAACACCAACATCCGAGAACCCCTCAACGATCTGGCAGAGCAAAACCACTCAACGCCAGTCGGAGAAACCTTAACCATTGGGGACAGAAATCCAGTGAAAACCAAAATCCGTGTTTTGAAATCCTTGTTTCTTTGCCAAAGCCAAATTCATTGAAAAATCTTTTATGGCCAAATCCAGTAGATCACAAATACGGGTCTTAACCCCAAAATCATGGACTCAATATTTACCACATCAAGACGACATAAAAACTGAGTCCAAAAACCAGGTCATTTCCCCAAAACACATTTTCACCTGTGTCCAGTAATATTTTTAAATTCCGGAAATTGTCAAAAGCAAAACATAATAGAATTTAATTCAAATATACTTGTATGCATGCATTATAATTTACAAACCAACGTCCACTCACCAGCAACATCGACGCCTACATCGCCCGTGTAACACATGACCTCCGCCTCCCCCAGTTCTAAGTCACAGAAGAGACAACATCTCGGAGGCATCTCATTGACAAGAATCCTTAAATAATCTGCACACAATTGTGCGGTCTGCAGGAAGTTAAACTTGGCGCTCTGATACCAAATGTAAGGACCTTTCTCGAATTTTACCTCGAAATCCGCAAAAAGCTATGTTCCCATCTGATAGCCTTTTTCCACACAATTTAATACCAGGAATACCCTTTATTCTTAGAAATATTAAATAAACCTTACAGGGGTTCCGACAGAACCTTCTATGTACTAACTGACTACACCTACATGTTAGACGCAGGATAGCTTACGGGTCACGGCTGAAATCTCAGAACAGTGGTGGCCCGAAAAAGGTAACCTCAGAGACTTGTTTTATGCCCCAGCCTCTCGATTGAGCAACCGCACTGGTGGCTAACCGGCCTAGTCATGTCAGGGTAAGAGCCAATGCTTCGCCACATATCACAATGTGAGAACCCTTGATCATGATTCGAAGTTTATAGCCATCTGCTAACAAGCTCAGATACCAAATGTCAGTAGGTCAAACACTGCTGAAACCTCTACTGTAATAGCACAAGAAAACTGACTTGTCAGCCCCTTGTGAACCGTCAATAACTCGTCGATCTAGGTCACCGCCCACACCAACCCACTAACTCGGATGACGAAGGTACCCGACTTGGTTGAATTGAGTCTCACCGACTTACCCCGAGTCGTACTCGATATCCCTGCTCCTCTAGAGCACCCCGAGTGCTAACTCGATATCCCTGCTCCTGCAGAGCACCTCGAGTGGTAACTCGATATCCCTGCTCCTCCAGGGCACCCCAAGTGGTAACTCGATATCCCTGCTCCTCCAGAGCATACCTCAGACCTCAACGATATGGCGGAGAAAGATCCCTCGAACGCCCACATCGGAGAACCCCTCAACGATCTGGTGGAGACGTACCCTCTAACACCAGTTGGAGAAGCCTAAACAATGTAGCGGAGAAAGACATCCTCCACGCCAGTCATCGGAGAACCCCGTGGTATAATATAATACCTAGAAGTACGCATCCCAAGCAATCTCGAAAACCTAGTCCATTCAGAGCGCAACTAAAATACCAAATCAAGGAAGCCCTAGTCCCAAGGAACTTTTGACTCATTGATTACCCAACTCCCTTGACCTCTCTAGCCCAAAACCCGCTCCATGGTCAAGCATTACCTCTGGGACTACCCAAATGGGGCTCTAAATGAACTCTTACGGCCTCAAAACTGCAAAAATCTGATTTGAAATGTCCCAAAACCGTAGCCACGTGCCGCCACGTGCTGGTAGAAGGTCGGACCAAGTGCCCTCACGCGTCGCCACGCGCCCAAACGAGCCCCCAAGCAACAGCATTGTTCATGGTAGAATATTTCGTCAATCCTGACAGAATATTCCATCCAACCTAACAGAATCTTTTGTAGAAATTGGAATACTCCGTCCAAACTAACGGCGTTAGGGTTACGTCAAACTCCGTTTACTTTGGATGGAATATACCGACGCCGTCAGCATATTCCGTCAAACCCTAACGGCGTCAGTGACCGTTAAGTCAACTGACTGCTGATTGTGTGGCCAGGTGGCACCCACGTGGTTGCCAGTTGGCGCCCACATGGATCCTCATGGCTGCCATGTGGCATCCACGTGGCAGCCAGGTGGTGTTCCACGTCAGCCACGTCAGCCCCGTCTGACCGACTAAGTAGTCGCCGTATCACCGGAGAAGACGACCGCACCGCTGTCCGCCGTCACCGGAGTCTTGCTAGAGAAGACAACGGCGTCGCCGTCTGCCGTCGCCAGAATACCCCATTTCTGACCGACCTTGAGTTTTTCCTAACTTCTTCTAATCTCAATATTTTTTTACGAATTTTACGTCTAAATCTATCTACTCGAACCTAGGAACTCAAAAATGACCTCACAACACTAAAACCGTACCTGTGCTGGCTGAAAAATCGATTGAAACTTTCAATTTTTCTTTTCCCCGGTCAGGCATCTCTCGCGGTTGCCTCCTCTGATGGTTGGTACGTCCGTGATCGTGGGAAAGAGGAGATTTCATTTAGTGGAACTAGATTGCAAGACTTGGCCTTAAATCGAAGTTCAATTTTTGGGTTTTGGTATACACGGGTTCGGAGGGGGAGGGGGTCCAGAGAGAAAAAACTGAAAAAATGAAGATGAGGATCAGATCAATTGGGGATAAAAATATCTACCCATGGCAGATTACCAAACCGCCCCAGAACTTTCTAGACCCGCATCTTTCGCACACGAACTCCGTTTTCCGCACGCCGCCTATCTACGAATTCGTGAGTTCGAGACCTACATAACGGTACCTCAAACACCACTAAAAGTGTCTCGAAATAACAATTGACTTTCACGCCCCTTAATAACCAAGGGTAAAATCGTCTTTTTACAAAATAATTTACGAAAATTCAATAATTAAATTTCTGGGTCGTTACCGTGAGAGGCGAAGTCCGAGTGAGAGAGAGCGAGAAAGGGAGGGAATGGTATTGGACGCCAGCGACCTCCACAAAGAGGGCTGGTTTGTGTTGTAGAGAGATGGCGGTCGATCGGAAGAAAACTGGGAAAATGAAGAAGAAGGAAGAAGAAGGAAGAAGAAGAAGAGCCGGTAGCGATTTATCAGTCTGAATATCCTTGCTCGACTAACGATACGTCGGGTCAACTTTTAATGAATTCTTCGAGTAACAAAACGTCGTGAATATTCGTCGGGTAACAATTTCACATTCCGTCGGGCAAACAAACGCGGTAAGTTTGAGTTTTCGCGAAAATTTAGGCGGAATTTTTGAAATTTTCGTGAAAAATATAGTGCGCTTGTTTTTTACGTTGCCCGACGACGTATGTATGGTGTCCCGACGCCTTATTACATATTGCCCGACGAATATTTACCTTCGTCGGGCTAAGTTCTTATGTTATTGAATTTAAGACTGAAGTAAAAACCAGGTCCGACGATAGAATTTTCAAGATGACCGTTCAATTTTTGGTTTTACATGCCTAAAGCCCCATCGATCGTTATCGTCATGTTTTTCGGAGCTGATGTGCCTCGAATGTTAAGTTTGTGAATTTCATTGGGTGTTTCGTAGTTTTGGTTCAATTAATATTCAAACGATGGAATTTAAAAAAATTGACCGTTCAATGGTTACTTTTAAGTCTGTAGACCTCACCTGTCGAAAATCATGCTGTTTTGAGGATTTCAAGCCGTCCAATCGCGAATAAACGTTGTGTAACCATTGAATCTTTGCGCACCGATACCTAATCCTGGGATTTCAAAATTGGGTAATTTTTCACGTAGGCGAACTATGAGTACCTACAATAAATGTGGACAGATAAATCGGTCCATTTCAATTTGTAAATTATTGAAAATCGTAAAACAAGCATATTCATAAGGAGTTTAAACACTTGAGAGAAACTTCAATACATTTTGCGAAGTTTTAGTTCTATTTATATTCAAACGATTGAATTTCACCGATCTAACTGTTCACATTATGGTTTTACATGCCTAGATCTCGCCCGTCGAAAATCTTGATGTTTTGAGCATTTCAAGCTGTTCAATCGTGAAGAAATGATGTGTAACCGTTGAATCATCACTCACCGTTATCTAATCCCGGGATTTCAAAATTGGGTAATTGTTTGCGTAGGCGATCTATGAGTACCTACAATAAATGTGGATGGTTAGATCGGTCCATTTCATTTCGTAAGTAATTTAAAAAATGTATTTAATAAATAAATGTAAATTGAATCTTGTATATATTACACGACGAAGTTAAATGAATATTCGTCGGGAAAAAACTTCATGTTTTGGCAACCGCCCGCCGAAAAGAGAAACAAGTGATGATATTGAAAGTCTTTGCCCGACGGATTTACAAGTATATTCATCGGACAAATGTTATTTCCCATTTTTCCCAAAATTCTATACACTATTTTATCAAGTAAGATGAAATGATGGGAAGCTGAATCAAGGATGAGGACATCAAAGTTTGTAACTTTAGTACATAAAAGATTAATTGAAACTTTTGAGAATGAAATCATAAAACATACATATAAATCACATCTATTGATTTGAAGATGTATATTACATATATAAATGAAATTTCAAATTTACAACTTTCATTCGGTGTCGGATTCGCTCTCCCTTCCCAATCACGCTCGTCATCCGACATGTGCACCGTACTTGATTCCTCATAATCACTTTCAATTTGTTCTAATTCCCCGAGATCAATAAACATGTCATCAATCGCATTTGGTGGGATGATGTCGTTGGTCCGTACTCCATCCACATTTAGGGTGGATTCCGAGGAATCCACATGGCAAATGATTTGGTCATCGTCTGTTTCCCCATCTTCTTCATGTTATCGGTCATCCAAGTCCCAAATATTTCTATGATTCACCATCTCAGCTACTCTCCAACCAACATCAGCTTTTGGATCATCCTCATAGAATACTTGTTTCGCCGTACAAGCGAAGATGTAGGGATCACTCTCAAACCACCGGGTGTTTGTGTTGACAGAGGTACATAACTGATCTTTAAAGACACTGCATGGGATACTTCGGTTCGTACCAAACCAATGACACTGGAACAAGACAACTTCCTTGCGGTCTGCGTATAATACCTTAACCACACTTAACAATTTGTCGTAGAACCCCATATCAGCATTTTTTCCATCCCCCGGCACGAAGATCCCGCTATTTTGCGTAGAAAATTTGTCGTCTCGTTCTGTGCACACGAACTTAACTCCGTTAACGTGACAACTAGCGTACGTTTCTCCTCGAAATGGGCCATTGGCCAGCTGCATTACTTCTTTATTGAAATTTGGCGAGTTTTCATCTTTCGGTTGTGCCATCTGGTAAGATACACACAAGAAATGAAATTGGTAAACTTAAAAACAATTTAAGAAATTGAGACATTAAAATTTGTGACTTACGCTCGAAAAACCAACGTGGAAACAGTTGTTTGTCCATTTCTTCCCAATCCGAAGGAAATTGGGCCTTCATCAACACCTCGTGTTGCTCGTGGAAAAGCCAGACTTCGCCACAGTTGTTCAGTATGAACCAATGAGCCACCTCCAAGTCGCTATTGGTGAACGGATACGAGATTGGACCAGTGCCAAATGGTAGTGCGAGTAGGGCAAATACAGATAGGGTCTCTTCACGTTGACCACCGTCGTCGTTGCGCGAGACCCTATTGAAGGAAGTTTCAACATTCCAAAGGTACATTGCACAAAATGTCAGTGCCTCCTTTGCAATGTACGCCTCCGTTATAGAGCCTTCCAAAGGGACGTGTCTTGTTTCGAACATACCGCTTGTACATACCTAACATTCTGCAAGGAAATATACATTATGATTCACCTATATACATGATAGTAAGGAAATATTATCAAACAGCAGGAATAAGTTATACCTCTCGATTGGGTACATCCAACGATAATGCATCGGGCCAGCTAGCTTGCCTCATCCGGCAGATGTATTAGTAGGTGCACCATTACATCAAAGAATGCAGGTGGATGTATTTGCTCTAGCCGGCACATGATGTACACAATATTCTCGTTAATTGCTTCGAGGTCCGCCTTTACCAACATTCTGGTACATAGTATCTGGATGAATTGAGACAAATAAATTATCATCTCAACAACACCAGGCTCCAAGAAGGGCCGAATACCAATCGGAATGAGTCGTTGTAGCAAAACATGATAGTCATGGCTCTTCATACCAGACATGGTCCCACCGTCGGTGCTAACGTTTCGGGATATGTTGTCGGCGTACCCATCGGGAAATTTCACACCCTGCAACTACTTCAGGAATTTTTTCATATTCTCCGACGTAAATGTATAACTTGGATGAGCCATGATGTATTTTCCATTGACGACTTTTGGCCACAAATTAGGCTGAATCCCCATTTACTGCATACCCATACGAGTTTTTTTTTTTCCTTTGACTTGCCTTCAATGGGTAAAGTCGTTCCCACAACACTCTCGGCAACATTCTTCTCGATGTGCATAGGATCCACGATGTGTATGATTTTCAATTTCAATCAATACGCCAACCGGAAGAATATGTACTTTTTCGTCCAATTTACATGTTCAGCTGGTTTAGGTCGTCGTGTGACGAAGTCATGTATACTGTTCAGTTTGGACAATATCTCATCATCGGACCTTTCCCTTGGTCGAACGCGTAAATCAGATTTTCCATCAAATGAGTCAAATTGCATTCACCATCGGTGATCCCACGATAGAAACCTTCTCGCACCCAAGTAGCATACCTTTGATGCGTGCCAAAAGGACGTTGTGTCTGGTCCACATGTCGGGCAAGCAAGATAGCCCTTGGTGCTCCATCCCGAAAGCATACCATAAGCAGGAAAATCATTAATTGTCCACATTATGGCCACTCGTAGAGTGAATATTTCTCCGCTGCACTTGTCGTATGTTCTAACACCATTTTCCAACAAATCCACAAGCTCGTCAATCAACGGCAGCAAATACACATCGATGGAATTACTCGGAAATTTGGGCCCCGGTATCAAAGTACTTAGGATTATGAATTCTTTCTTCATGCATCTCTAAGGAGGCAAGTTATACGGAACCATAACCACCGACCAAGTGCTATAGGGCTTTGCAAAACTCCCAAACTTATTAAACCCGTCAGTAGCGAGCCCTAATATGACATTTCTTGGCTCTACGGCAAACTCGGGATACATCTTATCAAATTCATTCCAAGCCTCTCCATCGGCCGGATGCCTCAGCACATCATCATCAATGCGTTCATCCTTGTACCACCTCGTATCACGGGTTTTGCGGGACGAAATGTAGAATCTTTGTAACCTTGGCTTCACTGGAAAATAACGCAACACCTTGTTTGGAATCTTGTTCTTTTGAAACCTAGGCTCATTGCACACGGGACATTTGTCAAGCTGCTTGAATTCACCGTAAAACAATGCACAATTGTTCTTGGATGTATGGATCTTGATATACCCTAAACCGAGGCCCTTCTAGAGCTTCGTCGAGCTATAATGATCTTTAGGCAGATAGTTGTCTTCTGGGAGAACTCGGATGATGATGTCCATCATGTGATCAAAATGCTTGTTCGTTTGATTATACTCAACTTTCATGTGCATCAACTCCATAACTGCCCCTACAACCGAAAAGGATTTACAACAGGGGTACAATTCGCGATGAACTTCTTTCAACAATCTCTCATAATGGAGCTCAGAGTCTTCGGGTTGCAACCTGGGCGCCTCATCGTCCATATCATTCGATGCGGGAGGAAAAGCACCAGTTTATAACTCAACGACTAGATCATTATCACATTGCCCATCCAAAGCACTTTCGTCCCGACAGGTCCCGGGAACCGAGGATGTCGATGCGAAAAATATTTCTTCACCGTGATAGATACAATTAGTGTAGTTATGTACGATCACATTCCAGTCCATAAGAGTTTGGACCTCATTCAACGACATCCAACTGCAATTGTTACATTTACGGCACAGACACCTGACACGTCTCTCATCACTACAATGACTACGTGCAAAGGCAATGAAGTTGTCGATCCCATCCAAATACTGATAAGAAGATCTATCCAACATTTGCATCCAGCCTCTGTCCATTGTGCCTGCTTTCACAACATAGAGTCAACGTAAGTAATTGAGTTAACATTGTCACGTAATTAGAACAAGTTAAAATCAAAAGCAGCTCGTCTCATTATGCCTCCGGTGATTTGGCCCTATCCCATTCGAGAGTGCACGTTCTGTGCTGTGTAGTTTATGACCTACGAGGCTAAGTTTCGAACGAGGGAAATTTCGACAGCATCTCCCTACAGTTCCCCAAATGCACGATGTGGATATTATAAATAAATATCTAGTATGCATTTAGAGAACATTGAGGGGATACAAACTGAATTTCCCACAATCGAAACCTAAACTCGTAGACCACCAACTACACAACACATAGTTGCGCACCCTCGAACTGTCCGAATAAATGGACAAATCAAGAGTCAGTCAATCAACTCGATTCACTGACTCTCAAACGGGTTTAAGATTTTTCATTGAATTTCATTATACGAAGTTATTCAACTCGATTAACTTCGCATAAACGGTTATGAAATATGAATATATTTCACTCCGTCAGAACTACATAAAGCGCTTTACAACAAATATCACCACAAATTCACAAATACAAAAGTATATTAATTATGCATAAAACAGAGTTTACAATTTTATAATTTCCGTACATATTTTCCTATTTTCCTAACATATTTTATAATTTCCTAACATTTTTTCTAATTTCAATAATTTCATTACAAATTTTTTATTTTCCTAAAATATTTTCTAATTTCCTAACATATTTTCCATTTCCCTAATTTCATAACATATTAACTATTTTCATATTTTCCTAACAAATTTTCTAATTTCCTAAACATTCTAAACAATTTCTAATTTCCGTACATATTTTATATTTTACTATTTTCCTAACAAATTTTCTAATTTCCTAACATATTTTCTAATTTCAATAATTTCATTACATATTTTTTATTTTCCTATTTTCCTAAAATATTTTCTAATTTCCTAATTTCCAAACGTATTTTCGATTTCCCTATTTTCCTAACATATTTTCTATTTCCCTATTTTCCTAACATATTTTCTAATTTCCTAACATATTTTCTAATTTCAATAATTTCATTACATATTTTTTATTTTCCGATTTTCCTAAAATATTTTCTAATTTCCTAACATATTTTCTATTTCCCTAATTTCATAACATATTTTCTATTTTCATATTTTCCTAACAAATTTTCTAATTTCCTAAACATTCTAAACAATTTCTAATTTCCTTACATATTTTCTATTTTCCTATTTTCCTAACATATTTTCTAATTTCATTACATATTTTTTATTTTCCTAAAATATTTTCTAATTTCCTGACATATTTTCGATTTCCCTATTTTCCTAACATATTTTCTAATTTCCTAACATATTTTATAATTTCAATAATTTCATTTCATATTTTTTATTTTCCTATTTTCCTAAAACATTATCTAATTTCCTAATTTCCTAACATATTTTCTATTTTCATATTTTCCTAACAAATTTTCTAATTTCTAATTTCTAATTTCCACAAATTCTAAACAATTTCTACACATTTTCCACAATAAATACACAATTTCCTAACATAATTATATCCAAAATTCTTAACAAAATTAAATTGAGAGGCAAACACACATAACTTTTTATAAGTATTCCTTCAAATCAACCACAAAATTCCTAAAACACAAAACATAATTAATTTCCAATCAAAATTTCAAAACTAAAAAAATTAAATTTCTCAAACCTTCAAAATTGATATTGGTGATTGAGAGAGAAAGAGATTTGATTGATAGTGAAAATGGTGATGAGATGATGAAGCTAGAGAGAGAGAGAATGAGAGAGAGAGAGAGAGAGAGAGAGGTGGACTGAGATTTTGAAGCAGAGAGGAAGAAGAAGAAAGGAGCAGATGGGTTATTTAGTGTGTTTATACTTTTTCCCGATGAAGAATATTTGCAGGGCAAAGTTTAATGATTCGTCGGGCAAAATTAAAACAACGTCAAGTGTTACCCGACGACTGATATTCGTCGTCATATCTAATCTTACCCGACGGGTAGAACAACTCGTCGGGCAAACCCTTCCTTTTTTACTCGCCAACAACAAGTTCTTCCAGCCAACACCTTTCCCGGCAAGCAGTCGAGTTCGTCGGGCAAACACTTTTTAGGCGGCGAAATCTACTTCATCGGGCAAAAGTTTGTCGGGCAACCTCGAATTTCTTGTAGTGGATTCATTCATCTACTCTTTAATTCATCTACTCTTTAATTAAATCTATTTATTTGCTCAAGTGGCTGGTTATCGCAGTTATTATTCTAGATATTCTTGCTGTTTTATTCTAGGTCTATTACTTGTTGATCTTTTCTTCTGGTGTGCAATTCCAAACCAAACAGTAAGGCCCCGTCCAAATAATATATAAGTCCCAGGTACGGCGTGAGCGGAGAGGTAGAAACAATTTATATATATACACAAACCAGGAGAAGCGTTTCATGCCCAAGTTATTGATGATTTCGTAGAACTTGTGACAAAGGAAAGTAAAGGTGCCTTAGCCTGTCTATGGTATATATATATATATATATATATATATATATATATAAAGAGAGTGCGGTACATTCCCTTGTTTGTGTAAAATTAGTAGGGACGAGATGGAACCAGTTGGAATAGCTTTCATAGCCGGTGGCTCTGTGATTGCCTTTGTTATAGATATAGGATGGGTCATTTCTTGTTGGAATTTTGCTGTTAGCACAGAAAGGATTCAAGATGAAGAAAGAGATGATTGAGGAGAGTAGAGTATAGGAAGAAAGAGATGAAGTATAATTCCTGCTTCTCATATATTTTCACACACTTTGATACATACAATACTTCACTACTTACATAGGAATTATTTACAGCAAGTAACAAGTTCTTGCAGTGTATGACAGCTAGGGATAGCTAACTGATTTAGGATAGCTGTAGAAACTAACCTACAGCTAAGGGAGGAGAGAACCTAACAACCTAACTGAATCTGTTAAATACTAACAATCAAGCTAACTAACCAACTATCAATACAGCTAGCTAATCAGGACAGCTAGCAGCTAACCATATCAACAGCTAACCATATCATTCAACATTTCTTTCTTCAGGCCGGTGGATAACAAGAAGCAAACAAGCGGAGCCACCATCACGCCTCCCACGGGTCAAACGGCTAACGACGGAGATGTTGAAGGAGGCGGAGGTAGTAATTATCAAAGCAGTAGTGAAACAAAGGATGCTGCTATGGCTACTTCTGCTGTTGTAACTAGTGCTGGTCGTGGCAGTTTCTCGACTTTCTTCAATTATAGGGGAGGTAGTGCCGGTTTGGGTGGAGGTGGAAGCGGTTGGGGAGGTGGTGGTTTTGGTGGTGGTGGTTGTGGGGGAGGCGGTGGTGGTGGTGGGCGTAGAGGTGGAGGCGGAGGAGGGGGCTGTTGATGTCTTGATGATCATCAGGTGTTTATTTATTTTTATGTTAATTTGGATGATGTTACATAGTACGTAATATTTCAGTAACGCATACATAATTCTACTGAAAGTACTTATATCCCTATCGGGTGTACGTACGTACCTTATAGTGCTTTTTAGACACATTGTGCTTGATGGAGGTTTTATATACAAATTTTATTAGTGGAATTGGTTATTTCCTAAGTCGTCTATTAACTATAATTTTTCTCCCTGAAAAAGTCAATCCAATTAATTAGATTTTTTTTGGTTATCATATGTATATTGTATCAAACAAAATAAATCGAGGATAAGATTTGGTTGGGTTACTGGGGTATTATATATGGTCGGGTTGGGATGTCCCAACCCTGAATACATATTATATTTTATCCTAGGATCATATTACGTGATAGAAAGAATAACACCCATGCTATAATTTCATTGGATGGATGATGATGTCAATGTCTTCATTATGGGATTTTAGAATGTCTCATTAGAAGGAAATATTATTAGATGGTATCGTCTTATGGACACATGACGAATAGTCTACATGTTTCGATATAGATAGATGACATGGTTCAAAGTTTCCATTTTTAGAGTATAATATTACTAAATATCCATTTCTATAATATGTAGATTGGATGCGTCACGTGGCCGTGAAACAATATCATGTAATAATCTTTCGGAATGAGGGTGTTAGTGGAGTTTATGGGTTGGAGATTAGATCTCGAGTCTTGAGAATTAAATCCTGAGTCATAAGCGAATAATTTAATACATATTTATATATATTTTTGTTATCAAGTGAATCCTTCCAACACAAGCCATATTGGACTTACCCTTGTTAGGTAAAATCCTGCCACACACTCATGGTCCTTGAGTGCATGTAGCTAGTTGTAAATCAAGAACTTGTGTAAAAGCAGAAATACTTTTGTCATGCATGATTGTAGCTAATGGCCCTTAATGACGGGCTGGGTTGGGTGCTAGGGTGTTTGGTTTTTTCTTTAGAATAATATTTGCATCTCATCTTACTGAGAGACTTCTTCGTTTCATTATTTTCATTTGTTGAATTGTTCTACATGCCACATAGTACTATTACCGCCAACATGATCGTTATAACTTCTACAACTCGAGTTGCTTTTTCCATCGCTGGCAATATTTTCTTGAATATTGCCTAAGCCTTTATGAAAATATTTTATGAAAGCTGATTTTGGCACTCCACAAATTACTTGCTACAATCTACTTTTTTATTTCAATGTTTATTTTTATTTTTTTACGAATCAAACTTCCAAATTTAACACTTATCTTTTAATTTACTTTATTTTATAAAATTTTAAAAATCCATAATAATTTAATAACCTAATTATAAATCATCACCAAGCATTACTAGTAGCCTATGAGTGTTTCTATTATATTGCAACAAATTATTTTAATCATGTACATATGCAGTAAATTGTCCATATAATTCAAGCAGCACAAAACTACCATTATACTTTAATGGCGGAAATGTACTCATAATTGTGAAAATAGAAAGCATGAGAAATATGAAGCGGGAGAGTAGGGTTTATTGAGAACAAAAAAAGAAGTCCAAATATTTTACATACACATAACAAAAAAAAATAAAATATATTAAATTCAAAAGGAAGAGGTGTAAGTTTGAAAGTTTGATACATAAAAAAATAACAAAATATTTAAATAAAAAAAATGGAGTGCATCAAGTAATTTGTGGAGTGCCAAAATCAACTTCCTATTTGATTCAGACTTCATTAAATTAAGAAAGTAACTTAGATGATATGTAATATATATGCTTTCCCATAATAAATTTGACTTTTTTGGCACATAATATTAATAATATTTTTCTACAATAAGTGAATTTTTTTCGCGGCATTGAAATTTATTGTAATGTAATCATAATACAGTATAACATTAATAATTTAATACTCGATAAATTAATAATTTATGTTAAATAATATTTTTGATCGGCCCTAGCTTGAGATTAACGTGCTAAATTAATAATTTACTAAATTATAAAAAATTCTCATAGGTCCCAACTAATATATAAATTAATAATTTTTTTTGAGGAATAACTTCTTAATACATAGTGCTTATAATTCGACTATTAGGCTTTTCTAGAATAAGATTTCATCATTGTTTGTTTCTTCTTGACATTGATGACACCTTAAAGCTAATTTCTAACGTTTCTTAACATGGTAAGAAGTTCTGATATATTTTTCTCATATTGCAACGAAAAATTATTCAATGTATCATCGCTTTGGAAGTTTTATTTCGCAAAATGGGCTCGATAATAGAACTATCATATATCTTCACCCATTGTTATTATTTTTAATTATTAGTTTTTCCGATATTATGATTGTCTATATAATAATAAAGTTTCCCTCTTAACATTATATATCTTTGTTCATAATAGAATAATAACACTTATTTCTAAACATATCGGTCGAACAACACCCCTATAACTATGTATATAAAATGCACATCCAAACTTAACTTCCTGACTACTCAATAGTATAAACCTATAGAAAGTCAACTTGTTTTATATATCCAAATAAAGTCTTAACTTATATTAGATGTTCCCAATAAGAAAGTCACTTGTTTTATATATCCAAATAAAGTCTTAACTTCTATTAGATGTTCCCAATAAGAAAGTCACTTGTTTTATATATTCAAATAAAGTCTTAACTTATATTAGATGGCCCAATAAGAAAGATTGTTGCATAACAAAATGCATGCTTTACCTCCCACTAGGGCTGACCCAAGCCCAAGGTGATAAGGTTTAAGCTTTGGGTATATTGGAAAAAGGTCATATAAATCCCACCTTATATAATATATCCACCCATCAAACTATTTAAGTCAGATTAAAAAAAATGGATAAAAGGCACACTACTACAAGCAGCTGCACATCCACACAGACCTATTAAATATTGTTCGTACCTAATTTGGTCAACCTAATCAAGACCGATCAGTACCGTTAAAATCATACTTGGCCATCGGCTCAACAAGAAAACAACAATACAAATCTACAACAGCAGGTGCATCCCACCAACATAGCCTTAGACAAAAGACACCAAAAGCCACTAGGCCGACCAGATCTGGTTGGCCTATCCGTTCAATGGCCGACCGTATTAACACAACCACGGGACTCAAGACCACTAGGACACGTGTCAGCTCTAGGATCAGGGAAATTTATCCCACATCGAAAGGCTTCATCTACAAAATTCAATGCCACTATAAATACAAGGGCACTTCCCCTCAAAAAGGTAATGACAACCTTGCCCTTACGCTGCCTAATTACTATAGTACCCTCCACACTTAACTGACTTAAGCATCGGAGACTGTTAGGACGGCACCCCACTGGTGCTCATTTGCTCTTACCTTCTCTCTATAGGTCTTCCAACCCTCGAGGAGAGCAAGTCAAGTTAGCTCAGCGAGGCAAATCTAAGTTGGTCCATTTTTGAAATCGTTTGGCGCCGTCTGTTGGAATTCTGAAACAACCTTCCACGAACTCACTTACCACCTAGGCCGTCCCAACACCCTCCGGGCATCATGTTGGCCGATCAAGATGAAGGAGAACTCAACAACACTCATTTCCTACAAAAGAGCTCAAGGGACAACATCCCTGATATGGTGAGACAGACGTTGGACGACCTCCAACGAGAAGCGGCTGAGCTTAGGACTCAGAACGCCAAGAAGGACGCTATGAATCAGGTCCTGTCTGAGCAATACGAGTGCACACTCACCCTTGTAAGGATGTCCCAGCGTAATCAAGGGCGAGAAAAGGGACCCGTCGACCAAGTACAAGCTGACCAAATTGTGACCGAACAGACCCCAGTCGATCAACCTGTCATCGAGCGAATTCTCTCGTACAAGCATAAGAAATAGCAGTCTAGGGCAAACCCTAGCTCATCCGGAGGGCGACTTCTCATCCAACCAAAAAATGCCTCTGGCCCGTCTCAACCAAGACTCTATCGGGACGCTCGCCAACTACTAGAAGATCGCCAAGTTGAGTTTGAGCCTCTCCGCCTAACTTATGCTACATCAGATCTGAGGGCAATAGGACAACCTCCCTTACCCATCTTAACTACGGCGGGCCGACAGACGACAGGACATGCTTCCGGCATTGCCAATGGCCGAGAAGATCAAAGGACGAGAGGTCCTGAACCGTAACAAAAGGCAAACACCTGAGAAATGCAAGATGAGACCGACTCAACTGCTGGGAGCTACTCCCATGGTCGAAGGAGAAATAGAGATCGCCAAGAAAGAGGAAATGATCAAGACGAACACCAACCAAACCCACCTCCACCTCAACATGACAATGCCCTGGTGGAAAGCCTCCTACGCCTAGTGTGTAACCTTGAGGCAGAGAAGGAAAAAGGTAAAGCACCAGCTTGGGGGAAGACTAGCACTGGTCCTTTCACCTACTTAAACAATTATGTTTCCGCCCTTGCATACAAGAACGTGATGGATGAGGTCCAATGCCTTATCTTCAGCTCTACTCTTACCGACGTAGCTCTTAATTGGTTCTACCGCCTAGCTCCCAATACCATCGACTACTTTGATGAATTAAAGACAACCTATCTCAACCAGTTCATAATCCAGACGGATACGCTGGTCTCCACGGAATATCTTTTCTCCCTCAGGCAAGAAGAAGATGAAACACTTCAAAAATATACCGCCATGTTTAGCCTCGAATACTCCCGCTGCCAGGACACAGATGACAAGGTTGCATTCAACGTTTTCCGAAGCGGCCTCAGGGAGTCACCCTTCAAGTATGCAGCCGACACCGAAGATTGGAAGGATTACAATGAGATCATACGAAGGGCGGCAATCCACGCCAAAGCAGAATTCTTCCACACTCCCACCAAGGAGACCAGAGCGCCCTCATACTCAACTCCCCCAGGCAACAACAGCCAATGTAAGACCAACCATAACACGGGAGGCTACAATCATGGCTCCAACCAATCTCATCAAGGAAAGAGGAAACTCACCTATGACAGACAACATCATGACAAGAAGGGTCGACCAAATTACGATAACAGGGGATTCAAGCGAGGTGACAACCACCCCTAAGGGGCACAAGACTTGGTAGGAGACAACTCTGGACCAAGGCGTCGCTTCGAAACATACACGATACTGAACACCTCTTTAGACCACGTACTGCTAAACGTGGAAGGCATGATCCCCAAGGCCAAGCCCAGAAACCCCAACTACCGCCCCATCGTCAACATAGAAGTTTTCTGCCAATATCACAAGTACAATGGCCACACAATTGAGGAGTGCATTGCATTCAAGGACATTGTTGAGCAGCTAGTCCGTGAAGGCAGACTTAATCAGTTCCTACAACACGCCCTTTTGCCCCTAGCACAACAGCAGATCAACACCATCAGCGGAGGACCGACCCTATCCTCTTCACTAACTTCCAACCGAGCGAAGAAGAACTTCCTTCGAGCTACCCAAATCAACCACCAAGTACTCAGCATCGACTCTGGCCGAGCAGCTAAGGTGGCCAAGAACAGATGGCAACCCATCACATTCTCAGAGGAAGAGGAGAAAGGCATCGTGTTCCCGCACGACGACCCATTCATTATTAGGGCCTAAATCTCCAACTACAAGGTAGGTAGAATAATCATTGACACCGGGAGCTCGGTCAATGTACTCTTCTGGGACTCTTTCAAATAGATGGGTATAGACGAGAAAGAGTTCAACCGAAAGGTCACGCCACTTCTGGGTTTCTCAGGGGACTCAGTCTTACCCAAGGGCATCATCTTTCAACCAGTATCAATGGGCACTACCCCAAAGATAGCCATAACCATAACGACTTTCCTTGTGGTCAATTGTCCCACGGCCTACAACGCCATTATCGGAAGAACATTACTCAATCAAATGAAGGCCATCGTGGAAACCCACCTACTACTGATGAAATTCCCAACCGCCATAGGAATGGGACAAGTGCGAGGAGACCAACTCTCCGGAAGAACATGCTATGCCACGGCCTTAACCAAGACTAGCAAGCAGGATCAGCCATATAAAACAGAAACTCTATCAGTCACCGAAATCGCCTTGGGAGATTACCCCATCAACCCAAAACTCATGGAAGAATTCTGAAACAGCCCTCCGGAAGATCCACGAGACCTCGGAAACATGCCATAGGCCGAACCTGTGAAAGAGACAAAGGCAATACCTCTATCTAATCAACACAAAGATCGCATGGTCCGGATAGGATCAAAGCTGAAACCCACCATACGAGCAACCCTTGTGGAATTCTTAAAGGAACATGTCGAAGTATTTGCATGGTCTTAAGAAGACATGCCCAACATCTCCACCGATGTGATCTGCCATAGGCTCACCATCGACCCATCATTCAAGCTAGTCACACAGAAACAGCGAAGCTATGACACCGAGAGACAATTGGCCATGCAGGTCGAAATCACAAAGCTGAGCATCGTACACTTCATCCGGAAAGCCATATATGCCGCCTGGGTAACAAACGTGGTGCCCGTCAAGAAACCTTCTGGATCTTGGTGCATGTGCATTGACTTCACCGATCTCAACAAGGCTTGTCCGATGGACAGTTTTCCATTACCTAAGATCAATATGCTCGTGGACGCCACCGCGGGACATGAATTACTCAGCTTCATGGATGTTTACTCAGGCTAGAACCAGATCCTCATGAATCCAAGTGATCAAATCCATACAAGTTTTCGAACTAAAGATTCGTCAACTTCATGTTCGCTGATCAAATCGGTAAAATAATGAAATTCTATGTGGACGACATGCTTGTCAAGAGAAAAATAGATGACGAGCACATTCCCAACCTGGCTAGGATGTTCCAAGTCCTCAAGGAGTACAAGATGTGCCTCAACCCCACCAATGTGTCTTCGGAGTGGGATCAGGAAAATTCTTGGGATATATGATCAGCTAGAGAGGCATTGAGGCAAATCCTGAAAAGATCAAGGCAATCCTTGACATGCAACCTCCACAAACCCACAAGGACATCCAACGCTTGCCGGGACGAGTGGCAGCTCTCACTGGCTTCATAGCTAAAGCAACGGACATATGCACCCCATTCTTCAAAGCTCCAAAAAGTAAGAACAAACAAATTGATTGGACGGAGGAATGCAACAAGGCATTCGTTGAACTCAAGCAATACATAAGTAGGGCACTACTGCTAGCAAGACTTGAGACCAGAGAACATCTCTTCGTATACTTATCAGTATCAACCTCAGCTATCAGCTCTATTCTTATCACAAGACGGGAAGGGGTAGAACATCCCGTCTACTACCTCTGCAAAGCATTTCAGGATGCAGAAACTAGGTACCCTGACCTGGAGAAACTTGCTCTGGCTCTAGTAGTCACATCACAGAGGCTCAGGCCATACTTCCAACCACATGAGATCAAGGTCGTCACCAGCAAACCCTTGAGACAAGTTCTACAAAAACCAGACATCTCTGCCCGTGTCACCAAATGCAAAATCAAGCTGAGCGAGTTCGACATCTCCTATGTAGCCAAGACAGCTAAGAAAGGACAAGCAGTGGCTGACTTAATCGCTGAATTCTCCTACAAACCTACACAATACATACCACCGGAGGTAACCCTTCCGTAAGGACTCACCCCCAAGGAAATCTCATAATCAACCAAGGAACCCCCAATTGATCTGCAGCGCCCATGTTGGACACTATACGTGGATGGATCCGCTTGCCACAGTGGATCAGGAGCAGGACTAGTTCTCACTTCCCCAGAACAAGTCAAGCTAGAATACGCCCTACGCTTCAGCTTCAAGGAATCCAACAACGAGGCTGAGTATGAAGCATTTTTGGTTGGTCTACGCTTAGCCAAAGACCTGGAGGCCAAACAGTTAAGGATCTACAGCGATTCACAATTAGTGGTTAACAAAATCAACAATGACTTTGAAGCTAAGGACGTATCCATGTCACTTTACTTGGTCCTGGCAAAACAACTTCTTCAAAGCTTCTCGGCCAATGAAATCAAAAAAATTCCAAGATCGGAAAATAGTCATGCCGATGCTCTGGCACGACTTGCATCCTCACTAGATGAGAAGGAGATGCGAAAGGTGCTTGTGGAAGTCCAACATGTGCCCAGAATGAGACAATGCCCGATATACACCATCAACACCAGTCCCACCTGGATGGATCCCATCAAAGCTTACCTCCAAGACAACACTCTACCAGAAGACATGATGGAGGCCAAGAAAATCAAGAGACAATCAGCTCGGTACACCATCCAGCATAACCATCTCTACAAGCGTGGTTTCACTACCCCACTATTGAAGTGCCTGACACCAGACATGGGTGATTACGTGCTAAGAGAAATGCACGAAGGCATTTGTGGAGATCACTCTGGAGCACGAACTTTGGCACAGAAGGCCTTCAGGCAAGGGTACTATTGGCCCACCCTGCTCTCAAACGCCATTGAACTCATGCAAAAAAGTGACAAGTGCCAGCGACATGCACAAATCCCTCACCTCCCAGCTGAGCCCTTAACTTCTATGCTTAGCCCCTGGCCGTTCTCCTAATGGGGACTAGATATGATCGGCTAAATGCCTGAAGGTAAGGGAAAGTTCAACTACACAGTCGTAGCTGTGGACTACTTCACAAAATGGCCAGAAGAGAAACCATTAGCAACCATCACAGCAACCCAGATTGAGCACTTCGTCTACCAACACATCATCTGCCACTTCGGGATCCCACACACCATTGTCACTAATAATGGAAATTAATTTGATTGCAATCGCTTCAGGGCATTCGGTGAAACCTACAGCATCAAACTCCTCTTTGCTTCACCATCTCACCCACAGTCCAATGGACAGGTAGAAGCAGTCAACAAGAACATCAAGTACAACTTAAAAAAGAGACTCGATCAAGACAAAGGCAAATGGTCCGACATTATCGATGACGTGTTATGGTCCCACAGAACCTCATACAAGACAACTACAAATGAGACTCATTTCGCCTTGGCATTCAGCACAGTAGCAGTCGTACTAGTGGAGATTGGCGAGACATCCTATCGAGTCATCTCCTACAACCCAGAACAAAACAATCATCAAATAGCTCTTAGCTTGGACCTATTGGAGGAACGCAGAGAGAAGGCCAACCTCAAGAACATTGCATATAAACAATGTGTTGAAAGATATTACGACTCAAGGGTTCGCCACAGAAGCTTCAAGATAGGAGATCTAGTCTTGAGGAAAGTCAGCCTTGCAACCAAGGAGAGATGTACTGGCACATTTACCCCTACATGGGAAGGACCCTACAAAGTCTCCAAAGTATGCCGAGAGTGGACCTATGAGCTCTAAGACTCGAAAGGAAAGACACTCCCCCATCCATGGAATGTGGACCACCTCAAATTATACTACAAGTAAACAGGGCCACGGCCACAAATATGATCGGCCAATGACCGAATTTCTGTAATCATTCCTGCCATACCCAATTGACATTATCAATGAATGAATTTTACAATGAGGCAACACCTCTTCTCTGTCATCTATTTGGAAATCTGTCATTTTATCAAGTGATCGGCCTTCCTTCACTATGAGGCGAAACCTCATCTTGAACGGCCTTAATTTACCCTAATCAACATTCATTATGACTCATCTTTGAATGGCCTCAGGTTGTAGTTAAAACGGTTTCTTTCATTTTGAACAGCCTTTTTCATTATGAGGCACCTCATTTTGAACGACCTCACCTTATTATGAAGCATCCCACCTTAAACGGCCTTAAGTCATTTTTAATGGCCTTACTACCTTTCAAAGGCAATCACCTTATGTTGACCTTTATTTTGAAGGGCCTCGCATCACGTACCAGATCGGCCTTTAAAGTCCGACATGGCATACATGCAAGTCTATTCTGAGCGACCATGTAAAATTGAACACTCACAAAAGGGTATGAGAAAGAAAATAACCACACATCTATTGGTCCCATGGTCCCACCAAAAAATTACTTGTTCATACAAGGCCACAAGGCCGATGAATAGACAAAATACAAGAATTGATTACAAAAACTAAGGGGCATTCCCCTTATCTTCGGGGACATTTCCTTCATCATCTTTCAGCTTCTCAGCTTGATCATCAGCATCACCATCATCCTCATCATCAGGCAGAGCATTCCCATCTTCATCCAGGTAGTCTTCCAACTGTGGAGGATGCTTCAGCCATGGAAACTGGATAGGAAGACCGGTGTTAGCCAGAAGGATTCGCTTGAACAACCCATCCTCCAACTTGATCCCAAATCGCTGCAGGTCTTGATTATGAGCCGGGGATGCCTTCTACTCTTCAACACCCACCTTCTTGGTCGAGATAAGCTGACCGGCCAGCCTAGCATTGGCTGACTCGACCTCCTGGACCTTAACCTCCAGCTCAACCATCTTTGCCTTAGCTTCATCCTGCTGACCAGCCAACTTCCTATCCAGCTCTTTCACCTTGAACTCGGCATCCACCTTAGCCAGAATAGACCTCTCGGCCATCCTTTTTTTCTCGGCCCAGTAGTCCATCTTAAACTTCAAGGTCTGGTGCTCTTTGGTTGCTTTCTCCCCAGCTTGGCTAGCATGCCGAAAGGTGGTGAATACCTCACCAAGGAACTGCATAAACAACAAACACTTAGATAAAGAAAAGTAGGCGTACCAAAAAAAAAATACAAGGTCAAACATAAGGGACTTACATATGCCCCAGCTCGCATAGTCTTGTCACACCTATCAGTAAAGTCCTTCGCCTTCAAGGTCGCGATCTCACCCAACTCATACTGAGACCCATGAACAACAATGTTCATGAAGTCTACCTGAGAGGGATGGAAGGCTGTAGACAGCTGCCTCCAAGTCTCGTCCACCTCCTGGATCCTCACCATATCGGACTCCCCATCGGTTTTCAAAAAATAGGCCCAAAGGGAAGCATCAATGTACGTCTTCTTCATCTTCTTGGGGACCCTTCGGCCTTCCAAGTCTGAGCCGATGTTATGACAGATGATCTTACGAACCGTCTCAAGGGCCTCAACCTGACCCTGCTTCTTCTGTTGAAGCACATCCTCAGAATCGGAGGCCAACTCCTTCCGCTTCTTCCCTCTCCTTTTCCTCTCCTCAGCCATTATTCAGCGACGTTCGTCAGCTTCATCGTCAAGATTAATGAAGGGAGGAACATGAGGTCGATTAGCAGATGGCCCCGAGCTAGCAGTCGGCTGGGCAGGGACCGAACCAGAAGCACTTGCAAAAAGCTGCCCTAATGGCTCCCCAGTAACAGGATCCACCCCTTGGGAATCCAACGCCCCATCACCGCCCTGCTCGGCCAAAACATCATCAACCAGTAAAGAAACCTTCGAAGTCAATCTTATCTTTATCGGCTTACATAAGTCGCTCTTCCTTGTGGATGCTACGGCCTTCTCAACCTCGGCCTTTGTCTCAGCTGCCTTCTTCAACGCCTCTGCAACCTTAGCCATTCTCTTGGTTAATTGCTCGGCCGTAACTTCAATAAAATCTGGATCAGCTGCAACAAAAAGCAAGTTAGTAAATGGCTGAAGCACAATCCTAACTAACTAAAGCCGAGTGACACTTACGCAGAGTTGGTATCAGGCTAACTTGCAGGAGATGAGCAGGCAACCGTAGATAATCTCTATTCCTTTCAACCCGATCAAGCTTGAAAAACACCTCAGCGCAGTCGGCCTTCTCCTGATCACTGATATCAGGCCGTTTAAAAACGTCTACACAAAACAGGATTCAAGTCAACACCAATCGGCCATATCATTCACAAAGCAATCATGCAAAAAAAAAGACAAAAAAATTCCTACGGCTACCACCTTTCGACTGATACACGCGTGGCATGCGTCGGCCTAAGAAAGGCAAGTCTATTCCTTCCCAATTCCCAGAAACATACATAAACTTATGTTTCCAAGCCTTCTGGGAGGTCGACATATCTTCAATAAAGGGTCCCCTTTCTTTATTCATCCTGGACTCTACGTATAACCAGCCGGTCTTATCCCTCACAAATTTGTACAAATTGTTGATATGACCCAACGTTGGCTCACCCTTCCCGCACAACTTGAAAGCTGTATACATGCCAGTTAACATAATCCAATAATTTGGATTAAGCTGGCCGAGAGCAACCCCCACTTCAACGACCATCTTCTGCAGCCATGGATGAAGAGGAAGCATCACCCATGACTAAAATTATCTGGATGAAAGGTCGCCCAACCGATCAGCGGATTGCTCGGCCTCTCCCTTCTCCCAAGTAGTCTCATATTTACAGAATCTGGAATGTTGAACACTCTTCGATAAGCCAGAATGTCATAATCATCCAAGGTACTTACTTGCCGATCAACCTCATAGGCCGAGCTGGCCACTGTTACCAATTCAACGACCTATTCCACATCAATTTCCATCGGCCTTGAATGCTTTCTCCACAGACATTGAAATCGAAGCTATACTCTTACCATTATCAGCCGGAGACTTCAACAACTCATTCTGTTCAACGGATGACACCTCGGCGTTAGAGGTCTCGACCCCATCACCGGCCGACACATAACGGGTGTCAATATATTCAAAAGCTTTATTAAGCTCTTCCTGCAGTTCCTGGGCCGATTGTCCTTGAGATGCCTCAAGGATCGGTCCACCTATGTTCATATCCACCTCTAGCTCTACCGTAAAGTTTGGTCGGGCGGAACCAGAGGCCAATTCAGACACATTTAGCCATGAATCAGAGCTAGCCGAGCTAGCTTTTGATTCACCGTCAAACGTATGATAGGACCGATCCTCATATCCTCCTTAATCACCGACGGAACTTGACATCTACAACATACAAGGAAGATCTATGAAGGGAAACATGCAAGACACAACAACTAGACACACAGACGATCAAGCAAACACATTCATCAAGTTCATCACCAGTTCATGCACAAGTCACACATTCGATCGAAAAAGCAAAAGAAGAATAAGGCAATACCTTGTTTATGGGAATTCCACTGTAAACTCCACCGCAAAATACTCATCGGAAATCGGCTAAACAAAATTCAGAGTCGCCAGAAATCACCTTCAACTTTTTAAAAAATTTCTCTCAAAAGCTAAAGTGACAAATAAGGAAGGATTTGAGCTTCAATAAGAAAGGATTCGAGCTTTTATAGGAGAACAAATGTCAACCGTTACAAACTCACTTCGGCCAGTCGAAGGGTCGCGCACAAAACCCAAGGCATTGAAAGCACGACGCGTGGCACTCCACTCATACCAAGTCATATAACTCACATCGTGTCGTAAGTACATCCTGAAGTCACGCAAGTGGCACTCGATCAGCCATGGACAATCCTAGCTGATCGGCCACATGATCGTGTGAGATTCCGCTTTTGCGGGCCGTACAAGATGACATACACTCATCTTGCAAGTGGCACTCGATCGGCCATGCATATTCCCAGCCAATCGGCAACATGTGCGTGCGAGGTTCAGCTCTTGCAGTCCGTACAAAATGACATACACGCATCTTACAAGTGGCACTCGATCGGCCATGGACATTCCTAGCCGATCGTCCACATGTTCGTGTGAGATTCCGCTCATGTGGGCCGTGCAAGATGACATACACTCATCTTGCAAGTGGCACTCGATTGGCCATGGACAATCCTAGCCGATCGGGCACATGATCATGCGAAGTTCAGCTCCAGCGGGCCGCAAGATGACATACACTAATCTTGCAGTGGCACTCGATCGGCCATGGACATTCCTAGCCAATTGGCCACATATTTGTGCGAGGTTCCCCTCCTGCGGGCCGTACAAGATGACATACACTCATCTTGCAAGTGGCACTCGATTGGCCATGGACATTCCTAGCCGATCGGCCACATGATCATACGAATTGAATTAAAATTTCACACCAACCATGCTCACTCACAAACCCTTTTTGGCAGAGATTGACCACGGTGAATCGCTTCAGCCAAGGGCTTGGGGGATTGGGGACTGGTATAGGACAAATATCCGTACAGGCCGACAAATGACGACAAGCCCTCAACTGAGGAAATCCACCTCAGTCAACGACTTAGGGGACTTCTGTTCTTACCTAATTTGGTCAGTCCCGCCAAAATCATAATTGGCCCTCAGCTCAACAAGAAAACAACAATACAAATCTACAACATCAGGTGCATCCCACCAACACATCCTTAGACAAAAGACACCAAAAGCCACTAGGCCGACCAGATTTGGTCGGCCAATCCGTCCATTGGCCGACCGTATTAACACAACCACGAGACTCGAGACCACTAGGACACGTGTCAGCTCTAGGATCAGGGACATTTATCCCACATCGAAAGGCTTCACCTACAACATTCAATGCCACTATAAATACAAGGGTACCTCCCCTCAAAAAGGTAATGACAACCTTGCCCTTACCCTGCCTAATTACTATAGTTCCCTCCACACTTAACTAACTTAAGCATCGGAGACTGTTAGGCCGGCACCCCATCGGTGCTCCTTTGCTCTTGCCTTCTCTCTACAGGTCTTCCTACCCCCAAGGAGAGTGAGTCAAGCGAGCTCAGCGAGGCAACTGTAAGTTGGTACATTTTTGGCATCAACAAATATAAAACATGTTTGAATGAGATCTTGACAGCAGTCTCAACAAGTTATAGACTGAAAGTAGAAGAAAGGTTTCAACATTTCTTCTACCTCTGAATTCTTCTGTATTTGAATGATGAAAGATGAAAACTTCGGGTTTTTCTCAATAACTACTGTTTCCTCACTCTAAATTCTTCTACCCTCTTGCTTATCCAAAAGAAAAAAATTCTTCTCCACTCTCTCTAAACTCTTATGTCCTCCCTCTCTGGCTCTCGCCGAAATATTTAATCTTTTACTCTCTGAAGTCTGATTCTTATTTCTGAACACCCATATCACTAATTTAAGTGGTTGATTGGATTTGGATTTTGGAGTTTCAAATTTGTAAGGTCTTTCTCCTCTGAAATTCTGAATTATAATTCTCTATTTCTTTTTTTAGATTATCGATCATTTTTCTTTGTTTATTGTCTCATACTTCAGTTTTTCTTCTTAAAAAAATTATTGCACACATTTTGAATATGAAAACTTAATCAATAATTTTGCATCTAAAAAAATAAGAAAAGATAAATTTTTAAATTAAAAGAATTATAATTAAATATAAAGTTATAAAGGTTTCGTTGTAAACTGTAAAATTGCACAAAAACTGCACCCAAAATAATGTCTAACATGGACCACACGGTCCAACCCAAAATATTTGCAAATATGATAGATTATAAAGAGTGGGCTCCCCATCCTTCCCTTAATCTATGGCCTCGTTTTTTTTATCGGAATTTTTTAATAGAAATGGTAATTATATTTAATTCTTTAACTATTTATTAATGTAATAATTTGTAAATTTCATTTTAAATGTTTGAAAAAACTTAAAAAACGTGACATTGAAATAGTTTATGTTCCCATTTTATCCTCTAATCAATAATTAATTTTTTGTTTGTTTTGAAACAGGAAAAAAAGTTGCAGACCTTTCATTCACAAGCAGTCACCATCTCTGTTCCAGTGTTCCTTCTCCCCCTTTACCACAACCTCTCTCACCCAAACCATGGAAAATCTCTCTAACAATGCCTTTCACAAGTTAGATTCCATATGCCCTTCCTCCTCTTCCACCCGCTCCCATCCTTTCTCCAGATCATGGTCTTTTTCTCCCTCGACCCGCTCTAAGAGATCTACCAAACGCCTTTAAATAAAAAAGTACTGCTCGAGAAGTTTTTCCATGGAAAAATAAGATCTTATGATCAAAGAAAATTAGCGACCTAAGTACTAATCTGATAATTGATTTGGCATAAAGCCCTACAAATTTTTGAATTGATATGCTAGCCCGTTCAATGTCGGAGTTACGATTAAAAAGGCAACGGAAAAAAAATAAACTGAAAAACGAAAGCTAGTTTATTTTAATAAAAGGGTATTTTAATGTAATTTTGCATTCCAATTTATACATGGAATAGCAATACCACCTATCTAGAGGTAATCCTAATCAACCTCTAAAAGGGAATTGACTCCGGTCAACCCCACCTCTATTTTCCTTTCCATATCAACCCAAACATGACAACTTGGTAGAATATGAATTTATTTCTCATTCCAACTCTGCATTCCAAGCAAACAAACGAGGCCTCTATATGTAAAGTTATGAAGAATGAGACCATTAAATAGCTCTAGTTCTGGTAGCCAGTGGCTCTATATATGATTGCCGTCGTTGCATACTTGCATATATGTTAGTGTGTCGTTTCTTTCTACACGGTGGATGACAAGAAAGAGCAAATAAGACGAGCCACTGTTGCGCCTACTGCCGGAAAACCAGCTTCCGGTGGCGATGGTGGTGGACCCAAAGATGGTGGGAAGATGATTGTTTTGGCAGGAGCTGGTGTTGCTTTGGAATCTGCAGCTGTTGTAGTTACCGTAATTAGAAATGTTGGTGCAGGCACGAATCCATCAGTTAAAAATGAAATAGACTAAATTTTAATGTGAATTTTTAAATTTCGACAATATTAGTTGAATTTCATTGATTAAAAAAAATATATTTAGTAAAAATACATATTTCATAAAAAAAAATAACAAATAATCATGCAATAAAATACTTAAATTGCAACAAGCTTATTTTTACGTGGATAAGATATCATACGATCTTCAAAAAAATTTATCATGCCTCTTATTTAAGGGTAGAGTAATTTAATAAACTGGGTTATATATGCTAACATTACATAAAAAAAAAATTTGGGTCATCAATGTCGGGTGGACTGGAGCACATCCCAGCCCTTAGCATTGGCCCGTTCCTGTGTTGGTGGTAGTAGCGGGGTTGTGGGGAGAGGTGGTGGTGGCTGGGGCAGTGGAGGAGGTGGTGATTGTGGAGGAGGAGGTTGAGGTTGAGGAATAATGATTTGAATTTGGGATCTCTTCTAAGTTCTAACATATTAGATAGAGCTAATAGGTCAAATTGTTACAGCTCATTTTTTCATGTTTGCATTCCACAACTATATCATTTATCGGATATAGTCTATCGACTAAAATTCACACCAATAACTTTTCAAAATATATTTGACGAGTCACATTTTATAACTTTTACAGGTCTAAAATACGCTTATTGAGGTTTCCAATTAGTTTTTCATAATTTTCATCAATTAAAATTGGGTGGCAGGGAGTTGGGAGGAAGAGGTAGTGGGTGGGTGAGTCTTGGTAGGATAGTGGTGGCCGGCTTGCGTGGGCGGTGGGCTAGCTAGGGTGGCGGCCTGAGGGGTTGTTGAATCCTATATTTTTTTTTCTTCAAGTTGCAATACAAAAGTAGTGATTAATTACTTGGTGTAAACATAATTAGTCTTGCCTACAGATATAAACAAGAAGACAAAATTATGCAAAAACAATTTGCTTGAGTGATTAGGGGAATGTGAAAAAATGGATTAGAATTACGATAGATTTAAAATATATAAATTTAGAATATATAAAACTGAAATTGAATCCGACCTGTTCAATTCCATTGCAAAACTAAACATGCCATGTCTTTTTTTTTTCACCTTTTTCAAACAATTTTGATTAAATACAAGTTAATTCTATCGTCCAGTAATGTTCTTGACTCGGGCCGTGGTTCATTATAACTTATTTCAACTACACGTATGTGAACAATAATATATATTTCTGCTGAATTCGACACATTGAAAAAAAAAACATGTAATGACACATTCCAATTTTGAAAACAACGCGACGGCCATTTACCATTGTAGAGAACTGCTTTTGGTGAAAAAAATAAATAAATAACGAAACCCTTTTTTAGTTTGTTGAAAAAAGTTTCACCAATTGACTCTTCTAGCAGGCCAAAAACATTGGCTATTGTAGAGGGCTTTTTGCCATTCTGTTAAAGCCATCATCATATTTGATGTATAAAAAATGGTATAATAATAAAAACATTCGTAGCAAAAAGAACCAGAGAAATCATCACACGAGTATTTGTTGGTGACTTGGTGTGAGTGCAAAAAAAGAAAACATGAAAGCATTAGTGACTTCTATGCAGCAATGGTTGTGTTAGTGTTTGCTCTTCTTTGCATTTCCTATTGTGGACGCAACCGAAGAGACATCTTGCCAAAAAACCATACCAGAGTATCTCCTTCAACCAATGAAGTATAAGAAAATAAGCAAATGGATTTCCCTCTCGCGGCATGGCCCCGACACCTCACAGTTCCACTTCCTGAGCGCAAGGGTTGATCAGCAAAACCCTGATGATCCCCCCGATGCATAAGAAACTTCAAAAAAATCATCATCAATGAAAATCCACCTGCCCCATTTCCATCACCATGATCCAGAGCATTGCCTTAATCTCTTGTAAATCCGGATTGGATTGGTCTCCTGCAAGAAACAAATGAACCTTGTCCTTCACTGTAATCCAGCTGCAGCCGGGACTCTTCCTTATCTTCTTTGACTTTTTGGTCATCATCACTTGGTTTCCGGCCTTCATTTGCCCTAAAGTTGAGTATAGGTTGGACAAGACCACGTAAGGGGTCGCATTATCAGGCTCCAATTTGATTAGGTGTTGAGTTGCAAGCTCTGCAAGATCAAGACACAAATGAGTCCTGCTGGCACTAAGAAGAGCTCCCCAAACACCGGTATGGGGCTCAAACGGCATTGAGTGAATCAAATTGACTGCTTCGTCTAGCAAACCAGATCGACCAAGGAGATCAACCATGCAAGCGTAGTGATCAGGTCCTGGTTCTATGTTTTGTGACAACTTCATTGAATTGAAAAATTGTCTTCCTTCTTCTACTAGTCCCACATGGACACAGGCTGAAAGAATTCCTATGAAGGTGATTTGGTTTGGCTTGCAACCTTCACTCTGCATGATCCTAAATAATCTAAGTGCTTCTTCTCCAAACCCATTTTGCGCAAACCCAGCAATCATTGAGTTGAATGAAACAGTATTGGGGGACGAGATATTCTTGAAGATCCGATAGGCTTCAACAACATTACCACACTTTGAATACATAGAGACCAGAGAATTTTGAACCCATAAATCAAATTCCATATCCATCTTCAACGAAAGAGCATGGATCTGCATCCCCTCGTTTAGACTAGCTAAACTGGATGAAGCACTGAGTACACTACTCAAAGTAAGAGGATTGATCCTGATTGCCTTTCGAAGCATCTCAATAAACCAACGGAGAGCCTCCTCATATTCCTCATTACCAACAAAACCAGAAATTACTGCAGTCCAAGCAACATCATCCTTCTCAGGCATCACTCTGAACAATTCAATGGCTTTCTCAGTCATCCCTTTGCCAGAGAATCCTGAAATCATGGTTGTCCACGAGACTACATCCTTTCTAGGCATCATCTCAAACAGTCTAAAAGCTTCTTCAATTGCAGCACATTGTACGTAACCCGCTATCAAGGAATTCCAGGAAACTATATCTTTGTTGTTCATCATATGAAATATCTTTGAAGCTTCATCTACACAACCAAATCTACAATACATAGTGACAACAGAATTTCCTAAAAAGACATCATAGTCAAATCCCATACGAGAAACTAACCCGTGCATCTGAATCCCTTCTCCATATCGATTAAAACTACCACAGGCTTCAAACATTACCGCCATCATAGTACTATTGACCTCCACAAGACCTTCCCTTCGCATATTCAGAAACAATTCGATGCCAGCGTCGAAATTCCCCATCTTCATATACCCATCCATCATTGCCGTCCAAGTAACCACATTCTTTTCCAGCATCCTTTCAAACAAACTTCTAGCATCTACAATCCTTCCCATTTTGCAATAACCATCAACCATACAGCTCTGAGAAACCACATTGCTTCCTGCCATACCCTCAAAAACACGAACTGCCTCTTCAATTCTTCCCACCTTCAAATACCCATTTATCAATACATTTGAACAAACAGGTTCCCGCCACTTAACTGGCATCTCGCAGTAAACCTTTTCAGCCTCGTTAAACATCCCTGCCTTAACAAAACCCGAGATCATGGCACCATAAGACACCTCATTCCGCTCTGGCATCCTAGAAAACAATTCAAAAGCTTCACCTATCATGCCCTTGGTCCTAATATAAGCTGTGATCATCGCATTACACGATGGTATGTTTCGTTGGGGAATTTCATCGAACAGTTTACGTGCTTTAATAGTTTGACCATTTTCAGCATATGCAGTGAGCATAGCAGTCCAGGAAATAGTATTCTTGTTGGGCATGCGATTGAATATTGACTCTGCTTGTTCGATAACACCATTTCTTCCATTTTGAGTGATTTGGGAATTGCAGAAAACAAGAAAGCTGCTGCCTTTGCTGCTTTTGGACACGTTTCGAGGTTTAGAACAAGCTTGAGTAGACCAATATGAGCAGTGAATCTTATAACGAGAAACGTTACAGTTAGGCAGGTGCTTGTGGAAAAGGGTAATTGCTTTGAGTTTTGTTGGCATGTTTTAAGTTGACACATCTCCCAATTACCAAACTTAGGAATCTGATGAGCTGAAACTAACGCCAAGGAAACTGAACAAGACGCCAGGCCTCAAAAGCCCAGCCCTAGTTTTCGCCTATTTTATCGTAAAATTCCACCCATTTCTCTAATCTCCCGTGTCTTGCTCTCTCTCCCTCTCCTATTTCAGAGTGCGGTGAGGTGAGTTTCCCTCGGTTCATCCAGGGATGTTTTAGTCAAAGTATCATCGAGGTGGTTTTTTTTTTTGTTTTTGAAAATACTAGAGAAATCATATTTGTAGATCGTACTTGTAACCACACGCTTTTCTTTTATATTTCTAGCCCTATTTATTTAGAATTTTGGTTTTAACGATTTTGTTTCTTCATATTTTTAATTGAAAGGGAGATTTTTCTCACACACATATGTCATCGCAGTACATACCAAAGACCATTGGTCTGTAAACAAGCTCTTACCATAGCTTGATCCTAATTAAACTTTTAATAATATCTTTATTATTATAAAATCAAGATGGTGACTAGGCTTCATCAAAAAATTCTCACGAAACTACTTTTTAAATTATTTAATACTTAAGAATACAATAATAAAATGAAATATTAAATTTATAAATTAAAAATAATAATAATGGTTAATGGAAGGGTGATAAAAAAAAAAAACAATAGTGGGCTCAATTAGTTACTCCTCTCATTTTTGTTTTTTTTAAATTAAAAATTAATTTATTTTTTTCTAACAAAGGTAAAAAAAAAAATTAGCACACGCTTCAGGCGGTGCCAAGAGTCTAGTGTTTTTAAATCCTAGTTGGACTCTTAATAATCTTACTAAAAATTAATCTTCGTTTTAACGATTGTTTTGTTTCATATTTTTAATTGAGTATTCATATAATATGTATTCTGTTCTAACTCTAATTTAAAGGAAGGGAGATTTTTTTCATACACGCGATGTTGTCAAAGTTTGAACTTGAGACTATTGGTTTGTAGACCATGCTCTTAACTTTTTTTAAATCCTAGTTGAACTCTTATAATCTACTAAAAATTATATTCCTGCATGTTGGACAACAAGAAACTCGCTATCTAAGAGTAGCAATTTATCAACTGCATCACATGCACCTTATGGTTATATTTATCGACTTTTTGAAAGGAAATATGTAGGTGGTGTAACGACTTTCCAAATCCAAATACATCCCACCAGCCTATATGTCCTTATCTTAACATGCATGCAGCTAACCCAACTTTCACTCATTTTCTCTCCCAATGACTTTTTGGACCTGTGCATGCACAGAAAGGACATGTGCATAGGGTTAGTTGATTCATCAGTAATGTTTTTTTTTAAGGGGAGGTGGGTTAATCAAATGATTTTAATTACCCGCCCAATATTGTATCATCTTCATTACTCTAGCTACTTTCTCTCCTAGCGATCTTGTAATCTTGTATTCTCTTCAAACATGTAGTATTATTCAACAAAGGTCTGCTAGGTATATAAATTTAAATTGAGAATAACAAAATAAGTATACGTTAATTTTAAAATCAAAACAACAGTATGATACTTGATATTTGCGTTTGCTAGCTTCACCACCAAATATTGATTATGATTTATGGCAGACCGAGTCCTTCAACCATAAACCAGCTAACCTTTCTGCTTTAGAGGATTTGGTGGATGATAAATCAAGATTACGATTAATATTTGAGCTACTAAACAACATTGCTTAAAGTAATCAAAATGATTAGTTTTATTGTGCCTGGCGTTGGTGCCTTGTCGGGAAGCATATATATATCACTTGGGTGGGGATTCATTCACCACCCACTAACAGAGGATGAGGGGATTTTGGGATCTTAATCCCACCTAAATTCAAGTGGTGCCACCGCATGCACCTAAGCTTATTGGATCCTCAACCATATTTTAATAAGCCATCCCTATCCTAATCGGTGACTTTCTTCTTTCACCAAATAACCGGCCATCTTGAATTAGCTTCAACCAAATCTTTGACTAATAACCAACCTTAGTGCTTCAGATATTTGTTTCCTTTTAGTGGAATCAATCTCACCAGCATTATCGTTTAATGTTATTTTTCTTTTATTTTATACATAAAAAGTAAATTGTACGCTCAATTCACACAAATAATAATCACGATTTAAAGTTGTGTGATGTTTGTATATCGATATAGTTAGGTAACATATAAAAGTGCTGGTGGGTCTATTATATAATCAAGATATGATAAGTTATCTTCGTGGGAATATGCCACACTATGAGCGATCGACTTGCCTACTCCTATATATAAAGACCTAACTCGTTTATACCACTCACAAAGTCCTTTAGCTCTAACAGCTCCTAAGTTTCAAGTTACATTATTATTCTTCACTTCTTTAACTTCTTATTGTCACTATATTTCCTCTCCAAATGGCTTCTTTGCTAGCAGCTGAAAACTGGTCATGCATGGAGGTCGACGTCATGGATACTAACGATCATTTTCCTGGAGCGACCGGCCAGCCGGTCTCATTATTTTCCAGCAATAATGCCCTACTCATGTCATTGTTGGAGGAAACGCAAGGTGATCAGGAGCACGACGAGGAACGACTAAGCAGCCTAATCCGGGCACTAGAAGTAGAACTCATCGATCCTACTACAAGTGAAGGTCACAATGAAAATTTCATGGATAATGCTCATCATTTTGGTATTATTAACCAAGAGGGTTTTCAGCCCTTCGATGCGGGATCTGTGAACGGTGGTCATTTCCTCGAAATAGACTCATCCGGGTTCGGTTGGATCGACATGGAAATAGGTTCTTCTTCACAACGTACTTGCACTGCTGAGTCATCAGTGGACTGGTACATGGGTTCTTGCCTTGATGAGATGGAATCCTCGTCGAATTTTGGAGGGTCTCAGGAGTACAATAAAGGCATCAAAACTTCCAGCATTCCTTTTGATCATCAGAACTTGTGGCAGGAAACATATATGAATACAAGGACGCATGTATAATTGAGACTTATATAATTGAACTTGTAACTTTAAATTTGCAAACCCTAATTGTTGTTCCTGTCACAAATTTTTTGTTCTACTTTGAGCATGAGGGATATTTTACTTTGATTTAATCTAGAGGTGGGAGAGCGAAATTGAACTTGAGTGTATAGAGATAACATATTCGTTCTAATCAATAGAACAAACTCGTTCTAATCAATATAACAAACTCGTTCAAGTTTATGGATATGATCAAGAGATAGCCAATAATAACATACAATTTATCTATATATCTTTATTTGAAATAAGCACAATCGGCCTTACTAAATGACTAAAGATCAGAGAATTTTGAATGCATTGTTTTTTCTTTGATCGATTTGCGATATGATCAAAGAAACTCGTACAAGTTGATATAACAATATATCAATAAAAGAAAAGAAGCTCTAATGTATACTTAATCAAGGATGAAAAAGTTTTAATGAAGCTTGACTATGCAGAATATTCACACATGTATTCTTTTGATTTGATGAGGTATTGCCTTTTTTAAAGAAACTAGCAATAGCTTCTATATTACCTTACCGCTTTATTAGTGGTTGGGCTACATCTTTTCACCAAATATCATATTAATAAACCAAAAATGAAGAGAAAGAGAGAGAAATGTAATGGAAAAAATTATAATTTTCGTCACTGTGGTTGGGCTCCAGGGTGGTGCTGGAGTCGGACTCCGCTTTGGCGGTGCAGCTGCTCAGTTCTTCTTCTCTGAGTAATCATCCGCTGGCTACGCTAATCCATGGGTGTCGCCAATTAATCCAGCGAGAGTGGGATTGCAGTGTGGTTCATGTGTATAGAGAGTGTAACAAGGTAGCAGATTTGCTTGCCAATTTGGGTGCTGATTTAGACTCGGGTTTGATGGTGTTTCAGGAGCCCGGTTTGGTGCTTCAGGCGCTGGCTGATGATGCTTCTGGTATGAGCAGCTTAAGGCAAAATTTCCTAACATAATTATATCCAACATTCTTAACAAAATTAATTTGAGAGGTAAACACACATACCTTTTCACAAGTATTCCTTCAAATTAACTATAAAATTTCTACAACACAACACATAATTAATTCCTATTCAAAAATCAAAATTTCAAAAAAATAAAAATTTCATACCTTAATATTTGATATTTGATGATTGATAGAGAAAAAGGATTTGTTGATAATGAAAATGGTGATGAGATGATAATAATAGGTATATAAAGAGAGTGAATGAGTGAGAGGGAGAGATAGAGAGCAGAGAGAAGGATGAGAAGCAGAGAGGAGGAAGAAGAAGAAAAAAAGAAAAAAAATAGACTCTGGTATTTAGAGTGTTTAGACAGTTGCCCGACGAACAGTATTCACAGGGTAATATTAAATGATTCGTCGGGCCATAAAGAGTCAACGTCTAATATTACCCGATGGCGATTGTTCGTCGTTGTTTACCTTGTTACCCGACGGGTAGTCCACATCGTCGGGTAACAATGTCCAATTTTACGCGCCAACGGTTTTTTCTTCCCGCCAACTTGTTACCCGGCGACTGTAAATGTCCGTCGGGCAATATTACCTTACCCCGCGAGATATTGTCCGTCGGGCGAAATTTAGTCGGGCTACTGCGATTTTCTTGTAGTGAGGGCTGTTGTGTAGGTTCTGTGTTGCTTCATTCTTTCCTATCTTTGTTGGATGACCAGACACGAAGGGAAATCATTGGGACCGGTTCGCCGAAGAGGATAATGGCTCTTCACAGATCGGAGATGGTTCACTTCATAGCAGGAAGAAGCAGCCGCATGCAAGGTATGAATCGAAACCTAATCTCTAGCTGAAACTCTGAATCGGGATTAGCTCGTGATGTATTTAGTTTCCTTGTTTGATTCGCTGTTTAGGTTTAGTGAAATTGGATTGAAATCTTGCAGTGTTTAGGTGATGATCAGTGTGATGATCATCTGCACTCTTAAGTGTTTGATAATATATGTTAGAGAGATTTTCTAAATAGAGAGAAGTCAGCTATGACTGACTCTAGCTCCCGTAAGATTTCTATATTTTCTGTATATGAAATTATTCAAGTTACACTGAATATAATCACTAACATTCTCTCAAAATCAGTTAGAGTTGATGACACTATGATGTCATATCACACACACATTTGCACTCTCCTTGTTTTGCTCTCACACACACAAACCCGGCTAACGGCTTTCCACACACACTCACACACTGCATTTCTGCTTCAATTTCGTGCCTTAGTGTCTCATTCCCTCTTGAGTCAGCAGTTGGTATGCTGCCAAGTCAGATGTCAGTGATACAGCTTAGTCACCAACAATCTTCACCAAAAAAAAGTAAAAAAACAATTTTAGTCACTGTAGTTTTAATTTTACCAATTTAGTCACTGTAAATTTAGTCATTAACAAATCATCAACTCATTCATTGAATTTCTACTAAATATGCATGGGTCAGAACCACAAATGCATTATTTTTTTGTGACTTTTGTATTAAAATTCTGGTAATCCATTATTATACAATGTGTCATAATTTAAAGAACAATACTTGTATCTCTTCTTACCACTCTTTCGATATATAAAATAATCAATATATAAATATCATAATCAGAACCGTTATCCTAAATAATCATTTCAAGATCATATTTGCAAAAAATCAACAACTTTGGAGGTTGTTTAGTCATTCATATGTATCAAATAATACAACGGTATTGATAAAAAGGAAGATCCATATGGTGAACCGTCCATTTAGTTTACACAAATGAAAGAATAAATTATCTCTAATTTATTTTTATTTTTTTGTATAAATAATCTTAAAATGATGATTCATGAGTTGAATGGTTCCAATTATGATATATATATACGGATTATTCGATAAATAAAAAATGTGGTACAAAAAGGTATCACAAGAAGTGAGATGCAAATATTATCCTAATTTAAAATGAGAACAAAGCCTATAATTGTATTAGGGTCCTTGTATTATTGTAGCTTCATGCAATGGCAAATATTTTGTATTGTTTCTTAATTAATATATTATAATGAAAGGAAGGTGCATGAGTTGCTTACAAACTAATAATCATTCCAACTTAACACGTACCACAGCAAATTAATAAGATGGGGATGTGGAATCCATCGATAGGGGATCTTAAAATTTGGTCCATTGATCATTTGCTGGACACTGAACATAAATTACATAATCACATCATCACATGGTGTGGGGGATCAAAGATGATTGATTATCACCATCCATTTTAAGTGATCATTGATCATCATCATCAATCAAGGTTGCTAAAATCAACAGTGGGATCTAAATCTCTCCAGCTAATTAATTAAACCACCACCAAACATGATGTGGTGGCACCATGTGCTGCAAAGCAAGAGTGTGATGTACAAATATGGGCATATATCATCAACCTCCTTCATTATTCAGGTCGTCGGGGTCCTCGGGGAGCCAGTTGTAAATTACTCATTCGTACATTTGTCGAAAGAAAACCCAACATCAACATGTGATAGAGATGTTATCGATCTGTTTTCTTAATAAAATTTACAAATAATGATAACTAAATTCACATTTCAAAAGAGTCTTTAAATAAATTTATTATCACTATATAATTTTTACCGAACCACTTAATTAGAATTTTGATTTACTTTTTACACTATAAATATTAGATGATCAAAACATTAATGTCCTAAAATATATATATATATATATATATATATATATATATATATATATAGTTAGATGGTAATCGAGCAGCAAGATGAGGCCTAGTGCGTACGTATGTGCCAAGGTAGTTTTTTTTGTTAAAAAATAAAAATTTAATAATATAATGAATGACACATCCTAACCCAGATAGTTCACGTGGATACTAAAATCAAGACATGATGGCTGTCACTTGGATGTAGCATGTTTAGTTTGCGTCCAAGTAACATCCAATATGCCTCTAATGTCCACGTGGACTATCCAAGTCGGGGTGTATCATGAGTATTTAAAAATAATTATTGAATAATAAGTACTTTCAAAGATAAAATAATTGTATTGAAAAACATAAATGTCGAAAATGAAAGTTTTATAAATATAAGTATATAACATAAATATAAACATGCAAAATGGAAAAAATGAGATGAAGGGATTGGGAGTTTGACTGAAACTTAAACCTGAAAATTCTAATTGCGCAAACGCTTTAAAATAAAATAAATAATAATAATAAAAATATTTCCGCCTAGTCGTTTGGCTATCTAGCTTATATACTGTCGGCCGCCTATGCAGATTTTTTCAAAATTGGAGTGACAAATGGGGCATTAGACGGTCCTATCCCGAAATTTTTTAGAATATTTAAAAAATTATATAATAAAAAAAAATTTAAAAGAGTTTCGTTAATTTAATGTTATTCACGGCCCACTTAATAAATTCTTTATTGAATAGTGACACGGATGATCAATTATGTGTAGTTGGTGACAATTATTTAATTTTGGAATTGAAACAAGAGCCTCAAACTCCGCATCACTAAAGCAAATCCACAAAAAAAAAAATCATTATTTTCTTTAATAACAATATTGTCAAAGAATGTATCGATATCCCTTGATGTAGGCATTTGGGGTAGTGCATGCAAGTCACAGCTGACCACTCTTACTGCTTTATTATTGATTCATTGTTATTCGGTGATGGATGAGTGAAGATATGGTGTGGCTTTGTGTTCTTCTGCCGTACCTTGTTTGGGCGATATTCAAAGCATGCATTATTAGGCTAGCTATTAGCTTTGGACCTCCAACTTTCGCTTGCTTTCAAAGCTGTAAAATGCCTCACGACAATCAGATATTTCTCTAATGGTACAACTTTGGAAGTGGTCCACCCTATATTATATGGATGTTTCATTATTATATGGATGTTTCGTATAAAGAAGGTTCGGGAGATGTTAACCACCAAGGTGGTCCAAGTGGTAAGGGTGGTCCAAGTGGTAAAGGCACAAATTTGGGATGTACCAAGTATTGTGTTCGATTCCTCTTAGGCTATTCTTATTTGGTTAGTCTACAAGAACGTAGAGGAGTTGGTTTGAGGAGAGGATTGAAGCATGTAACTATAAACGTAGGAATGGTTCGAGGGGAGAATTGGGACCTGTAACTTTAAATGCATGCATGGTCAGTTGTTCGATCCATCGTGAATTGCTTCGCAATACCAAAACTTGACGTATATGCCCTCTAAGAAGGATATTGAGCCAATATCACAATTATATAACACATACATCTCCCAAACAACACTAAAAAATAAATTAATACGTATTTTTAGAAATTAATTATATTGTCATATCGATGATATAGATGTCATGTTAAAATAACAATATGTTTGTTTGTTGGTTTGATTGTTTGATCAATCTAAACCATATCAACCTAATACATTGTCAATTTGAAAGCATGATACCCACATGTTTATTAAATAATTCAGGTTGATGCCCGACAAATTAACATGATTTGGTGGTAGCAAATTATGTATCTATTAATTTGCTCATGTGCACATGATTGGTGATCTTCAATGGAAGCTCACCTATTGTGATATATATGGCCTATATAAAGGCCTAGCTCTCTTAGGGAGAGTCATATAACAATATACCATATCATATAGTTCTTGAGCTTTTCTTGTCTTCATTTGTTTTCTCCATCTCCTTCAAGAGAGTACAAAAATTTCTTTTGTAAAAATATGGCTTCAAGTTTAAGCACTGCAATGATCAGAAACTATGCAAGCTTGAACGACCAGGAAGATGATTTTGGAGTTGATGAACTCATGGAAACCGGCGGCGCGATTCTCATGCCTTTATTGGAAGAAATTCAAGAGGAAGATGGCGAAAACGAGGAAAGATTAAACAGTGTAATCCAATCTCTAGAAGCAGAAATCATCAATAATCCAAACACAAAGGACGGCTCCGAATCGATGATGATCAAAGATGTGGAAGATGGTAATGTTGTAGGAGGCATGGAAGGTCAGGATTATTGCTCAGTGTCATCGTCATCATCGGCTGATTTAGATCAGCTGGGATGGTTTGATATGGAGACGGTTGCTTGCTTGCCAAGCGATGACATGAATTGGTATATGGAGTCTTGTGAGTATGAGATGGATTGTGGTGCAGCTGATCATTCTGAATGGACGGCTGGTGATTATTCTCACAATAATATTGCTTATTATGGAGTTGGCTTAGAGGATCAAGAGCATGTTTTCAGCTCTTTATGGCAGGAAACTGCATATGATTCAATCATGTATGACTAGGCTAATAAACACATGGTAGCCTCATGGCAAAAAAAATAAAATAAAATATCTCAAGGCATTGCTAATATCGATCTGTACATTTTAGTTCATCATAAGATCAATCTTACGAAAATTTCCATTATCAATTATTGTATATAGTTTTTGTAGTTGAAAGATCACTTTGAATTCCCTATTCTTCAAAGTTCAAACCCAGGCCATCGAATCCCAATCTTTATCGTCAATTATTCAATTCCAGGAAATCAATTTATTAAAACCAAAATCAGTCCAATCATCGACCAAATCTCAGAAAAACAGAAATTGAAAGACCGATAAATAAAAATTCTTGCTTTGAGACGAGAAGAACTGGAAACAAGATTGATCTGTCAAAAATTGTTAACGTCTTGTAAAAGATTATTTTTTTGAACTTAAACAATTGGTTTTGAAGTCCCCCACTGATTTCGAAATCTCATCGCTAATTAAACAGGTATATATGCCTTAGTTCCTTTTCTGTTGCTTTCGAAGTAGGGATAGCCAAAGAGATAAAATTAAGGACATAGATAAACCCTTATCCAAACATAATGTGTACAAATGAGTATTATACCCATCTATATCCATTCTCAATTTTCAAAGATTTACCCAAACCCTACCCATTGGATAATGGGTACCCATCACAATTTTACATTTTTTTACCCTTCAATTTTTTTCTTGCTTTTCATTTTGTTTTTAACTTCTAATTTTTTTTCCTTTCAATTTCTTTTGCTTTTCATTTTTTTTGCTTTTCACTTTTTTATTTGCTTTTTTTTTTCTCCTCCATTATAATAAATAATTAATATACTATCTCAAAATTTTTAAACCTAACATTAGTTTTTCTTTTGGTCCTAGTACATGCATAAAACTTTACAATATTACAAATTTAAATTCAATCTTATGAAATTATAACAAAATAATAAGGACGTTTGTGCAAGTTTAATCATCTTCATCGTCGTCATCATTATCAACAATCTCAAAATCGACGTCATTGTCAAATTAGTATTTATAAAGCTAAATCTAAAGTCGAACCTAATAACATTAAAAAGAAAAATTAGTAATAAAAGCGATTAGTAAATTAGTAATAAAAGGAAATGCGCACATCACTTCTTCAAAGGCAGAAACATCAAAATAATGAATAACGCCACCCCTAAGAATGAAGGCCAACAAAATGGCTTTCTACAGCAGATCGAATAGCTTGATAATTAATGTACAACAAACATGGCCATCCATTTTCCACCAAGCTAGTATATCAAAGTCGACAGTTCACGCTAAAGATTAAAGATTATATACTACTGAATGAGAAACTCCATCCCACTTACAAAACATGAAGTTGAACGTACATCACTAAACAGGTATATACCTCCCATCCCCACATTCAGCAAGAAGAAAAACAGCCTTTAAGTTCATCTAAAAATGATGTCCATAATGATGGGCTTGAATCTAACCCTACCGCAGAAGAATGCACTGTCTTCAAACCATTACCCTGAAACAACTCACTACTCCGTTCCATATCCAAACAACACAAAATGCTAACAAATTACAATTCCACCACCATTTGGTCTTTCGCCCTTCATGCGCAAGCAGCAGAGCCACCCAGCTCAATCTTGCTTTGGGATGCCTCATCAGTACAAGTAAAATGACTACTCGACATAAAGAATCCCAAAATCATGAAAAGCATACTATATCAAGCACAATGAGGACTTCATTCATCTTCATCGCACTCACAAATGACTACCAGACGAGGGTAGGTAAGGGAAAGCATCACTAGAAAGGAATAAACATGGAATGGGAAAAACATCTTATTTCCTGATTGTAACACTACAATCAGCTATTTCTGTCTACTTGATAATACACACACACACACACACATATATATATATATATATATATAAGCATGATCTTTCTAATGGACTCTCACATCCCAAAAAAGGGGGTTGTTGAAGGAAGACGCCTCTGTGTGGGGTGCATGAAACAGGAAATAAAAACAGCAACATAATGCATTACCTAGAAAGTTTAAAGTTAACTTAGATATATATCAACGAAAACCAGAAAACTAGGAGGAATGTAGGCCATTCCAAACTCACTCTTTTTTCAAAGGAGGAATCGAAATTCGAAGTCTGCCATTAGAGGCATTCCTTCTTATATTTTAATTTTTTATTAAGCCTTCTTGTTGAGGATAATCTACTTTTTTTAAATTAAAAATCGTTAATAGAACGAAAAAGAAATATAAAAAATATTAATTTTATAAAAAAAAAATTGCAACCTGAAGTGTATAATCCAATAAGCTATTAGTTCAATAGAGCACCAAACTCCTTACTTATAATCAATCTATCATATTGAAATAGTCAGTAATATATAATGTACCAAACGAAATTTTGAGGTCTGGTACTTATTCAAATCTAAGTCGTTTGACAGTAATGTATTATAATCAAATCAAGCCGATAATTATAGTTTGAATAACTCAATTCAACCCCAATTATGGGACCCCTTCCCGCTTCACACCAGCTACGACTTGGTGAGCCGCTTTATTGCATTCTCAAGCCATATATACATGGAAATAGATCACTAGACTGATAAGTTTGGACAATGATATAGTTAATGGTATTTCTCTACTCACTATTTAGTGTAATTATTTTGAGTTCATTGAAATGGTTAGACGATGATATTGTTTAAAAAAAAAAAAGACATAATAAACCTATAATGTAAACTTAATTAATGGATGATATTACATATTGATAAAATAAAAAAAAAACACTCACTTATTCTTTGAGAATAAAAAAGGTGTCTTCAAATATACCATAAATAAAAATAAATAAACCTAACAAATACTAAACTATTTGGATTATTAGCATATCATGCTCTAGTTAATACAAGCCGTCCCCTCCTCAAGCGGACCCTCCGGCTCCATCACGTTCCACTACTAGAAATAACACCTTCTCTGACTAAATTTTGCCCAGCGAAGTCAAATTCGTCGGGCAAAGCCTTTTTGCCTGACGAACAACTATATTAGTCGGGCAAAAATCGGTTAAAGCGCAGCGTTTTAACAAGAAACTTTCTCGACGAACATTTTCGTAGGGCAAGGTGCTTTAGTGGTGCAAGCATTTGGCGCGAAGAAAATTTTTTGGCGCGTAATATTGAGGCTTTTGCCCGACGAAAGATGTCGTAGGGCAAGGTGCTTTCGTCGTGCAAGCATTTGGCACGAAAACAATTTTTGGCGCGTAATATTGCAGACTTTGCCCGGCGATTGTCAACATTTGTCGGGCAAGAGATGATTGGCCGACGATATAGCTTCGTGAAATGTATATACATGTGTAGTTTATGTTGGAACATGTGAATTTTGGAAGAAAAAAAAAGAAAGAATTTTTGCAATATTGGTGAAGTTATTGAAATAGGTGAAAATATAAACTATTTGAAATTATAAACTTTGTGATATGTGTAATTAATATATGTTTGTATTTGTGAATTTTTTGTGAATTTTTCTGCAAATCTTTAGTAAGTTCTGACGGAGTGAAATATGTTGATATTCCATAACTGTGTATGCGAAGTTTATCGGGTTGATTCTCTTCGTATAATGACATTGAATGAAAAACCTTATACCCATTTTAGAGTCAGTTGGATGCGCACGTGGACGCAATGGGTGACTGTGCATTGACTGACTCTTGAATTGTCCATTTATTCGGACAATTTGGGGGTGTGCAACTATGTGTTGTGTAGTTTGCAGTCTACGATGCTAAGTTTCGATTTTGCGAAATTCAGTTTGTATCCCCTCAATGTTCTCCGAATGCATACTAGATATTTGTTTATAATATCTACGTCCACTACAAGAAAAGCAAGCTTGCTTGGTGAAACGTGTTCGTCGATCAAAGTTTAATGTTCGTCGGGCAACTTTAAACTCGGCGATTATTCGTTGGGCAACGTCCGTCGGGCCACAGCCGTCAGACTTGAGGTTAGTCGACGAAAACAGTAAATTCATCGAGCAATTTAAAGCTTGGCCGACGGATCCATTCGTCGCATATGAGTTGTCGAGCAATCCAAAAGTCATCATATGTTGCCCAACGAAGACGTTTCGCCAGGCTAAGTATTACTTTGCCCAACGAAACGATTAAGTATCTTTTTGGGTTCAACTGCATGGGATGCCCGTCCTAAGCATGACGGTAGCGCCGGTTCGGAAAATTGGTAACTTGATTGGAGCAGTACTCGATGTGGATACGTCCAGAGGACGAGAGTGTGTGGGACAGTTTGCAAGAGTTCGAATTCGGATGAGGGTCGATGTTCCTTTGATGAGAGGGGCGAATGTGATGTTCCCAGGAGAGGGTAATCTGTGGATAGATTTCAAGTATGAGTTCTTACCCTCATATTGTCTCATTTGTGGGTGTTTGGGACATCAAACGAGGACACAGCAGTCGAGGGAGAAGAGAGACCAGGGGAGAGAGTGCTGAAACGGGGGGAGGAATGGGGACAACTGCTGATGCGCCCGGTTTACGAGTCTCTATGGAGACAGGCCAAGTTCTGGACCTTAATCAGGCAGTGAAGGAGGAAACTGAAGAGGGAGAAAGGGGGATGGAGGAGGAAATCCCTCATACCCAAGTGTCGGATCCGTTCGATTTGGGTCCCATTATTGAGCGAATAAGCAGGGCACGCAGACAAAGTAGGAGGAAAGCCTGTAGCCAAGGGATAGTTTTGAGGAAGCAATGGGAGACTGACAGGACCCCTCCCGAATTTCCCCTCGAAATCCGTGAAAAATCCTGCTCCCGTCTGATAGCACTTGAAAGTCTCACAATAATTCCTAAATTACCCTTACCCTCTCATAATTACTCTATGAAAATTCTACCGAAAATTTGGCAGAATCTCTCCTATAACTGGTCAACCCATCTTTTACCTGTTAGACGAAGAATACAATAATAAACCCACTAACTCAACAGTCCAAATAAAATCACATACAACCAACTCGAAGTCCCCGAAACAAATACAAAACTCATAAGGGGATCAGAGCAGCTAGGTTAACCATAAGTCCTTAGAAACTAAAGAAAGTCCTACGTGAATGTAGCGCAGCGGAATATGATGCCTCCTCATGTACTCATCACCTCGTTCCGCTACGACCTGGAGTGCACCAAACCAAAACAACTGTGAGTAGACAATAAACCATATGAAAGCGTACACACTAATAAAGTGACGATAAAGTAGTAAACCAAAATAAGGATAATCCGGACAACCCACCTCGTAGTGAATCAAATTATGTTAAGACCCTCCATACACACATATATATACTTACAACTTACCGAAGTACCATTCAATTACATGGGTGGAACCCTCGCCGAATCCAACTGTACATGCCATCGTAATAACCCGACCAAACCTAACAATAATTTTAACCACAAGTTCCGAGGAAATATAACTTTTCCCCCTCCGTAAGTATAATCATGCATGCATACAATAAAATCCCTTTTTAAACGTTATTTAATTAAATATAATGAAGATGAAATTACCGGAAAACCATTCATAAAATAAAAACCCCACGGGGCCCACGAAATCATGAGCCATGAAAATATCCCGTGGTCCGCAACCTTGCTTTGGAAACCCTTCTCAAATGAGCTCAAAACCATGAGAAAATCTGGACACAAAATACTGTAAAAATATCCCACCATCCCCCAAATATAATCCCAAACCATAGCTCGATATCCTGGGCCGTCCAACACGGGGGACAAGCCCTCCTAACCACCGCCAATAATACCTCAAGTAATGGCTAGAAACCAAGAGGTCCAACCTGGGGACCTACTCTCCACACATCCAATAATACCTCAAGATATGCAGACGTAACCCTATACTATGTGTAGATAACCTCAACGATCGTATGGCGGATAATACCTCAACACCAAATGTCGGAGAAACAACCATCAACGAGCACACGACCGATAATACCTCGAAGTCATGTGTCGGAGAAAAAAACATGATACCCAGGGATGGTATATAAAGTGAAAACCATAACGTAAATCCAAAATCCACTTTTGAAATCCTTATTACCTGGTCTTAACCAGAATCATAGAAAACCCAGGCAAAGAGCCCAAAATCCAATAAACTTGAAATCTCAGGACTAAGCCCAAAATCATAAGCTCAGCTGAAGCCAAAATCCAATAAGTTCAAAATCTATAAAACTGAAATCCATAAAACCGGGCCATAGCCCCAAGACCTTGAAAATTAGGCTTAAACCCAAATTATATAATTTCAAGTCATCATAAAAACCATGAAACCGGGTTTAATGCCTAAAATCATTTCAAAATAGTTAAAATCCATAACCAAAATAACTCATTGGAACAACTATTCCAAATTTCCGAAATTCATAAAAGGTATTAATTCCCTATCCTTAGTTTCCAAGTCTTAAAAGGGTTAATAGTATATTTCCTAATAATTTCTCTCCATTCCCACAATTCCTAATCCATAATATTACATATAAAACATAGAATTACGCATGCCTTACAATCTAGGAAACCAAGTCCACCCACCTCAATGTCCGTACAAATCCAACTTCAAGCTATTCGGTCCACCGTGACACTAGAAGCCACCACGCCTGTCAAAACATTACTTGGCATTATTAAATGATAATTATTAACCTAAAATCTGACCTCCTAAACCCCGGGAGTTCACACGCGCCCTAAACGAGTATAAAGTAACTTTAAGCACTCAAAACAGTCCCTAAACGAACTTCGATTGACCCAAAACTTACGCCAATAGGTCCGAAACGTCGAACACATGTCAACACGTGCCGCCTTGGGCCGGGAGCCTTCCCCACACCCTACCACGTGACGGCGGAAGGCCGTTGACCCTCCCACACGCCTGGCACTATTCAGTGGAATATTTCGTAGTTCATATGGAATATTTCGTCAATTCTAACGGAATATTCTGATAGTGTTAGAATATTCCATCCGTCACTATACAATAGCTTTAACAGAATATACTAACGCCGTTAGTATATTCTGTTACACTGAACGGCGTCAATTCTAACCAAAGTCAAGGAATATTCCGTCGTGGGCAGAATATTCCGTCGCAGGCAGAATATTCCATCACCAGACCTCCATATCCACACGAACTTCAAAGCTTCCTATCTCCCTCATTTCTCAACCAAATTCGATGTTCTAATAATGGAAATCTATCTACTCGAGCCAAGTAATCCAAATATGAAGTCCAAATTAAGAAAACTCACCTGTGGTGACTGGAAAATGGCTGAGAAGCCGCGGTTCACTTTCCGCTCTTTGCCCGCCCTCCACGGTGGTCCTCGAGAGTGATGGTGGGTATGGATATGAGCGTGATGAGGAGAGGAACGTTTTTGTGGCATTGGTTTGGTCTAAAACGATCGAAATTGGGGTGATGAATTTTGGCCTTGGTGTGAGTCCACGGGGAAAAGGAAGAGAGAGATGCGGGGAGAGAGGAGAGAGAATGCTGAATTCTCTAGAAAATAGGAGAGTGGAGGCTTATGTGTGTTTTGGAGATGTGTTGATCATGTGGTCCTAGTGAAGTATTCAGATTTTTTGATTGAAGTAATAGTGAGAGATGAGACGAAGAACGTTATTTGGAGGCTCTTTGTGGTGTATGCCATCATGGATGATAAAACAAGAGCAAACCGATGGGTGACAATTAGGGATCGTATTCAGAGGAGTGATAAGGCATACTTAGTCCGGGGAGACTTCAACGATATCCTACATCAAGATGAGAAGGAGGGGGGCAAACTTGAAAGAGTTTAAAACTGTTTGTATATTCCCATATATTGTTTGCAGATACAGCCTCTATTATATACAATTGAAGAGTAACCCTAGTAAGGTAAGTCAATATGTATTAAGTGACTAAATCAATCCTAATCTGATGTAAAAGGAAGAACATCTTTAATTGATACATGGTGGACTTTCTTGTTGTGTGGGAGGAGATTGTGGAGATGTTTGGGGAATGTCCTTAGCTGTAGGAGATTCCTTAACACGCCCCCGCAAAACAACAGTACCATCGGAGATGCCGATCTTGGAATGAAGGAGATGGAACCGGGGTCTTGGCAAGGGCTTGGTGAGAGCGTTAGCAAGTTGATCAGTGGTGGAGACGTGAGACACTTGAAGTAGACCACAAGTGACACGATCCCGGACAAACTGAAAATCAATTTCAATGTGTTTCATGCGGGAATGAAGGACAAGGTTAGCGCAATAGAACATGGCACCAACGTTGTCACAGGAAACAACAGGAGTGATCGGTTGAGGAACACCAAGTTCCCGCAATAAGGACTGAACCCATGTGAGTTCAGCAGTGGTGGCAGCAATGGCCCGGTATTCAGCTTCAGTGGAGGAACGAGAGACAGACCGTTGCTTACGTGAGCTCCAAGAAATCAAGTTGCCACCGAGGTAGATAACAAAGCCAGTCGTGGACTTGCGATCATCACGATCACCAGCCCAGTCAGCATCAGAGAATGCATAGAGCCGGTGAGAGGGCCGGCGACAGAGATGGAGGCCAAAGGAGATGGTTCCTTTCAAGTATCGGAGAAGACGTTTAAGGGTCGTCCAGTGAGTCTCGGACGGTGAATGCATGACTGAGAGAGCTTATTGACCGCAAACGAAATGTCGGGTCGGGTAAGGCTGAGATATTGAAGACCACCAAGAAGACGACGAAAACGAGTGGCATCCATCGGGGAGGAGCCATGAAGGAGTATAAGGGAGTCACCAGTGGAGAGAGGCGTGGTGACAGGTTTGGCACCATCCATTTTGGCAGTCAGGAGAAGATCATGGATGTAGTGTTGTTGCGAGAGGAACAGACCAGTGGCAGTGGGAAGGACTTCAACACCAAGAAAATAATGTAAGGAGCCCAAGTCTTTGACAGAGAACCGAGTAGCTAAGAGATGGATGAATTGTTCCACAAGGGAGGAGTCATTGCCTGTAATAAGGAGATCATCAACATAGACCAGAAAATAAATGATAGTAGCGCCACGTTGGAACAGGAAGAGGGAGGCATCGGAGATGGCATTGACAAAGCCATGGGAAAGTAAAAAGGAGTGCAGTTCCTGGTACCACGCACGGGGAGCCTGTTTGAGACCATAAAAGGCTTTCCGCAACCTACACACATGAGATGGATGAAGGGTGTCAACAAACCCAGGCGGTTGAACCATATAGACATGATCGCGGAGGGTGCCATGAAGGAAGGCATTGTTAACATCCAGCTGACGGATGGGCCACCCATGAGACACAGCAAGGTGTAGAACAACACAGATAGTGGTAGGTTTGACCACCGGACTGAAGGTATCCGAAAAATCAACACCAGGTCGTTGGTGCCTTGGCGACGAGGCGTGCCTTGTACCTGTCAAGAGTGCCATCAGGATGTCGTTTAACACGAAACACCCACTTACAACCAATGAGATTGTGAGAGGGAAGTAGAGGAACCAGCTCCCAGGTGCCATTGCGAATTAACGAATCGAACTCAGCGGACATGGCTTGACGCCAAAGAGGATCCTTGATAGCCTGGGAGACACATGTTGGTTCAACCAAGGGGGGAAGGGAGTGTTTAGTGGCAGTCATGGCATAGCGAGGATTAGGTTTGTGGACACCAGCCTTGGCACGGGTGATCATGGAATGAGTTGGAAAGGGAGGTGGCTGAGTCAGGTGAGGGAGTATAGGAGGTGGTGCTGGTGGGGGGGTAGCTGTAGGGTGACTTCCAGATTGGAGTTGAGGGTAGCATTTGGCACTGTGACCTTGAGTGCCACACCAATGACAGAAACCACGATAACCAGGGCTGGTCATGTGAGTAGGGCGACGACCATGGTCATTGAAGGATGACTGAGTAGGTTCGTAGGAGCCGCGAGAACCGGTGTCAATGGGAGATGAGTGGGGGTGCCCTGAGAAACCACGAGAAAGGTGGCGAGGAGTAAAGGATCCACGATTGGAGTTGAAGGTGGTAGAGCGGTAGCCACGGTTAGAGTTGGGATTACGAGATGACTGAGTAATATTGGCAGTAATGACAGGGGAGACCACAACAATGTCATCACACTTGAGGGCTGCTTCATGTTCAACTAGTTTGTCATGAATGTTGTCAAAGGAGATGGGGGTGTCACGGGAATGAACCACCGCAGCTATGTCCTTGAAGTCAGAGCCGACACCATTTAGAATGTAGAGGAGGAGGTCATCATCGGAGAGAGGAACATCAATGAGGGTGAGCTCATCAGCAATAACACAGATATCTTGGAGATATTCGGTGACAGGTCGGGCCTCACAGCGGAGGAGGGTGAGGCGTTCCTTGAGGCCAAGGACGCGGGCACGGGATTTGCTAGCAAAGAGACAGAGAAGCTTGTCCCAAGCTTCTTTGGATGTCTTGGCGGCAGCAATAAGGGAGATGACCTGCGGTGAGACTGAGGCAAGGATCGCATGAAGGAGGAGTTGATCCTGCCGAATCCAAAAGGCACGAAGCACAGGTTGAGTGACCGGTGGGCAAGGGAGAGTACTGTCCACATAACACATGAGGTCATAGCCATAAAGTAAGGCGATGAACTGAGCACGCCAGGATGGATAATTTGTGGGTGTGAGTTTGACGGGCAACTGGGCGGCAGCATTTATGGTGATCAGGGTGGGAGGAGATTCTGGTATGGAAGTGGGCACAGCGGGAGCAGCGGCCATGGAGAAAGACAGGGAGGAGAAGGATCAAAAAAAAAAATGCTCGTTGGAGGTTTTGAGCTTTGATACCATGAAAGAGTTTAAAACTGTTTGTATATTCCCATATATTGTTTGCAGATACAGCCTCTATTATATACAATTGAAGAGTAACCCTAGTAAGGTAAGTCAATATGTATTAAGTGACTAAATCAATCCTAATCTGATGTAAAGGGAAGAACATCTTTAATTGATACATGGTGAACTTTCTTGTTGTGTGGGAGGAGATTGTGGAGATGTTTGGGGAATCTCCTTAGCTGTAGGAGATTCCTTAACAAACCTTAGATCAGTAGCAAGCATGAGGACATTCAGGGAATTTACGACAGAGTGTGGCCTCCTTGATTTGGGCTATGTGGGATTTCCGTTCACTGGGAGAAAAAAATGAGATGGGGGTTTCATACAAGCAGGCCTTGACCGTGGCTTGGCATCCGACTCCCGGTTTAAGTTGTACCCTAATGCTCTTGTAAATCATTTACTATGTCAGGGTCTGACCACTTAATGCTTGACCTTACTACGGACCATAACATTGTTAAGCGACCTTGGCGGTTCATGTTTGATCCTAGATGGAATGCTGATGGGGAGTGTCAAGAGATAGTGAAGCAGCGATGGAGTATCCCAATTAGAGGGTCTAACGGGTTTGCGGTGTCAGAGAAATTGAAGGAAGAACGGAAAGGTTTGTTAACATGGAGAAGGAGGAAAAAGCAGTCGGACTCTCAGGTTCGGATTTGCAAGCTGAAAAGTAGGTTAGGGGAGTTGTACAGAGGACCTGATTATGATCAGGATACAGTTCATGAGTTAGAGGCACAAATTCAAAAAGCGGTGTTGGATGAGGAAACGTATTGGAAGCTGAAGTCTCGAATACAGTGGCTTAACGAAGGGAATTAAAACACCAAATTTTTTCATGCGACAACTATGAAAAGGCGGCGGCGCAATAAGGTGATTGGTCTAGAGGATAATATGGGAGTTTGGTAGGAAGATACAAACTGCATGCGCGCAGGACATTGCTGTTTCTTATTTTCAACAACTCTTTGCCACATCAAACCCACAGAGAATTGTTGAAGTGGTGGAAACTATAGAGACAAAGGTGTCAAGGGAGGAGAATACACGGCTTACAAGGGAGGTCAGTGAAGAGGAAATTAGAAGGGCGGTAATGGAGATACATCCGAACAAATCCCCAGGCCTGGATGGGTTCACAGCAAGTTTTTATCAGAAACACTGGGGAGTGGTTGGCAATGAGGTAATCATAGATGTACAGTCTTTCTTCCGCCATGGGAGAATGCTGCGAAGCCTTAACCACACTCTTATTGCATTAATTCCGAAAATCGCTAGCCCTCTTAACATGACACAATTCCGACCTATCTCTTTTTGTAATGTGATCTACAAGATTATTTCTAAGGTGTTATGCAGTCGATTGAAGCGCATTCTAGCTCTAGTGATTGATCCTACACAGCTGGCCTTCATTGAAGGGAGGCAAATCACGGATAATGTCCTTGTGGTGCATGAGATTTTACACTCTACAAAAAAAGGAAAAGGGGCAGAGGGAACGAATATGGTGATAAAGTTATATATGTCAAAAGCTTACGATAGAGTGGAATGGGCTTTCTTGGTAGCAGTTATGAAAAAATTGGGATTTGATGAATGTTTTGTTGCATGGATAAAGGAGTGTATATCAACGGTGACTTATAGTGTTTTGTTAAATGGTGAGGCCACAGGTTGCATTAGACCAGAATGAGGGTTAAGGCAGGGGGATCCATTATCTCCTTTCTTGTTCGTTATTTGTACGAAGGGCCTTATTTCATTATTGAGACGGAGGGACGAGGAGGGGGCGTTACATGGGGTCCGAATTGGGCAGAGTGATCTGAATATTACCCACCTGTTATTCGATGATGATTCAGTTTTCTTTTGTGGTGCTAACATTGAGGAAGCGGCCTGCATTAAGGAGACCTTGATATGCTATAAGGAGGGTTCGAGGCAAGTAATAAATTTTGATAATAGCTCTGCGTATTTTGGCACCGGTTGCCCTACAGGTGTGAAAGAGGACATTGTGGATATTTTAGGGGTACAACAGAAAGCGTCCTTTGGGAAATACTTGGGATTGAAGGCTGACTTTGGGCTGTCAAAGAGAGTAGTCTTCGAAGAAATAAGATATAAGGTGGAGCTGAAAACTCATGGGTGGGCGAAGCAGTTTTTGTCTCCTGCAGGTAAAGAAGTTCTCCTTCGTGCTGTAGCAATGGCTTTGCCAAATTATGCAATGTCCTGCTTTAAAATACCGGTGGCAATATGCAGAAATATTGAGAGTTTCCTGGCCCATTTTTGGTGGAAAGGAAAACGTTTGGAGAAAGGTATTCACTGGGCATCTTGGGACAAAGTTCAGCTACCTAAACAACGAGGGGGATTAGGATTTAAAGATCTCTGCTGTTTTAATCTTGCCATGCTGGAAAAAATTGGATGGAGGCTGATTAGGGAGCCACATTCCCTTCTTGCACGTGTTTTTCAAGCTAAGTATTACCCTGGTCAGTCATTCATGGAGGCAGGTATGGTGACGTGATCATCTTGGGGTTGGAAAGTGTGGTTCAATCTAAGAAATTGATTAAAGCTGGGGGTTAGATGGAGGGTGGGGAATGGTGAATCAATACATGTGAGGAATGATCCTTGGGTTCCACTGCAGCGGCCATTCATGGTCAAATCTAATAATTCTGAGATGTCAAGTAGGGTTGCGGACTTATTGGAGGGACAAGGTAGAAGTTGGAATAGTTCACTAGTGCGAAGTTTATTAGAGAGGATGAGGTGCCTGCTATACTTGTATTCCGTTGAGTAGATATGGGCATGCCGACAAACTAGTATGGGATTATTGTAGGGATGGTGTTTATTCTGTTGAATCGGGCTACAAGTTGGCCATGGAGTTGTATCGTAATGGTGAGCTGGGGAGAAAAGGTGGGGGTAGTCTAGTATGATGTGTACGGAAGGGAAGAAATGAGAGTTTATTTGGACATTACATGTCCCTAATAAGCTACGCATATTTATGAGGAGATGTGCGCGTAATTATTTGGCGGTGCGATCGAATCTGGTTAAAAGGCACATCAGAGTTGAGGATTTATGCCCTATCTGCGGGAAGGAGGGAGAGAAACAGATGCATCTGTTTTTCTCTTGCATATTCACACTGAAAAGCTTTTCGATATATGAACAAGATTACAATAAAAGAGTTGGTGAACATTGTTGTATTTGGCATTGGTTGGGCATGGAGGAAGGTAAGCCCTTAAATTGGAATGCTTTGGGTTTATTTAGTAAGAAAAAAGCACTGTTTAACTGCTTAGATCCTCTTTGAGAGAAAAGTCCTAATCAAAGTCGAACGACTCAAGGGCTTCCTAACATAGTAGTCTAATTGTTGTATTCGGCGGGTGAGGGTTGGGGAAGTCTCATATTTTGAAAGCTCACGATGGTAGAGATTTGAAGAATTCTACTCTCCAAAAGCATCACTATCTCGTCTTGAGATTTTCCCATGAGGCATCCTAGGAGAGAAGTTTGCTCGCTGGTTTTCACCATTCTCTTCACGTAGAGCTTATTTACTCTTTCCGAGCGATTTTCCGTTAGGCTTCGGATTTCCTTCTCTAAAATTTGACCTTTTACTCCACTTATCATCTTGGGACTTGTTCCCTTTTCAACTGAGCGTTTTATAGGTAAGCATTTTTATTGACAATTAAGGTCCAAAAAGTAGCCGAGCTCTCACAAATAGAATTGGAGTACCACGGAGAAAAATTAGCTGGATAAACAAGACAGGGATCGCCCGCTCGGCAATGCTTCTTTGGGGAGGAGACAACAAAACACTTCTCCTAAATTCAGGAAGTGAGCTGCGAATAAGCCAATTGACACTATCGGCTCCTTAGAGCAAATCAAGATTAGATGGACAAAGAGAGCTTCAGCCAACATAGTCATAGTCCAAAAAAAAATCACAGATTGATACTAAATATCACAGATTAATTTTGTGATCTTTTGTAATCGTTGTATTTACTTAGTATGATAAGTCAACGATTTCTTAGTCTCCAATATATGTTACGTTTTATTTTCTTCCTTAGTTGATACATGTTGTATATATAGTATGTATTTGGTATCTGATTGTACATTCAATAATGATTGAGAAATATTTTTCAATCTCTTATTAATCTCTAACAATATGTACACATATCTCCTACATCTCCAAAGTGTAGATTGGGAAGAGAAGTCGATTTGTTGTTACTTGTTCCATATTTTAGACAAAAGATTAGTCTTCAATGCATCTATATATTAATGGAAGGAAGGGAAGTATGTGAGCGAGAACTGTGTCAGGTAATGCACTGTATATGTATATGCCAAAAAAATGCACTGTATACGTGTAGTGTATACATTGAACCTTTGATTATTTTGAACTCCAGTCTCAGTATACATTTCAATAAGAAATTTTAAAAGAACTGTTTATTAAAAAAAAAACACTTGCTCCAGCCATTAGGTTAGTAAGGAATTTAGATTTGATATACAAGGCTAAATTTTCTACAAAAATTTAGACGTTTCATTTTACCCTATGAACCGCTCAATATATATTACACGATGTTCTAGGATTCTCAGGTTGCCAACTCATCAAACACAACAAGATGCTATGAAGATTTTCTAATTTTGAATAAACTCAACCATGTTTATAACCACAAATCCATAAACCATTCACTGGAACAAAAATTAGAAGTAAAAAGCAAAGCTGGTTAACATCCACCATTCACCCAACAGAAAAAACAAAGCTAATTATTGTTCTGCCACGGGCCACCGTTGGGTATCTACTAAGCCCCGAAAGAAATTCGATTCGAAAATTGATGACCGAAGATGATCTCAAGAACCCCCCGGCCGCTTCATTCCCCGCATCATCGATCAAGCTACTAACCAACGAAACTCGCTCCCTGGTAAGTGTCACATTGATGGAATATGGGCGTGGTGTCACATTTTTGCAACGTCAAGTTGGGTCTTTTCACAACTGTGATGCGATTGCTTTCAAAAGTTGTAAAGAAATGGAAAGGAGTTATTGTGATTATATATAGAACACAATGGCAGAAGCCGGCTCGATGGGTTCAAATCCAAATCCATGATTTACTGCGGTTTTGGAAGTGAATACGTTATGAAAAAAGGAATAATTTCACGAATTATTAATAAAATGAAAGAGAAATATAAAAATTTAATTTTATAAATAAAAAAAATTGCAGACTGAAGAGTATAATACAATAAGCTTTTAGATCGATAGAGCACCAAACTCTCTATTATATAATCAATCTATTAGTTTGAAATTGCAGACTTGGTACATGTTCAAATCTAAGCCGTTTGACATCAATGTATTATAATCAAATCAAACCGACCATTCAGTTTGATTAACTTAATTCAACCCCAACTACCCTTCTCACTTCACATCAGTTATGATTTAGTGAGCCGCTTTATTACATTGTCGAGCCATATATACATGGAAATAGAATAGACTGAAATTTATACAATAATAGGGTTTAATGGTATTTCTCTACTCGCTATTTAGTGTAATTATTTTGAATTCAATGAAATAGTTAGATGATGATATTGTTTAAAAAAAAACATAATGACAAAAAACGTATAATGTAATCTTAATTAATGGGATGATATTACATTATTACATATTGATAAAAATAAAAAAAAATAAAAAAAACGCTCACTTATTTTTTTTTTTTTTTTGCCATTGACATGCAGTATCCCAAAGCTTTCAACCAAGGATTAATCTACGCCGAGGGCCGGGAGGACTCATAGAGGCATTTCAGCCTCTTGAGGCCACAAGTCAAATGTCAATTTCGTGTCTCGAAACCAAGACCAGGAAGCAAACCTGACTTGGAACCCGAGTTTCCACTAGACCACTTGCTCGTGGTTACTCACTTATTCTGCGAGAATAAAAAAGATGTCTACGAATACATCCTAATAAAAAAAAAATAAACCTAACAAATAGTAAACTATTTGGACTATTAGCATAGCATGCTCTAGTCAATACAAGCCCCCTCCTCAACCGGAGCCTCCGGCTCCATCACGTTTCTCGATCGCTTTTTTGGTGCACCGCCGTGACATGAAGCATACTGCTGCAAGGAAAATTACAATGAGAAACGCCACAATAACCATCGTTATGATTTGTTCCATCACTCAATTGTGAATAATGTATAGAGAATGTTGAATATAAGGATAAACAAAACCCTCAAAACACTTTAATTGATGTTAAGGTAAAAATAAAGAGGCGTGTAATAGTAAGCTTTTGAGAACCCTTTATATAGGAATAAAAAACTTAATACACAATTAAGTACTCTCACAAGAAATTAAAAACTTGTTAAGAAATTAAAGAAACAAATCTAATCAAATCTTGTAAATAAAACTAATTAAATCTAAAATAACTTCAAGAAAACAGGGCATGTAGGGCAATATTTATTGCCTAACCCTTGATAACAACATTTTTTCAAACTTCGGGAAATTAATATATTTATTAATAAATTTGATTTGGAATTTTTATACTTTCCCATAATAAATTTGACTTTATTGGCACATAACTTTTTGTCCGCAAGATTGATATGGAATTTTTATTCTCATTGAAAGTTGGAAACAGAATATAGGAGATGCATAATGGGCTTCTTTACTTTCAACCCGATTAAATCACAGCTTCATACCAAATATCACAGATTAATTTTGTGATCTTTTGTAATTTTTGTATTTGCTTAGGGCCATTTTGGTATTGTTTTGACTTTTTAAAAAAATTATGCTGTTCTTTTACAGTAAATAATTATAAAATAAAGTTATTTAGTGTTTTATAAATTTTATTTTTAAAAGTGCTATTAATTAAAAAAAAAATTTGAAGTGTTTAATATATATAATTGTACAAGTGCTGTCTACATATATAATAACTAAAATATTTATTTGCATATACTCTTTTTACCATAAATATATATATTCTCGCTGACTCTCTTTTTACCAACTAACCATACTAATTAGGCATTAAAAATAAAATATGGACCAAATGTAAGAAAATGATTTCATTAAACATATTACAAATGACAAAGCATATAAAATAGAATTACAAAACATATTACCAAAATCAGCTACAAGAAGGAAAAAATAATTTGATGCATTGGGAAGTTAAAAAGCAATATTCAATTCATTGTCTTTAAACGCATTGGGAAGTTAAAGATTTTTCCTTTCGATATGCTATCACCTACATCAACATTGCTTTCCTTTCAATTCACTATGTCTCTTTCTTTTTTGTTTCTTTTTAAAAACAACGAGACAACAGTCTTACACGGAAAATATGCCAAGTCCTAAGCTATACTGGGATTGACCAATTCAAGGCAGTCCTTTTTTGCTTCTTCTTACAAAAGGCAGACTCTGGTCTGTATTTTGTTTTTCCTTGCAGTGATGGGTGATGAGTAGAGACAGAGAGAATGAAGGAGTCCCCAACTACAAAAGTACAAATTTCTTTGAAAAGATAACATATATGGATCTAGTTATACAACCATTGGCCGCTCTTCTCCAGCTCCAAACATCACATCAACCCTTCCGCCGTCTCGGTAGAATTGGAAGTGGGCGTACACTGAATGTGCTGAGTTGTTTTAGGCCATTCATCAATGTCTGCATAGATGACGAGAGCTTTTGGGAAGCTATTCTATTGCTCAGCCGCTCTTTTAGCTGGTCTTGCTGGGTATCGATCGAGAAGCCTTTTGCTTTTTCGATGTAAGCTTCTAGGTAAAGTAAAAGAAAAAACAAACACGGAGGTTAATTTGTATCTTTTTTAAAAGTTATTAGGGGCATAATTGGTATTAAAAAGTTCATAAAACCCACCATTTTTTTTTCAAGCAACTTTCATCATCAACAACAAATTTTGAAAGCATGGAAGCATGGAAGCATGGGGGATCCGCTTTTAAAATCTGCTGTCACAATATCCCTATTTTTTTTAAAAGACTTTGATATTTTATCAAACACATTTTTTGTCAGAATTTTTAAAGAAAATCAGCTTTTTTTTTAAAAAAAAAACAATCCCAAATGCAGCCTTAGTCTGATACGTCAACGATTTCTTAGTCTCCAATATATGTTAGGTTTTTTTTTTTTTTGGGAGAATCAGGTTCTGAAGGGGAGAATAAGTAGCTTTGGAAGAAAATTTGGGGTTCCTCAAACAAAGTTAACACATTCTGCTGGCGAGCGTGTAGAAACATCCTCCCTACCAAAACTAATCTGCAGAAACGACAAGTTCCTCTCTATACTTCTTGTTGCTTTTGTGGCAATGCCCCGGAAACTGACATCCACGTTTTAAAAGAGTGCTATGCGACGTGTGGTGTTTGGTTTGGGAGCTCACTGGGAATCCAATATAGGGCTGACAATTGCCATTCCTTGGCGGCATGGACTCTGCGTATGACAACCCAGCTGCCAGCGGAGGCTTTGACCTGTTTCTCATGATTTTATGGCAGATTTGGCAGGAAAGGAACAACCTAGTGCAGTCAGGTTCGCATTTGCAGCTTCATGAAATCCCTAGAACCGCTGAATCTTGGTTATCCTCATTTCACCATCATCACTTGCATAAGAAAATAACTCCTCACTGTTCTTATACGGCTTGGATGAAACCGAAGCAGGGAGGGTACAAGTGCAATGTGGATGGATCCTATGTGGAGGCGGAGCGTTGTGGAGGATTTAGGGTGGTTATCCGTGATTGGCAGGGGACGAGAGTAGCAGCAGGAGCCGGGAAAATTGCCGGAGCTTTGTCGGCGCTTCACGCGGAGGCGGCAGCTGAGCTGCGAGGTGTGCAGTTGGTTGCCCAGATGGGTTTCCACCCTGCGATAATCGAAGGGGATTGTTCGATAGTTATGGCGGCGCTATCACAGCAGAGGGAGGATTTCTCGGAAGTGGGACCAATATTGAACGATGCCACGTTCATAGCTCTGGAACTGGGCTCTATCCAATTTCAGTTCTCCAAGCGAGAAACCAACAGGGTCGCTGATAGATTAGCCAGATTGGGTGTCCTTTTGGATCAAGAAGTCTTGTGGTTTGAGGAGTCCCAGACATTATTTTGGATTTATTAGTTGAGGGCTCTTTGAACATGTAATTTGCGTGGTACTCTTTTTCATTCGATTAGTTGAAATCTACATCAAGATTTTAATGAGGCAACATTTATGCACCACCAAATTTTGTATAATTATCTTTTATTCTCAATGAATTATCGTATTCTTTTCAAAAAATATATATATATATATGTTAGGTTTTCTTTTCTTCCATATTTGAAATATCTTGTATAGTATGTATTGATATCTAAATGTACATTTAATAATAGATTGAGAAATATTTTTCAATCTCTTATTAATTTTTAAAAATATGTACACATATCTCCTTCATCTCCAAAATGTAGATTGGGAAGAGAAGTCCATTTGTCGCTACTTGCTCCATATTTTTTTGAGTCGAAAACAATAATACATTATATTGGAAAATCTTACATATCGTGGTGGTGCAAAAATTTATGTGACCTTATTAAAATTTTATCCGAATTTTCAACACAGATTAAGAAAAAAAAGTGTCACGCACCATACAATAAATTTACCTAGAATCTTCGAATAAATCATCAAGAATAATGTCTGGTGATTCCTCGAACCACACACGCTCAGACGAGGAGAGGAGACCCCATCTAGCCAGTCGATCGGCCACCAAATTGGCATCACGCGGGGAGAACTGGAATTTCACGGGGCCCAGGTCCTGAGCAAAAGTCCTGGCGTCGTTTAAAACAGGCCCAACATCAGAAAAGTCTTCCCTGTTGTGCGATAGGGCTGCCACAGCTAATAAGCAGTCCCCTTCAAATTCCACCTGATGAAAACCCATCTCAGCCGCAAGTTGCACCCCTCTGCCAGCCGCCAAGGCCTTAGCGTGAATTGCCGAGGTCGCGCCAGTAATACGCCCTGCCACAGCCGCCACAAAGTCCCATCTTGAGTTTCGAACCACCACTCCATAGCCGGCACAGCCCTCAGTTTCCACGAATGCTCCATCAAAGTTGCATTTCAACCATCCCTGAATCGGTTTCTTCCAGCTCGTATTCTCACGGTGAGAAGTACCTTTCGTCAGTCGGTGATGGTGGTGGAAAGAGAGCAGCCAACTCTCAGCCGTTCGAGGGACATCATGAACCGTTCGAGGGACATCATGAAGGGCCATATGCGCTCCAGTCCAAACTAAATTGTTTCTTTCCTGCCATAATCCCCACAAAATCATCATGAACAATTCAAAATTTACCTGTGTTAATTGAGTTGCCAACATAGCCATCCAATCTGCCATGGGTATTCCTGAGAAGCCTCGAACTCGCAAGCCCAGTGAACTAGACATCCAGACACTCCCAGCTGCATGATAATCGCGCAGGACATGGGCATCTGATTCAGGTTCTAAACCACAGAACGCACATAGGTTGTCAATAGGAACACGCCTCCTTTGTAAGCTCATTTTGGTGGGAAGGATACGCCTGCCAACTCTCCAACAAAAAACCTTAACCTTATTGGGCACACATGCCCCCCAAATCTTCTTCCAGAGAGCCTGATAATCCGCTCCCCCTCCTGAACTTCCTGCCAAATTAGCATCAAAGGCAAGTTGAGCCAAAGCATATCTATAAGCACTATTTACTGAAAACTGCCCACTCCTCTCTCCCTGCCAAATTAGACGATCTGCTGTGCTTCGAATACTCAGGGGAATTTGCAGAATAAAGGAGCTCTCTTCCTGGAGGAAAATCTCACGAATTCTAGCCTCATTCTATTGTGGGGGGACTAAGCTGCATCACTGGCATGTGGGGACTAAGCTGCATCACTGGCAGCTGACTTGGCAGCATAACAGCTGCTGACTCGAAGAGGACATGTGTCACTAACTAAAGGCACGAAATGTGAGCAGTGTGTGTGTGAGACAGTTAGCTTTGCTATGAGTGCAAGAGCAGATTATGGAGTGAGCTAAATTGTGTGTGTGATGACATCATAGTTATTGTGTGTGTGATGACATCATAGTTATTAGCGTGAGCTGTATTAAATAAATTCTAGGAGAAATTCTAGGAGATGTAATTAGGTTGTGATTGTGTATCCCATAGTGTAAGGGATTCTAGGGTAGACTAAAATAGGACTCCTTGTGTATATAACTAACACCGATTACTTGTAAAATAAGAAGAAGAAAAGATATGAAGAATATTCTTTCCATGAATCGTTAACATGGTATTAGAGCGGGTTTGACTGGGCACAATATGGGTCTTACCTGGCCCGAGTGATCAGGTTTACTACCTACCCTTGCTTTCACGCTTAATGACTGATGTGCAATAGCTCCACTTGTGGCCCACTAAGTGGTGGTCCCCACGTGAGGGAGACTGTTGAAGAATCCCACATCGGAAGAATAGAAAAAGAAAATACAATATATAATGAGTGGTTCTATTCCTAACAATACTGAGGCCTTTTGTGATAAAACCCCACACCTGTCAGACCGTACAGGTGGTACTTGCAAGTTAAGGACAATATCGGTGTTGGAGGGAGTGTAGTCATCTCCCAAGTGGAATTCTTCTAGAGAGCCTCCATTTCATCATTCATCGCTTGTGTCCACTTCATCTTTCAGAGTGTCCACATGACGGAGACAACCTATCTAGGGACACATGATTAGCAATAGGGTATTCAACTTTTGTTTTAGGGTCAGGGTCATACTGTTGTCTAGGAATCTTGCTCACATACTCCTTGTACCATACCTCGATATTCTGCTTCAGCACTTGATCTTGACACTACTTTCTGTTTTTTACTTCGCCAAGTCACTAGATTGCCTCCTACAGAGGTAAAGTATCCAGATGTTGATCCTCTCAGACTGTACAGGTGGTACTTCCAAGTTAGGGACAATATCGGTGTTGGAGGGAGTGGGCCGCTGGCCCAACTCTGTAATATTAACATGTTATCAGAGCATGGTCCGATTCTCATTCTCTAAACCCTACCACACGGCACCTCTTGCCGTTGCACTGCACCTCTTGCCGCTGCCCCTATGGCTGAACCCGACCAAAACAACGACCATTCTATCATCACTGAATTAACCTCTAGAATGACCGAAGTCTTGAATAAGACCTCGGCTCCTACCCAGACCATTGATAGCGCTGCTCCAATCAGTATCAAGTTGGACGGCTCTAACTATGCTCTTTGGTCCCAAGTTGTTGAGATGTACATCTCTGAAAAAGACAAGCTGGGATACATCAACGGTGACATTCCACAGCCCATACAGACCGACCCATCCTTCCGAAAATGGCGCACTAACAACGCCATTGTCAAGGGATGGCTTATCAACTCAATGGACCCAACCCTAATCGGCAACTTCATTAGGTTTCCGACTGCGAAGCAGGTATGGGATTCCATTGCTACTACATATTTTGACGGGAGTGATACATCTCAGGTGTATGACCTCAGGCGACGTGTGACTCATCTGAAACAAGCGGGTGGCTCCCTTGAGAAATACTTCACTGATCTCCAAGGGTTATGGCGAGAGATTGATTTTCGTCGCCCAAATCCAATGGAATGTGGTGTTGATATTCAGCACCATAATGACCTGCATCAGGAAGACCAGGTATATGCCTTCCAGGATGGCCTAGACGATAGGCTTGACAACGTTCGAGGTGATATATTACAGATGCGCCCGCTCTCTACAGTCGAACAAGCGTTCACTCATGTTCGCCGGGAAGCTGTTCGACAAGCAGTAATGAATCCCGATGGCTCCACAAATACTCCTGGATCCGTTCTCATCGCAAAAGGACCCAAGACTGGACCTTCTTCTACTCGGTATCTCTCTCTGGCCACTAGGAAGACCGGAACCTCCTCCAAGTCGCGAGTCTCTCCCTCTGATGGCACTAAGTACTCTCACTGTGGCAGTATGAAACATACTCATCATACTTGCTTCAAACTGCATGGATACCCTGACTGGTGGAATGACTACCAGACTCGTAAACGTCGTGATGCTGCTGGTGGAGACGCAGGTCACTCTCTAATACCCAACCGAGACGCCGGTCAGGTTGCTATCGCTGCAGCCCAGTCTAGTCTCTCTTTCTCTCCCCCTGTGGAACTCACCCAGGGTGACTTGCCAATCCTGGATCAAGGTAAACTTGGTACCGCTCTTTGTAGTTCCTCTGAAACTGACGATCGAATTCTTGGTTACTTGACTCGAGAGCCATCGACAACATGACTTTCGATGCCACAAACTTCTCGCAAACCTCTCAGCCACGGTCCACCCGCATTTCTAAAACCAATGGACTCATGTCTCCGGTTACAGGGGCCGGCACTATCCAACTGTCACCCACTTTGTCATATCTCATACTTTGCTCCTTCCTTCGCTCTCTCATAAACTGCTAGGCATCGTCGGTTAGGACACCTATCTTTTGGTTATATGAAGTACTTATTCCCTAGCTTATTTTCCAATAAACAACTATGTGACCTTAAATGTGATACTTGTATTCTTACTAAAAGCCATATGGCTGCCTATCCTTTGAGTATGAATAAAAGTAATGTTCCCTTTGCTTTAATTCACTCTGACGTGTGGGGTCCTTCCCCAGTCTCCTCATTATCAGGTATCCGTTGGTTTGTGCTATTTATAGATGACTGCACTCCCATGACTTGGCTCTATCTGTTAAAACATAAAGACGAAGTTTTGAAAACATTTCAGTCCTTCCACACTATGGTTCAAACCCAGTTCTTAGCTAAGATTCTGGTTCTTAGATTAGACAATGGTGGTGAGTATGTGAACCACCAGTTTCATGATTATTTTCAGCATCACGGCCTTCTCCATGAAACCTCCTGCCCATAGACCCCTCAGTAGAATGGTGTTGCTGAGAGAAAGAACCGCCATATTCTTGAAACTGCTCGGGTTCTGTTACTTGGGGCTCATGAGCCCCGTCGGCATTGGACTGATGATGTTGCTACCGTTGTACATCTCCTCAATCAGATGCCTTCTAAACTCTTGAACTTCAAGTCTCCATTACACACCCTGTCGACGTATGTTTCCTTACCTACGATTTTATTGCTTTCTCCTCGGATTTTTGGGTGTGCTGCATTTGTCCACCTTCATAAGAACCAGCGCACAAAACTTGATCCATGCGATATTCGTTGTCTCTTCTTGGGCTATGCCACGCACCAAAAAGGGTATCAGTGTTGCAATTCAGCCGCCAAATGTACCTATGTGACGATGGACGTCACCTTTTTGGAATCCGAAACATTCTTCGCTTCTATATTACCACATTCTCCTCGTCATGGGGAGATCAATGGTGACGAGTCTAATTGGCTAGGATACGATAGCAATACCAATATTCATGTTCATGAGTAACCCAATAATACTGAACATGGTACGTCTTCAGGGGGAGATACAAAGCCCAAAGGGACTACATCACTGGATGCCAAAATAAAGGAACCCCACCCCTTAGTACTTGAAGATCCACCTCCTGATGAGAATATCCCTGAGGTAAACTCTCCTACCACAACTTCAAACTCTAATGCTATAGATACCCATGTTGGCTATACTTTACCTTTCAGACACAATCATGGTAAACCACCGACTAGATACTCTCCAGATATTGGCGAACGCAGTGCAAAGTATCCAATTGCCAACTTTGTGTCTACAAAAAGGCTTTCGGAACTTCTCAAGACACTTGTGCATGGAATCTCCTCATGCCGTGTCCCTACAAATATTCAAGAAGCCTTGACAATCCTAAGTGGACCTAGGCTGTGAAGGACGAAATGGAGGCCCTGCAGAGAAATGAAACATGGACTCTTGTTCCCTTTCCTGGAGGAAAGAAGATGGTGGGATGTAAATGGGTGTTCTTCGTTAAACACAAAGCAGATGGCTCAATCGACATATACAAAGAAAGACTAGTTGCAAAGGGTTACACCCATACGTATGGTGTAGACTATTAAGAGACCTTCTCACCGGTAGCAAAGTTGAACTCAGTTAGAGTACTGTTATCTCTCGCAGCAAACCTTGATTGGCCACTGCATCAGTTTGACGTAAAAAATGCCTTTCTCCCTGGTGATCTGGAAGAGGAGGTCTACATGGATGTTCCACCGGGCTACACAGCAACCTCTAACGTTGACGTGGTATGCAAGCTACAGCGAGCACTGTATGGCTTGAAACAATCACCTATAGCATGGTTCGGGCAGTTTAGCTTGGCAATGAAGAAATATGGGTACCAACAGAGTCACTCAGACCATACACTATTCCTAAAACATCAACGGGGCAAGGTCACGGCTTTAATAATCTATGTAGATGACATGATTATTACAGGAGATGATTCAGAAGAGATATCAAGACTTCAAGAGCATTTAGCAAATGAATTCGAAATGAAGAATCTGGGAGGACTCAAATATTTTCTGGGAATTGAGGTTGCCAGATCAAAGCAAGGTATATTTCTTTCCCAACGAAAATATACTCTAGACTGTCTATCAAAGGTGGGACTATTGGAATGCAAGCCTGCAGACACACCAATTGTCCAAAACCACAAACTGGGAGAATATCCATACCAAGTGCCAACAAACAAGGAAAGATACCAAAGAGTAGTTGGAAAACTTATTTATCTCTCACACACTCGCCCAGACATTGCGTATGCGATGAGTGTAGTGAGTCAATTTATGCATTGTCTAAGTGAAGATCACATGGATGCAGTACTCCGAATCCTTCGATACTTGAAGTCATCTCCAGGAAAAGGGATTATGTTCGTGAAAAATAAACATCTCAGAGTCGAGGATATACAGATGCAGACTGGACAGGAAATATATCAAATCGAAAGTCCACCTCAGGTTATTTCATGTTCGTTGGTGGGAACCTGGTGACGTGGAGGAGTAAGAAGCAGAATGTGGTGGCCTTGTCAAGCGCCGAAACCAAGTTCCGTGGAATGGCTAAAGGTCTTTATGAGCTTCTATGGCTTAAAAGACTATTAGTAGAAATTGGCTTTGCTCTGAGTTGTGAAATGGACATGTTTTGTGACAATAAGGCTGCTATTGATATCTCACCCAATCCCGTCCAACATGATCGAACCAAACACGTGGAGGTGGACCGACATTTCATCAAACAAAATCTTGAGAACAAGACAATTCGATTTCCTTTCATTAAGTCTGAAAACCAGTTGGCAGATGTACTCACAAAAGTTGTATGCAGCAAGATTTTTTACACCTCACTTGACAAGTTGGGCATGAGAATTCTGTATGCACCAACTTGAGGGGGAATGTTGGCGTGAGCTGTATTAGAGAAATTCTAGGAGAAATTCTAGGAGATGTAATTGGGTTGTGATTGTGTATCCCATACTATAAGGGATTCTAGAGTAGACTAAAATAGGACTCCTTGTGTATATAACTAACACCGATTACTTATAAAATAAGAAGAAGACAATATATGAAGAATATTCTTTCCATGAATCGTTAACAATAGTGTTATCATCTCTAACCGAATTATAGAGTGTGTGTGTGTGTGTGTGTGTGTGTGTGTGTGTGTGTGTGTGTGTGTGTGTGTGTGTGTGAGGATATATGCTTTGTAATTCAACAAACTCAATAGAGTGAATCAATAGAAAAATACACAGAAGGAAGGCAGTCATTACTGACCTCCCTCAGAACCAGAAATCTCTCTCAACCAAACTAACAAACACCTAGGGTTATGATCATCATACTGATCACCAATCAATTTCTAGCCATAATCTTAAATCCAGATTTCACAAAACTTAAGGAGTAAATTGAATACATCACGAGCTAGTCTTGATTCAAAGTTTCAGCTAGAGATTGAGGCTTAGAATTCATACCTTGCATGTGATTCCTGCTAAGAAGTGAATCGGCTTTGACCCTTGAAGAGATCATCATCCTCTTCGGCGAATCGGCTCCGTTTTGTGAAGAAATCATCATCCTCTTCTAGTATAGTTTTCAGCATGGTATCAAAGCTCTTAGACCATATCTTTGGGGCGTCTGTCTGTGGTGAGGCCGAGCAGGAGTTAAAGCCAAGCAGGAGTTTCCTTCACTGCCAAGCCATGGTTGGTACTGGAAGGGGAGAACCGAAAATCCATGTATTCATAGGAGTTAATTATGACTTCTGGAATATAAAAATGAAAACAGCATTAAAGGCATGTAATCTATGGAAGATAGTAACTCAATGTTTCCCTGATCCTGAGTATGACAGTGAAGAAGAAGAGATTGAGACGGCAGCAAGCCATGCTGATCAGATCAAGAATGCCAAGGCTTTGAATCTGATTCAGAATGCAGTTTCTGAAGAAATATTCCAAAGAATCTCGAATGAGGAGATAGCCAAAAGTGCCTTGGAGATTCTAAAAAAACAATACAGAGGAGATCCTAAGGTGAGAGCAGTTAAATTACAAAGTCTTAGAATAGATTTTGAGTATACACGTATGAAAAATGATGAATCATTTTCTACATATATGACTAGATTGTTTGGTGTTGTTAATCAAATGAAAACGTATGGTGAAGAAGTAACTGAAAATAGATTAGCACAGAAAATCCTGATAAGCTTGACTAAACCCTATGATTCAATTGTGTCCATACTTGAAGAAACTAGAGACTTAGAACAGATTAGTGTTGAAAGTATCTATGCATCAATCAGGGCATTTGATCAACGTTTGGAGATGCATACTGAGGGTGATGTTGAGAAAGCATTCTCAAGTATGAGTGTGAACAACAAGTCACAGGCATAATCAAGTCAGGGAAATTTTAAGAAGCAGCAGTTCAAAGGTGGAAACAAGGGTTGGACTAATAGCAAATTCAAAGGAAATGCTAAGTATGAGAATAAGTTCTCTGGGAATCAGAAAGGAGAAACCAGTGGTTCTAAGGATGCTTGCAAGAATTGCAACAAACTTCACTGGGTTGAATGCTGGTTAAAAGGAAAAGTGAAATGTGTCAAGTGCTCTAAGTTTGGCCATATTGTCAAAGACTGTTCTGAAAACCATATTGCTAATCTAGCTCAGAAAGTGAATGAAGTTGAAGGTAACATGTTCTATGCTTGCCATTCAGCCTCTATTGAGAAGGATGTGGGTGTGTGGTACTTGGATAGTGGTTGTAGTAACCATATGACTGGTCATGAGTCTTTACTGACTAACATTGATCGAAAATTGAATGTAAAAGTGAAGATGGGTACTGGTGAGCTAGTTCAAGCTGCAGGGAAAGGTTCCTTGTTGGTTCATACTGACCAAGGGGACAAGTACATCAAGGAAGTGATGCTTGTACCTGGTTTGGATGAGAACCTACTAAGTGTAGGCCAGAGGGTGGAACATGGATACTGCCTTATGTTTGGGGGCAGTACAACAGAGGTCTAGATAAGACCATGAAGCAAAGGGTTGCTAGGGTTCCTATGACAGGCAGCAGATGTTTCAAGCTTTCCATGGACTATGTGAGTCCAGTAGCTAGAAGAGCATAAGCAAAGGAAAGCACATAACTATGGCACATGAGATTTGGGCATTTGAACTATTCAAGCCTAAAACTGCTAAGACAGAAGGACATGGTGGTTGGCCTACCTAGTCTAGAAGGTGACAAAGAACTCTGTGAAGGATGTATTTCAGGGAAACATCATGTGAGTCCTTTTGACACAGAAGAGGCTTGGAGGGCATCTACACCTCTTGATTTAATACACTCATATGTGCGTGGTCCTATGCAAACAGAAACAATGGGAGGTAATCTATATTTCCTTACCTTCATTGATGATTACTCTAGAATGTGCTGGTTGTACTTCCTGAGACATAAATCAGGTGTGTTGAATGTGTTCAAAAAGTTGAAAGCTATGGTTGAACTACAAAGTGGATGCAAGGTGAAGAAGTTAAGAAGTGATAGAGGTGAAGAGTACACCTCAAATGAATTCTAGAGACTCTGTAAAGATGATGGAATTAAGAGACAACTGACAGTGGCTTACTCTCCTCAGTAGAATGGAGTTGCTGAGAGGAAAAACAGGACTATAGTAGAGATGGCTAAGTCTATGTTACATGGCAAACAAATACCCTATGAATTCTGGGGTGAAGCAGTCAACACTGCAATATACATTCTCAATCGATGGCCTACCAAGGTTGTGCAAGGTAAGACTCCATTTGAGAAGTTCTCTGGTAGAAGACCATAAGTGTCACACCTAAGGTTATTTGGCTCTATATGCTACATGCATATTCCATCACATAGGAGACGTAAACTAGATGATTCAAGTGTGAAATGTGTTCTAGTTGGCTATGGTAGCTGTGAAAAGGGCTACAGAATCTACAATCTAGAAAGCAGAAAGATTGTGGTGTCAAGAAGTGTAATATTTAATGAAGAAGCAAGCTGGAATTATAAGAAACATGCAGAAGTTCAGGAGTTCATACTAGTCAGACTTGACACTGGAACTGATGATGCTACACCAGTAACACATGGTCCTCATACTACAAGCACCAGTTCAAGTTCAAACTCAAGTCCTGATTCTGGTCCTAGTACAAATCCTAGTTCTAGTCCCTGTGATTCACCAAGCTCAAGTTCAGGTGATACACCTGTGAGGCTAAGACGTCTAAGTGATGTGTTTGCTAGATGTCACATGTGCATAATAGAACCTGAAAGTTTCAGTGAAGCAATCAAAGATTCAGCTTGGAAGAAAGTCATGGAAGATGAGATACAGATGATTAAAAAGAATGATACATGGGAACTAATAGAGAGACATACTGACAAACCAGTGATTGGTGTCAAATGGGTGTACAAAACTAAACTCAATCTGGATGGATCTGTTCAGAAGCACAATGCCAGATTGGTAGCTAAGGGATATGCTCATAAACCAGAAATTGATTTCAATGAGACTTTTGCACCATTTGCAAGACTTGACACTATCAGAACTCTAATTTCCTTAGCAACACAGACAGAATGGAAGCTGTTTCAGCTTGATATGAAGTCAGCATTCTTAAATGGTGTTCTAAAAGAAGAGGTGTATGTGGATCAGCCTGAAGGCTTTGAAGTTCATGGTAATGAAGCCAAAGTCTACAAGCTAAACAAGGCACTCTATGGGCTTAAGCAAGCACCAAGGGCCTGGTATGGGGAGATTGTTTCCTACTTGCTAAGCTGTGGTTTTGAGAGAAGTTCAAGTGAAGCAACTCTGTACTTAAAATGTAAGCAAGATGAAGGAACTCTAATTGTGTCAATTTATGTAGATGACATTATCTACATAGGTGACAGTGCTGTTATGATGGCTGAGTTCAAACAAGACATGATGAACAAATATGAGATGACAGACCTGGGATTATTGCATCATTTCCTAGGGATGGGTGTTTACAATCTAGCAATGGTATCTTCATTCATCAAAGGAAGTATGCTTCTACATTGCTAGAGAAATTTGGGCTCAAAGACTGCAAGCCAGTGAGTACTCCCCTAGAAACTACTAACAAGCTGCAAAGAAATTATGGTAGTGAAGCTGCTGATGAGCAACTCTATAGACAGATTGTGGGAAGTCTGCTCTATCTTACTGCTACTAGACCAAACATAATGTATGCTTCAAGTCTACTGTCTAGATTCATGCACAACCCTACCAAGAAGCACTTAGGAACTGCTAAGAGAGTCCTAAGGTATGTCCAAGGTACATTAACCTATGGAATTGAATACAAGAAAGGGAAAGCTGCTACTTTGGTGGGTTTATGTGATAGTGATTGGGAAGGGTCTGAGGATGACATGAAAAGCACATCTGGTTATGCTTTTTCATTTGGCAGTGGGATATTTTCTTGGGCATCTGTCAAACTGAGCAGTGTTGCTCTTTCAACAGCAGAAGCTGAGTATGTTAGTGCCTCTGAGGCAACTACTCAAGCTGTCTGGTTGAGGTTTGTATTGGGAGACTTAGGAGATGAACAGTTAGAGGCTACTCCTCTACTGTGTAACAGCATGCAGCCATTGCAATGGCTAAAAATCCAGTCTTTCATCAGAAGACCAAGCATATCAACAGAAGGTTCTATTACATCAGAGATGCAATTCAAAATGAAGAAATCATCCTACATTATTGCAAGTCTGAAGAGCAACTTGCAGATATCTTCACCAAAGCTCTACCTAGAGAAAGGTTCTGATATCTAAGGGGTCTGCTGGGAGTGGTTCCAGTGACTAGCTTAGGAGGGGTTGTTGGTGACTAAGAAACCCACACTCCACCACCCTCCCCCGCCCCCCCCCCCCCCCCCCCCCCCCCCCCCCCCCCCCCCCCCCCCCCCCCCTCCAAGGAAAATACCTTGCATGCAGTAGTTGAGTAACCAGAGAGTGGATTGTTTAAAATACGCCATCTTTGCTTTGCCAGTAGGCCAAGATTAAAAGCATAGAAATCCCGAAATCCAAGTCCACCCTCTACCTTCGGTTTACACATCGTCTGCCAATTTAGCCAATGGATTTTTTGTTTTTGAAGCATATCACCCCACCAAAATTTGGCAATTTCCTGATGCAATTCATGACAAAAGGATTTAGGGAGGAGAAAACAATTCATCACATACACCAGAATGGCTTGGGCTATTGATTTTATAAGGACCTCCTTTCCAGCACTGCTCAATAATTTTCTTTCCGGCTATTGAGCCTTTTTGATAATCTCTCCTTCACAAAAGCGAAAGTCGCTATTTTTGAATGCCCAATGAACAAAGGCAGCCCCAAGTACTTATCATGATGCTCCACCCGGTTCATCCCAAGGCAATTAGCCAATAACCCTTGATCATTCCTTGTAATATTACTGGTAAAAGCCACACAAGACTTGTGAAGATTGATTGTTTGCCCCGAGGCCTCCTCATAACAATTCAGCACTTGCTTCACTGCCATACAATCCTCCAAAGTTCACCTTGTGAATAGGAAACTATCATCAGCAAAAAAAGATGATGAATTCTCGGAGCTCCCGAAGCTATAGACAAACCATGAATTCTCCCATACATGTCCCCCCCGATCAAGTAAAGCCGAGAGTCCTTCTGCAAAAATCACAAAAAGGTAAGGGGATAATGGGTCTCCTTGCCTAATGCCTCGGCTTGGAGTAACGAAACCAACTGGTTCACCATTCATATTAAAGGAGTAAGTTACTGAAGTCACGCACATCATAATCAAATCGATCCAGTGCCCTGCAAAACCCAGTTTCCTCATCACCTCCTTAATGAAACCCCATTCCACTCTGTCATAGGCCTTGCTCATATCAAGTTTCAGAGCCATAACCCCATCCCAACCACTCCTTTTCTTATACATATAGTAAGACAACTCAGCTGCAATCAGGCTATTATCAGAAATAAGTCTGCTAGGAATGAAAGCACTTTATGTAAGTCTGCCAGGAATGAAAGCACTTTGTGTAGGAGAGATTACCTGCCCCAATACCCTCGTCAATCTGTTTGATAAGGTCTTTGAAATAATCTTATAGAGAACATTACATAAACTGATAGGCCGGAGATGAGTCATGTTGGTTGGATTTTTTACCTCCGGAATCAGAGTTACATGAGTGTAATTAAGACCAGGGGTCATCAGTCTTGATTGTAGAACCTCTCGAACACCATTGCACACATCACCGCCTACCACATCCCAGTACTTCTGAAAAAACAAAGGAGACATTCCATCCGGACCTGGGGCTTTTGAAGGATGCATCTGGAATAGTGCAGCTTTAATTTCTTCATTTGTGAAAGGCTCAAGTAAATTCATAGTCATGTCCTCTGTCACTTTTGTATCTATAGCATCGTGCACATCATGCCTAGGACGAGAACCCTGCGAGGTAAATAAAGTGTTAAAATAATTGACCACAATCTCTTCCATGTTTTAGACAAAAGATTTGTCTTCAATGCATCTATTAATGGAAGGAAGGGAATTAAGTATATGTGAGCGAGAACGTATTGTTGTCAAGTAATGCACTGTATAGTGTATACATTGAAACGTTGATATATATTTTGAACTCCAATATTCTCTGTATACATTTCAATAAGAAATTAAAAAATAACTGTTTATTTTTTGAAAAAAAACATTCACTTGCTCCGGCCATTTGCTTAGGAAGGAATTTAGACTTGATATACGTGGCTAAATTTTCTACAAAAAAATTTTGAATAAAAAAAAATTTCTACAAAAATTAAAAATATATATTATTTTGATTTATTTAATATAACTAAATGTAGTGTTGTCGATAATTTTTTTTTGTTATGAGACAGAATAAATTCATTCAATAAGAAAGGAGTTGCCGATAGGAATTTAAAATAATTACATGCATAAAATCATTTGAATTCATTTTCATTTTTTTTGTTTTTCTTCTTATTCAAAAATTCTAATATACATGCATGGTAATAATCTTATTCACGTGTTTGTGGATGTGCTTTTTGTAACTTAAAAGCATTTTTTACTAATAGCACTTTTACGAAGAGACAGTTTGATGTTTGATATGCACAAATAAAAGTACTTTTATTTTTAAAGAAGCAGTGCTTGCAATATAATTTTATTGTGTTTGATAGTGAAAAGAAAAATTACTTTTAGAAATATAAAAAATTATTTCATTTCATTGTTCTTGCAACTCGATTTTGTAATATAAAAAGATAAAAATAAAAAATTAGGAACTTATGTTATTGCATCAAATTAAAGACTTAACAAATATACCAAATTTCAGAATGATAGAAAAAACCCTCAGGATTTTATAAGAGTATTGATAAATTAAATAAATTCTCAGATTCACAATCTCACTACATTTCCGTCCCGTCGCAGCCTCTCCCACAGTCTCAGATCAAGTAAAATGGCTGTTCATATGATTGCTCATGCCACACTGAAAGGACCAAGCGTTGTCAAGTGCGACTCTCCCACAGTCTCAGATCAAGTAAAATGGCTGTTCATATGATTGCTCATGCCACACTGAAAGGACCAAGCGTTGTCAAGGAGTTAGTGATTGGTTTAGTGCTTGTTTTGGCTGCTGGAACTGGAAGCCTTTGGAAAATGCGTCACTGGAATGAGGAGAGGAAAGTGAGAGCATTCTACGACCTGCACGATACAGGTGAAATCAGTGTCGTTGGCGAGTCTTAGATTCATCCATGATTTCATGGACACATTCAATTGTGTTAATCATTATCTTCTTACAATTTGCCTCTTGAACTTAAGATGAGCGCCTTAGTTTGGGCATTGAAATAATAAGATTATTGTACCATTGTGTATTACAGTATCGCTTCAAATTGATGTGGTCGCTTTGTTCCAAAAAATCGATAAATTAAATAAATAATAATTAAAATATGATAAATTTGGGTATTTAAGATATTACTAATTAATAATAAGGATATTATTGGTGAAAGAAGTTAAGGTTCCACCCAAAAACCAATTGGCAATGGGGGGAGATGCCCAACTCCTTATAAGCCCTATGGATCTTGCAAGGTTGTGCAACTTTCCAATGTGGGACTTTTCTACCTTCACATTCTCACACGTCCCCTGCAAGGTTGTGCAACTTTCCAATGTGGATTCTCACACGCCCCCTGCAAGATTGTGCAATTTTCCAATGTGGAACTTTTCTACCTTCACATTCTCACACGTCCCCTGCAATGTTGTGCAACTTTCCAATGTGGATTCTCACACACCCCCTGCAAGATTGTGCAATTTTCCAATGTGGGACTTTTTTACCTTCACATTCTCGTACGTCCCCTGCAATGTTGTGCAACTTTCCAATGTGGATTCTCACACGCCCCTTGCAAGGTTGTGCACTTTCCAATTTGGGACTTTTCTACTTTCACATTCTCACACGTCCCCTCACGTGTGGCGAATTTTCAAGCCTAACAATTGGACAACTCATGATGGGTGACGTGGAGGACGTATGGCAGTTAAGCCTTACATGTGAGATAACTTGCTCTTATATCATGAAGGAAGTTAAGATTCCACCCCAAAACCAATTGGCAATGGGGGGAAGAGGTTCAACTCCTTATAAGTCATTGCAAGGTTGTGCAACTTTCCAATGTGAGACTTTTTTACCTTCACATTCTCATAATTGGAAGAATGAAAACTTCATTAAAAGGAAACTAAGTGCCTCCATGTTTTTTTATGGGTAGCACTTTTAAAAGAAAACACCAACATAATGATTCTCAAAAACTCTCATTAAGTGCTTAGCACTTCCTAAATTTTACCAAAAATAAATTTTTAACTTAAAAAACTCTTTTATTCATTTAAAAGTACTTTTGGGATTTTAAAAAACACATACAAACAGGCCCTAGTTAAGTCGAAACTAACAAACAAAACCTTCATATATATAAACGAGAATTTTTTGACTTGTCCTCACAAACACGTGAGACACCGCATGCATGGGTATGCAAAAAGCTATAAACTTAGCATTTGCCATCTGAACCGCTCAATATTACAAGATTTTCTGAGATTCCCAGGTTGCCAACTCATCAAACACAACAAGATGTTAAGAAGCTTTTCTAATTTTGAATAAACTCAACCAACCATGTTTATAACCACAAATCCATAAACCATTCACTGTAACAAAAAATAAAAGTAAAAAGCAAAGCTAGCTGGTTAACATCCACCATTGACCCAACAGAAAAACAAAGCTAATTAACAACCCCCAAATATTATAAGATCACCAAAAATATCTCATCTTCCTCATCTTTCTTAATTTCTCTTGTCGATCATCCTTAAAAAGCATTTGTAACCACTTCATGCATACTAAATATCTCGTAAGAATTTCGTGATTTGGGTTACCAAAATTTCCCAGTTGAAGCTGCATGCATGAAAAATTAAACCACCGTACGTACCCATCAAACGTGTCAATTCTGTACATTTGTTTTTCCACTTGAGAAAAATGGATGACCAAAAAAGCCTTCACATTGCCATGTACCCGTGGTTTGCTATGGGACATTTGACCGCCTACCTTCACATGTCCAACAAACTAGCTGAACGAGGCCACAAAATCTCCTTTTTTGTACCCCTCAAAACCCAAGAAAAATTATTGGCGTTTAATCTCCACCCGCATCGCATTTCTTTCATTCCCATCAATGTCCCTCATGTTGATGGCCTTCCTCCCAGCACCGAAACCACCGCCGATGTCCCTGTCCCCTTTCACTCCCTCCTCGTCACCGCCATGGACCTCACCCGCCCTACAATTCACCAAGCCCTTGCCCAACTCAAGCCCAACTTTGTTTTCTATGATTTCACATATTGGTTGCCTCAAGTGTTGCATGAGCTCAATATGGGCATTAAGTCTGTACATTATTGCATAATTAGTCCTGCCACCGTTGGGTATCTACTAAGCCCCGAAAGAAATTCGATTCAAAATTTGATGACCGAAGATGATCTTAAGAAGCCCCCCGCTTCATTCCCTGCATCATCGATCAAGCTACGAACCCACGAAGCTCGGTCCCTGGTAAGTGTCACATTGATGGAATATGGGCGTGGTGTCACATTTTTGGAACGTCAAGTTGGGTCTTTTCAAAACTGTGATGCAATTGCTTTCAAAAGTTGTAGAGAAATGGAAGGGAATTATTGTGATTATATCGAAACACAATGGCGGAAGCCGGTGATCCTAGCTGGGCCAGTGGTGCCAGAGTCCCCAAGTGCACAGTTGGATGAAAAATGGGCAACATGGCTCGGTGGGTTCAAATCCAAATCCGTGATTTACTGCGCTTTTGGAAGTGAATGTGTTATGAAAGAGGAACAATTTCAAGAATTGTTATTGGGTTTTGAGCTTACTGGTTTACCTTTTTTCGCCGCGCTGAAGCCACCCATGGGAGTTGAATCTATCGAGGCAGCATTGCCGGAGGGATTTGAAGAGAGGGTAAAAGGAAGAGGGGTTGTTTATGGGGGTTGGGTTCAACAGCCTTTGATATTGAGACACAAATCTGTGGGGTGCTTTGTGACACATTGCGGTTCGGGGTCGTTATCGGAGGCGCTGGTGAATGAGTGCCAATTGGTGTTGCTTCCAAATGTGGGTGATCAGATTATCAATGCAAGAATGATGGGTGGTGATCTGAGAGTTGGGGTGGAGGTGGAGAAAGGAGATGAAGATGGGTTGTTTACAAAGGAGGGTGTTTGCAAGGCTGTGGTTTCTGTGATGAATGAGGAGAGTGAGGTTGGGAAGGAGGTGAGGACCAACCATGCTAAGTGGAGGGACTTTTTCTCTGCTCAAGGCCTTCATGAATCTTACTTGGATAGTTTTGAAAACAACCTGCATCAACTCATGCTAAAATGATTGTCTCTATGATCGATGATCGACGCTTCAATGATTTTATCTATGTAACCAATACATCTCATGTTTCAATAATACTAGCCTCTTACACATATTTACGTATGTGTCAATTTATTTTAGAATAATGTTATTTGGACACACCAAATTGATCTTATTTATTGACAACCTTATATAGTAGCTGATATAATCATGTCATGTTAATTAAAAAAATTCCACATAAATTTTCTTTATATTTTTTAGGCCTATTTTTTAATATTCAATATCCCTAAAATTAGAAATAAATATTAAAAAAACACATTATCTTAAGATGACTTTCACAATTTCATTTGTATTCAAATTCTTATTTGCTCTTCATTCATCCATGTCTACAACCCCCCTTGTTCTTCTCCCTGCTTGATTTTCTCCCATCCATTTCTGCAACACAATCTAATTCACTCCCCCACCAAAATCTGTGAGCCCTAAATTCCTAAACGCAATCAATTTCCAAGGTTATTCTCCATCAACTTCCAAAGTTATTCTCTGAATTTTAGCCCATGATGTTTGCAGATCTGGTTTGGAATTGGGATCATCATCATCATCATCATCGCTACATGCCCTCGAACCAAGACCATGAAGCTTAGATGCAAAGTGCACTTAACCACAAGACTAGGAAGATAGATGGCTAGCTCTTTTGTAGATATGGGTTAATTGTTTAAGTTTGTGTTTATTTTCATAGAAGTTAGAAGAGAAGAACACTCAACTCCATAGACCTAGGGAAGCCTAAGTTTTGTAGAGTTTGAAAAGTCAAAAATCAAAGCAACAATGGAGGACTGGGTTGAGTTGGGAGGGTCTGATCGATAAACGATGGGAGGGAGGCTGGGGTTATACTTTAGGTTTGCCCCTTAGGTCAATTCATTTTTTATTTTTAAATTTGAAGGATTATTGAAAATAGATAGAAGAAAATTATTAAATACATGGCTTTATTTTTAATTAAAATGGCAGACACATCAGCTGCCACATAAGAGATGGCTTCGAATATAGCTTCGCTAGGGTTTTTTTGCTTCGCCTTCTTGGTAGCGTGGAGTGATGGCTAGGATCCTCCTGATCCGTGGATAGGTGCTAGAATTAAGAGTAGTAGGATTAGATTGTCTAGATACTACCCTAGCCCAAGCGGTAGCCGAAATCTTAGCCTCTCGAGTGCTGCTTTTAGTGAGATTTTAGGGATATATTTTGGGTCTTTTAATTCTCCTTGGAATTGGGCAGGATTTTCTCGATCATATCCAATTTGAGGCTAGACTCTCTCCTTTACAGCTTGCTGCTATGTTTCTATAAATGCCTATCCCTTAGATTGTAACAAAGATAGGATATTTGCCTTGAGTAGCCGTAAGACGGACTTAGGGGAGAGATTAGGATTGTCAGACTCGCTTAGAAATTGCAGATGGGAGATTAGGGATTGGAGAATTAATTGGATTATTTTTAGATTCGCGCCTTGGATTTGGTTAATCTGCCGAGTTGGGTTGTGGAGTAATCATGAGTTCTTTGCTCGTGGATGCAAGATTGACCAATGGTGCTATGGCCCCTCAATGAAGGGATTGTCTGTTGGCTTTGGAATTAAGAAGGTCGTCTCGGTTGGTGGTCTTTCTCTGAACTGGATAATTTCCCTGCATAGCGATTGTGATTATCTGGGTAAAGCTATAGGATTATCCCCTTTTCAGACCCTCCGATCCCAGCTAGATTGCTTTCGTGCTCTGATGAATACAGGCAACCAATTGGTGCAGTTTTTTCAAAGCGTTGCACCTGAGTTCAAGCCTGTATTTAGTCGACGAAATGCGTTGTTTTTCCACACTTGTCTGATCCTTGTATCCCCCTCTTCTGAGAATTTCCAAACCTTATTCGACCTCTCTTCCTTCTCCAAGGAAAACGCTAGGTTTTCTTATCTCGGTAAAATTCCTTTTCCCCTCCCTTCGATGGTGCAGCCTCCTCTTGTTGTTGAGAAAGGTGACCTTACCTTTACTGTTGATGGCAATGAGACTAGGATCAAGCTTGCCACAACCCCTTCAGAGTTAATTAATCACTATTCTAGATTCTGTTTGGTTGGAAAAGTTTTTGGTGACCCCATTGATGTGAGGGTGTTGAGGGCTCGTTGTAGAGCCAATTAGGTAGGAGTAGAGAACAAAGTTCAGATCGACCATATGGGGTGTTAATGGTTCAAGGTGGAGTTCACCAGTGAGGAAGACCTTCTGTATGTGTGGAGGGAGAGGCCATGGTATGTTTCCGGTCTTGTCTTCCATCTCCAAAAATGGACACTAGCATTCAATCAGCTGACAGCTTAGATCACAAGCTATTGGTTTGGGTGCGGTTCCCATTCCTTCCAATCCACTTGTGGAATGAAGCTATCTTAGAGGACTTAGTCTCGATCGTGGGCACTTTTGTTCGTATTGACTACGAGATTGCTCTAGGGACCAAGTGCATATTTGCACGTATCTGTGTGGAAATCGATCTGCGTTTTCCCCTCAAATGTTGTCTAGTTCTTGGGTGGGAGAATGACTCGACTAAGATTTTCCTTGACTATGAGCGCATGTTCGAATGCTGCTTGTATTGTGGCACTATGAAGCATCTCTTCAATCAGTTCCCGGAAAGAGGTCAGGAGTACTATTTTCTTTTGGTGGAAAGGATGCCGAGTGAGCCACCAGTGATTCCAGAGGGTACTATCTTGAATGAATAGCTCCAAATTAAAGCCCTGGAAGAGGCTATCATGGTATCCCCAAAGAACACAAGGGTGCAACTGAGAACAACAAGTTGGATGGTGAGCGAGAGGATCAAGGCGAGGATGAAAGTTGGACTAAGGTCACGTGCAGTGGCTCTGGCTCTAGAGGTGGAGGTTCCGGTCAAAGGGGCGGTTGGATGAGTTACTTCAGGGAGTTTAGATATGCTCAAAGCTATTTGGATACTATCAAAGGGAAGACAAAGGTTGGTGAACCAAGCATGACTTAGGAAAAGAAAAAGGAAATCGTTGTGATAGATTCCGATTCGGATGAGGACATGGATAAATTCATGGATGCTGATGTAACTCCTGGTGCCACTGGTATGCTCCAGGATGTTACCGGTTTCTTGGAACAAGGTTTTGAGAGCCCTACCCAGGTCATGAAGATGATCTTTGAAGAGGACTCTGGGAAGTCTGCAAGGAAGAGATCAAAAGATGCCATGGAAGTGTCTGATGGAACCAGTGCCACTCCTAATCCCAATCCATGAAGATTGCATGTTGGAATTGTCGTGGGTCTTCCCGACCATCTTTTCGTAGTCATGCCCTGTACTTGAGTCGAATAATGGGCCTTGACATGTTCTGATTGCTTGACACTAAGTCTAGTATGGAGCAAGCTAGAGTATTAGCGCCTAAATTTTCTTTTGACTGTTTTCATGTTGTGCCATCCATAGGTTACTGTGGTGGACTTCTTTTTCTTTGGAATTCTAGTTCAGTTTTGGTCTCGATTATAGTCTCCCATTCACGTTACATACACTGCAAAATATCTGTGCCTAACACTAGTTTAAACTGGCTTACTACATTTGTGTACATGCCTCCACAAAAGTCCAACCAAGAACCTATTTGGAACTTAATCTCACAGCTTAACTCTCTGACTGAATCGTGGATCCTTCTTGGGGATTTTAACAATATCTTATCGTTAAGTGAGAAGGTAGGTGGCTCTGCTAGTCATAACATATACATGAACATATTTGCTTCTTTTATCAACCTAAATGGTTTAACTTCTTTGCCGGCTTCTGGAAGCCCGTTTACTTGGACCAATGGCCATAAAGATCAAAGTCTCATGTTTGAACGCCTAGACCGTGGCCTTGCTAACTATGCATGGTTACAACTATTTCCCAGCTTTAACTTACACAATCATCCTATTCAAGACTCGGACCATAGTCCGATTTGCCTAACTACATCCCCCAGCAGAATTAAGAAAAAGAGAACTTTCAAGGTTGAAGCTGTTTGGTTTAACCATTCTGGGTTTGAGGAAATAGTCAGAAGAACCTGGACTTCAGTAGATGTGGTGGGTAATCCATGCCAGCAAGTCTAGACACTTTGTAAAAGCTTTGCGCATGTAGCAGGGAACTGAAATAAACGAGAGTTTGGTGACTTCTTGTCTAAAGTTAAGAGAGTGAGTGATGAACTAATTGACATCCAAGAGCAACTCATGGCAAACCCTTTATCGACTTATCTTATCGAGAGAGAGAGAGAGGATGAAATTCAGAAGACTCTCTATGATCTCCACATGCAAGAGGAAATGTACTGGTTGCAAAGAGCTAGGGAAAGTTGGCTTTAGTTAGGGGATAAAAACACCAAATATTTTCATACGCAAGCCACATTCAGACGAAAAAGGAACTCAATTCCAAGAATCAGAGAAGATCAAGGTCTTTGCAGCATAGTGATGAGAGCTTGAAACAAGTCTTTATCTCTGAGTTCCATAAGAGATTCCATCAAGTGTCTCAACCAAGTTTATCTCATTTGAATGACTTCCTAGATATTATTGAGCCTTGCATTTCTAACAACCAAAATTCTTTTTTGTTGATGAAAGTTTCAATGGAAGAAGTGGAACAGGCCATCAAAAGCATTGGTGCTTGGAAGGCCCTTGACCCTAATGGAATTCATGCATGTTTTTTGCATTGCTACTGGTCAATGGTTAAAAAAAGAATCCTTAATCTAGTGAATGATTTTATATAGAATGGCACTTCTCTAAGAGCTATAAATCACACTAATATTGCTTTAATTCCAAAGGTGGACAACCCTGAAACCACGAATCATTTTAGGCCTATTAGTTTATGTAATGTAGTTTATAAAATTTATAACAAAGTGATAACGTCATATTTATATGTATTTAATGCCCTTCTTAACTAGGTTTTATGTTACCTTTTCTTGTGAAATTGGTTTTTTTATGAGTTTAATTTGTGTTTTATAGATAATTAATCCTAATGATGGCTTTGGAGTTAATTTGATGATATTGAAGCTAAAAGAACTGCTGAAGCTGAAAATTACTGTGCACAATATCCATACTATTTTGGCCACCATACATTCCTCGGGATGAACTGGGTGATGTGCCTTATATGCTTGGAAATCTATGGAAGTCTAATTTCTGTAGCATTTTACGGCTCGTGATTCCGACTTTTTTAGAAGACGTTATCTCAGTTTTCATACCAGAGGGTCAGCCAGAAATTTCTACGCAGTTTTTTACAATGTGGTGTCACAACTTACCAGTCTTGGAAGGTAACCTTTTTGGACGGTTCATGGCCATTTTGGGGCATCTAAACCTTCTTTTAATTCAGTTATAATTAGCTCTAATTGCTTTGGGGGAAAATTAAAAGCCTAAGGAAAGTAACATCCTAAAGCAATAAATGACTCTTCAATGTGATCGAATTTGATGGGGTGGAAATGAATTGAGTTTGGATGGTTATAAAAGAAAAAAAAGGCAGCAGAAAAGAAGAGGTTCTCAGGCAAGAAAAAAAAAGATATATCCTAGCACCCATCTTGATCCAAAGTTCTCATAGCCTCCATTGCCATTGAAGATCAAACGAAAGAGCAAGACCGACACCAAAGGGAATCTCTAAGGGTTTTTTCTATCTCTTGTTCAAACTTTGAAATTATGATTTTCATAACTATGATGTTTGTTAGTATGGTGATTATGAGTAGCTAAATTCCTTGCTAGGAATCTGATGTAACCTAACATGAAAATTCTATGCCTTAGTTAACTTTCTTTTATCAATTCAATGTTTCTAGTTTCATTCTTTGTGCTTAATTCTATCTATATGTTTATGTTATGGATTGGCCATCTTTAATATGAATTTATTGATTTTCTGAGACAAGGTTATAGTAAGTGCCATATGCTTAGCCTTGAGATAGCTCTATCCAATGAAAGAATTGTTGTTGATGCAGACACCATGCTAAGACACTTTTTGATTCTGTATGTTCCTTTTGAACTTAATGGATATTTGATTTTTGACTTAGACTAGACACCATGGTTAAGTTGATGATTAAGAATACTTGGTTACACCCGGACACCTAACGGATAATCATAATACGATGGAACGAATCCTAGAAATTAAATTGAATATTTTTCACTAAGTTAATTAGAGGCATAGAATTGGAATGCTATGGTGAAATCAAATACCTAGTATTTTCATTCATTGTTTAACAAATCAATCATAAAAATTTCTCTTTCATTTATTTTCAATTTAAATTACTTGTTTACAAAAACCAAAATTCTTTGTTGATCTTTTATTTTTCCATTTTAGCAACTTAGTTTCATTTTTAGTTTTCTTTAGGGCATTGCATAATTGGATTTATTTAATAAACTTTACAAGTCCCTGTGGGTACGACACTCGTATTTACTTGCTATACTATTACACTGATTCATGCACTTGCGAGAAATATAATTTTGTTCATCACAAATGTGATCATTTGTAGGCTTAGAAGAAAACTTGAAAAGATCATTCCTCATAATCAAGGAGCTTTTGCCCATGGGTGATCCATTTTTGATAACATATTGATTGCTCATGAATTGCTCTCAGATTTTAAAAGGAAAAGAGGTAGGGTTGGTTCAATGGCCATTAAATTGGACCTAGAGAAAGCTTATGACCTCCTTGACTGGACTTTTATTAAACACTGCCTCTTAAAGTTTGGCTTCTCTGAGCAGTGGACTAATCTTATAATGGAATGCATTACTTCTATGTCCTTTTCAGTTTTAGTTAATGGTAATCCAGAAGGTCACTTTGTACCATCAAGAGATATTCGACAAGGTGACCCTTTATCACCTTATATTTTCATAATTTGTATGGAATCCTTAATTAGACACCTAAACAAGTTAGCTTCTTCTCCTAAATCCAAGGTTGGAATTTTATCTTCCCCTCATGGTTTTAGAATTTCAAATTTGATGTTTACGGATGATTGTTTAATATTTTGTAAGGCTAATCCCACTGCAGCTAGAAATGTGTTACAGGTGCTGGATAATTTCGTTGATGCCTCTGGCCAAAAGATCAATTCCCATAAATCTTCCATTTATTTATCAACCAATGTGTCTTCTCAGGTCCGGAACAACTTAGCTTATGTTCTTTCAATCCAGCATAAATCTACTATTGGGAAATATTTAGGCATTCACAATATTGTTTTCTGGAAGGATCCTTTGAATGCCAAAGAGCTTTTACTTAAGATTCAAAATAAACTAGCAGGTTGGAAAAGAAATATTCTTTTTAGAGGTGGGAAATTGACGCTGTTAAAATCCAGTGTCTCTTTTGTGCCTAACCATGCTCTATCGTGTTTTCCTTGTCCCAAGAAGCTTTCCAAAGCTATTAATAAAGAATGCAAGTCTTTTTTTTCTGGGGAAATCAAAGTTCAGCTCCTCAAGTGGCCTGGAATGAAGTATGTAAGTCTAAGGAAAAATGATGCCTTGGCCTTCATTCTATGGAAGATTTTAACCTTGCTGGTTTAGCCAAACTTGGTTGGAAAATACTTACAGAGAGCCAAAACTAGTGGGCTCAACTTATGAGAAAGAAGTATCTAAAACAAAAGCCACTTTTTATGTGCTCTCCAAAGGTTAATCACTCTATGGCATGGAAGGGTATCATTGGGGGCAAAGAAGCTTCTTTATAAAGGAATTGCATGGATCGTAGGAGACGGCAAAGACATTAGCTTCTAGGCAGCTAACTGGGCTTTCCCTTGCCCTTTGGCTTGTTTACTTAGTCCAACGGAGCTTCTGAATGTCGATTGGGGTCTAACGGTGAACCAAGTTATAAGAAATCATCAATGGGATATGCAAGTTCGCAACCTGGTCCCTAAGGAGGTGGCACAATTATTCAGGCTATCCCAATACCGCTGGCGGGCAGTAGAGCAAAATAAAAGATGGTATGGGCCCCTGATCCTAAGGGGGTGTTTTCAATTAAGTCTGCATTGAGTCTGCTAGAGAAGGATTATGCTTCCCATCCTAATGCCAAGCACCTCAAGAGGATGTGGAAGCTGAATATCCCACCAAAGGTTAAAATCTTTAGTTGGCTTTTATTGCGAAGCAGATTGAACACCAGGAGCATACTAAAATCCTTTATGCCTGACATGGATGATTCTTATGGCCTTTGTGGATGCTCGGAAGAAACTTTTGAGCATCTATTCATTGATTGTGTATTTGCGCATCAGAATTGGAGTTTTGAGTTGGGAGGGTTGCGTCCTTCAGGTGGAAGTGTCATTGCTTGACTTTCTTCTTTGAGTTGTACTGAGAAGAGTTCCTCCTCGCCTCTGGGTAAAGCTCTGATTCTATGATATCACATTTGGAGCTCAAGGAACAAAGCAGTTTTTAACAATGAAATGCCACATGCTGATCGTGTTTCCATTGTGGCTCATTTACTAGGTGATAACTACTTTAAGGAAAATGCCACTATCTCCTGTAATGTCGAGAAGATTGGAGTGATTAAGTGGAAGTCGCCTGGTATGGGGTGGTTAAAATTGAATTTTGATGTTGAGGCTAAAAATGGGGATGCTGCAGCTGGGTTCATTATCCGTGATCATTTGGGACTCCCTATTTGCAGTGGAGCTAAGTGGATGGGGAAAATGAATTCTCTAATTGCTAAAGGGATTGCCATGCTAGAAGGTTTGAAGGCGGCTTCGGAGATTGGTTGTCAAAAGTTGATAGTTGAGGGGGATTCAAAGATTGTGATTGACACCATCAATAAAAAATTCAAAGCACCTTGGCGGATCTTGAGGATTGTGTCCAATACACTATGCCATTTTAGGGAATAGACTACACTACAAATGAATCAGACAATAATTAATCTGATGGTATTACTAACATAAGCATCGTTTTCATATTTACTGAAGTGTAAAGGATAAAACGGCTTCAGTGTAAAGGGTAAAACGACTTCAGTGTAAATATAAACCAATGCCTTTATGCTTATTTAGCATCAGCTGATTTGAAAAACCGAAGTCTATATAAACTGTTTTCTTTCTTTAGTTTAGCATCGATTATTAAAAACTAAATCTACCGATGCCTTTACTAGAAATCCATCCATAGCTTCATAAGTTAATCCGAAACTTTTCCCTCCTTCAAATCTAACTTTCCCTCCATTTTATTTTTACAAGTGTTGTCTTTTATTGAACAAACAAAAATTAAAAACTAAAAAATGTAACCTTTTTGTTTTTTGATCAATAACTAAAAAATGTAACCTTTTTGTTTTTTATCAATAACTAAAAAATGTAACCTAAATGACTAAAAACTATTTGAGATAAAAAATAAAATAAAAGACTAAAAACTAAAAACTAAGCGCGCCTGCTGCTATCTTTTCCCTCGCCTCCCAATTATTTTCCCTCTCGGCGCGATTTTCCCAGCAAAACCCCTTTCTTTCTTGCGCCTCCGACCTGCCACTGGTTCATCTCTATTGCGCCTCCCTCTCACTGAACCCATCATCTCCGCCGGCCGTCCTTAGCCTGTCATCTCTACCACCTTCTTGCACCATTTACCTTCATCACCGTCCTCCACCATCTCCCTAAAAAATTTCGCGGGTCATCACCGTCCTCCACCATCTACCTCAAAATTTCGCGGGTCTCCTCCTCCTCAACGCTAATTTTGGGATTGTTTTCAAGGTATCTAAGTTCAGATCTGTACTTTCCTTTGTTAGTGTTTCAAATTGTTGTTAGTTTCTGGGTTTTTGCTTTAATTTGGGGTTAATTAAAGCAATGAAGACAGCAATGCTTTGCGTTGATAATTGGGGTTTTGGTGTTGGTGTGGAGGAGATCCTCGGATCGGAGCCGAGATGTCAAGCAGTTGGCGGTGCCTAAGCCGCCAGCGGTGAAGGAAGAAGAGGACGAGTTTGAGGTTGCATGGGGAAAGACAATGGTCACGATCTTCTATGGGACTCAGACTGGTACAGCCGAGGGCTTCGCTATGGTAAACAATTTTGGTTAAAAACTTGTGTGCTTTGTATATGTATTAAATTCCGATATCTTAGAAACATAGGGGAAATTCCAATATTTTGTGGCAAATGATTTTTTGCTTTTGGTAAACTCCTCTTTGCATTGGAATTTGTAATGTCTGTGGAATTCTGGAGAATGGCGCTGCTCTGGACATTCTGTCTCTTCATCTCCTACTAGAAGCTCTTGGCTGCTCCCACTTCCAATTCCAAATCATCGCCTCCATCTCCACCTTCACGACTGGGATTTAGGCCTCTTTGCATTATAACTGGCGTAAGTCAGCCTACCCTACCTTGTTCATTTCCTTCTGCTTCTTTAATGGCGGCGCATCATTAATTGTAATTGTTTTAGGTAATATTGTATTAATTCCTAAAAATTCAGGCTACGTCTGGATTGGGTGCCGCTGCTGCTCATGCTCTCTCCTCCCATGGTTTCTTTGTTGTTCTTGGTAATCACATTCATATTTTCATTCACCGATAGAAAATTTCATTTCTTTGTAATGGTCTCGATTATATTTGCAAATTGTGCAACTTGTTAACTCATGATGATAGAAAAGTTCATTTCTTTGTAACAATCTCGATTATATATGCAAATTTAAAACTTGTTCACTCATGATCATAGAAAATTTCATTTTGTTGTAACAATTCTTGATTATATATGCATATTTACTACTTGTTCACTCGTAATGATAGAAAAATTCATTTCTTTTGTAACAATCATAGATTATATATGCAAATTTACTACTTGTTCACTCGTGAATCGCGATGATAGATAATTTCATTTCTTTTGTAACGATCTCGAATATATGTGCAAATTTACAACTTGTTTCTCACTTTATTATTTAGCTCATTCTCAAATCCATCCTCCCTGCAGTTGGACGCTCATCTCACTTGTTAGAAAAGGTAGGTGGTATTGGACCTACTGGTGTAGCTTAGCTCATTCTCCACTTCACTTATAACAACTGTAAAAATTTTATTTAACCGTTTCCTGATAATACCAATTGTTTGTGAATTTGTGACACAGACAATAATGGACATTAAAACTCAGAATAAGAATGCACATCTCAAAGCTTTTCAGGTTGATCTCGCATTGTTCCACTCAATTCTCCAGTTCAAGGCCTCCCTACGGCAGTGGCTTTCTAACTCAGGGATGCACTCTTCCATCCAACTCCTAATAAACAACGCCGGGATACTTGCAACTTCTTATCGACTCACCTCTCAAGGCTATGATCAGTTCAGTACTGACTTTTGTTTTCGTTCACCTGTCTTCTGTTCTGCTACAAGAATTTGAATTTGTTCTTCCCTACAAATACAATACATTAATTTCAATATATCTTGCTGTTAATGTTACCCCTTGTTTCATTCTTCCAGGATGATGGCTACAAATTACTTCAGTGCATTCTCTCTAACCAAACTATTACTGCCACTTCTCAAAGACAGCCCAGTTCCTTCCCGTGTAATCAATGTCACGTCCTTCACACACCAAAGTGGTAAGATTCTTTCCAATGTCTACTTACAGCTTTGTCATTTGTATTCATTTTATGGTTATATACATCCACAAAACCTTCTTTATAGCAAGATTAGTATGCTTTTGTGCATGACTTCCTGTAACTTGATTTGTGCTTTCAAAATAAAATCAACGAAACTAGTAGGTTATGTATGGAAAATGCTATTTTCCCAATTTTGGTGATGTTTGTGAAAGAAAACAAACAAAAATTAGTCCTGCAAGACCGCAGTTGGTGCCTGGATGTGTCCAACAGGGCAGGATAAGCTGTAGTGAGAGTGGTTAGCCTATCGTCTCTGGATATGGCTCAATTTGACTGGAACTTGGATGAAAAATGGCTTTTCAAGTTATATGCTCTTGTTGAATTGCTTTACCCTTAAGATGCTTTCTCTCTCTCTCTCTCTCTCTCTCTCTCTTTGTTCAAAAAGTTACAAAATTTAATTGCATTATTGGTTCTTACCCTCCCTATTGCTCCCCTCTCTTCAGTATTCAATACACAGGTTAATAAGGACACTGTATCCGGGAAGTGTTTTGGCAGATTGAACTTAAGGTATGGTTGTACAAACTTAGGGTAGATATTTTTAATTTATAGGAACCTAATTAATGAAATGATGAATTATTTTGGCTACTATAGAGTGCTCTTAAGAAAATGGATGGAAAGACATGTAGCTATTGTGTAATGAGATATATGAAGGAAATATGTGAAGATGCAACAATTTCCCTTCACATCAAGGTACTTGGTAGAAATTAACAAGCATATATTTGTTAACACCAAGTTGGAGTGGGATTGATTTGGTATTGATGATAAGTATCCTAATTTAAGCTCAGACGTATTTTAGGTAAAGAGTTCAGCTTGTATCATGTTGGTTGTTGTGAGAAAGGAATAAATTGCATTTTAATGGCAGTGGTCTACTGGGATTAAGCTTAGGCCTATAGTTCGGATTTTTGTTTGACTGGATATGCCTACTTTCTGCTGTGTTGTGTTTCATGTTTTCTTGACAGCATTGATTCATTTTTATTGTCATCCGTTTATCTACTAGACTTTGTTATTATACTCGTTCTTTTTCTTATTCTTGGATACTTTGAATTGTAGCTTAGTGGTGTTCTGTTTTATAATTTTGTGCTCATGGATTTCCTATAGATCATGGCTTCAAGTAGAATGTGAGAGTAATTGATCATTTCCATATCTCAACTAATTATATGCTAGAGTCAATGATATAGGTTTATTTTACTTAAGTGGAATGTTATCTTTGTATTGCTGCCTTTTTTCAGGGTAGCTCTTTTGGGGCTTGTTCCTCTTAATTCAATTTTGACTTGCTATTGTTGGATGAGTTTGGTAAGCATTATCTTTGTACAATCTACTTGTCTCTTTTAATGCTATTTTCATCTTTTATGTAGTATAATAATCCAGGTAAACGGAGGGATTGTTATACACAAAAGTAACTAGATGAGGTTCGAAGTGAATGGGCAGATCAAGTCCTGGGGTGGGTTTGACATCTTGGGCGCTATTTGAACTTTTAGCATTGCCTTTGATTGTCATGTTGTTTTGAATTTTAACTTAACATGAACATGTGATGTGCGTAACATGAACATGTGATGTGAGGAGCATGAAACATTATATGAGCATCCCTCACTTGGATTTGTAAGCACATTGGTATTTAGTTAATGACATGAAGCAAAGGTTGCTCTTGCATATTGATGCCTTTTCAATCTTCTAAAGTCAGGTAATAAGTAAAAGGTGATTCCTAATACACAAAATGCCTACAAAAAATTCTAAAGAACTTATGTCAATAGTTTATAATAACATCAGTTTTTTTATCAAAAGACTGATGTTTATACTATGAAAATCACATCAACACTTTAGTAAATGTCTAAAGCCTTGAGGAAAAATTAGCATTGCCTTACTATTAAATGGTGAAGTTGTAATAATAATATAGAATCAGTTTTTATGAGGAGATTGATACTATTGTGTATATAAGGTATCGGTTGTTAAGAAGAGATTGATGCTATTGTGTTCATAAGGCATCAGAAGTCAACGCTTTTAGTGCATCTGGAGGGGTCATAAACATCGGATATTTTGAAATACCGATACTGCAGATGGAATACACTTCAGTGAAAAATCGAAGTCTATTTCTATAGAAAAGGCTTCAGTTCCCAATACATCAATGTTTATATCCAATAGACTTCGGTTTTTCACCGAAGTCTATAATGAAATTTGGCATAGTGATACGAAGAGGTGGAGTAGGATGTTCCAAGACATTTGCTTCGTTCATATTTTTCGTGAAGCCAACATTGTTGCTGACTCACTGGCTGCTTTAGGACTCCATCATGGAATGAATAAGGGATGGGAGAGAGTTGTGCTTTGAGAAACTGTTGGAGTTTGGAGATTTTTATTTCTCTAGTTGTGGTTGCCCTAGGGGTTGTTCCTTATTTAAAGTTGTTTTTCTTGCTTCAAAAAATCAGCTGCCATTTAAGATTCCACATAAGGTGGTCATCCAATTTGGTCAATTTTGAGTGTCCCAATAGCACCACTCTTTATTTTAATTTATTTATATTATGTATTTTCTTCATGGAACGGTTAGGATTACTTCATGGATATGTTGTCATTCCTTGTTAGACTATGACAAGGTTGGCTTGCACCTTTTAATCAATTGGGAGCCCTCAAATGATAATATTTGCATTTCATTCCGATGATACTTCCTTGTATAATCCTTGCGACATATTGAATCATTTTTGTACATATATCATAATTGGAATCGTTCAATTCCTAAATAATCATTTCAAGATCATCTCTGTAAAAACTCAACATCTTTCAAGGTTTTCTAGTAATTCATATGTATCAAACAAATCAATAGTATTGATAACAATGATGATCCTCATGGTGAATCGTTCATTTAGTTTACACATATGAATGATTAAATGATCTCCAATTTGGTTAAATTTTCATTTAAATAATATTGAAATAATGATCTAAGAATTGAACGGTTCCGATTATGATATATGTATACGGATTATTCGATAATCGAAAAGTAGTACAGTCAAGAGTGGGATGCAAGTAACCATGGGGCTACCCTAGTGGTTCTCGCCCCAACCTGTTGCCCAAAGAAAATCAGGGAGGTCTGGAGTTCGAGACCATTGGAGGTCCCTTTGGCCACCGGATTGTATAAAGCCATCTTAAGACCGAGAACGGGGATTAGTCTCACCTTTCGGGTGTGAGGACACATCATGATATGACAAAAAATAAATAAAAAAGTGATATGCAAGTATTATCCACCATAAAAAAAACATGCTAAGGTGTGTACCTTTTAATTAAAAAGATTATATTTAAATATAATGTATTACAATATTTTTAATTAATTATGAATTAAAATTTGAAATAAGTCGTTCAGTGAAAATGATATAGTAATAACCAATATGTATGGAGACTTCGGTTGTTGCCATCTAAAATTATATAGTAATAACCAACAAGAGTTGCGTAATGTTGGGTCTTCTTCTGGTGGACCCTCATAAATCCTACTTGGATAATTTTCGAAACAAGCCTTCAATTATTGTCTCTATGTAACCAGTACATCGCATGAATCAATAATGTGATTAGTTACTTTAAAATATTTTTTGAGTTGACACTAATTTATCCACGATATATGGAAAAAGAAATAGATTGTCTCTGTCAAAATCAAATTCAAGTTTTATGATCCACTGTGGAAGCTTAACAGCCTTAACTTTCCACTATCGATAAACTAAGATGGTGATTAATTGAGACCTCTCCCTTCATTTATAAACCTAAAATAACTTAAAATATATCATTGACAACAATATTATTTATTGAAAAACTTGCAAACCAAAGCATTGAAAGCTCCGGCCCTTCCGTGCCTTATCTTTGCATGCTTTGGGCTTGTTCCCTTTTAATGAACATTGCTTTGGGCATGATAAGACAAATGGTGATGGTTAGCTCTGCTTTGTATTCTGTTTGCCGCCTTTCTGGTATGCTTGTCGGGGCTTTGGCCTTTTAATTCAATTTGATTTAGCAAAAATTCCTGAAAAATACTTTTAAATTTCAAATTTCAAAATTCTTTATTATTCGATATTGAAAACTTAGGTTAATCACTTATGGTTTATGATTTATTTATTGAATTTTATGCCCAAAATTCAAGAATTAAACCCTAAATTCTAAGTCACCCCCTCCCAAAATCTTTTTATACCCTACCGTTAAATCCCAGAAAAAACGAATTTCATTCTTGGTTTCAAACAAAAAAAATCAAACAATTAAAATGCCTTTATACTAAAAAAAATGAGCAAATTACACTTTAGTACCCTCACGTTTACACTAAATTTTAAAATTATACCTAACGTTTTAAATTTTGCATTTTAGTACCCTGAATTCTTTAAAACGTTTCACCTTTGTCCCAACGACGCATTTTTGAGCTGAATTTCTGTTGGTTGATGACGTGACGTGTGTGGGGGCCCCACAAAAACAAATTTCACGGTGACTTTGAGCAAAATTACATAATTAGTTATTGGTTATCCCATGTCTAATATCTCCCGCTGAAATACTGAGTGAGAGATAATCAAGAGCTAATTAAATAATTATGCCTACAGTCACCGTAGAATTTATTTTTGTAGGGTCCCCACACGCGTCACGTCATCAACTAACAGAAATTCAGTCTAAAAATATGTAGTTAAGATAAAAGTGAAAGGTTTTAAAGAGTTCAGGGTACTAAAATGTAAAATTTAAAACGTTAAATATAACTCTGAAATTTAGTGTAAAACGTAAGACTACTAAAATGTAATTTACTCTATAAAAATATCAACAGACAACAAGCATTGCTTTCACAGCAATCTCATGGGCAGCAGTATTGCATTTTCTGGGCATCACCTTAATGTCATGTGTCAGGGACTTTTAAGTAAAAAAAAAAATTGGTCAAGGTCTTTACTTGTTGAATAAATTCACATGCAAGCTTCTGATGAAAACTAGCGGTTGTTAAGGGGTAGGTAGTAATTTTTCCTTAAAACATCGTTGCTCTTCTAGAAGGACTCCGGTAACTTTTTTTTGGGAAAGGTCTTCATTTTCTCAATCTTTTTCCTAGTTTCTGTTCTACTGCTATTTTCGTTTAGTTCAGAATTGCGGTATTTACTTTGGGCTCCGTTGAATCTTGGGCTCTCGTTGGGTTTCCATTTGGGCATTTATTAGTTTCCTTTGTCCATAAGGATTCCACCTTCCTTCATGATTTTACCGTTGGGCGTTGGCTTTCCTATTTCTGTAGGGATTACATAGCTTTCCTATTTCTATAGGGATTACATTGCGCTCCTATTTCTATAGGGATTACATTGCTCTCCTATTTCTATAGGGATTACATTGCTCTCCTATAAAAAGAAGACAATTTTGGAAGTTGAGAAGCAAAATCATTTGAGAAGAAGCTACTCACTCAAAACTCTGAACATGGAAACCACAATGGACGATTTTCTCGATGCTGCCAAAATATACAAGCACTTGCGAAAATCCGAGGCCAAAAGAAGGCCTTCCATGGACTTCATCGAAACAGTCCAGAACGAAATCAGTGACACCATGCGTGCAACTTTGGTCGATTGGCTTGTTCAAGTTGCTGACTTCTTCAAGCTTGAATCAAGCACACTATTTTTAGCCGTCAACTACATCGACCGTTATCTTTCCGTCAAATCAATCCAGAAGGGCCGATTACAATTGCTGAGTGTTACCTGCACGATGATTGCTTCGAAATATGAAGAAGGTGAAAATGCTCCCGAGGTAATACGCTGGTGTGACGTCACGGCCAACGCGTACAGCGAAGAGGAGGTTTTGCAGATGGAATGGGATGTGCTGGAAAATTTGAATTTTGAAATGACAGCACCAACGACTATGTGCTTCTTGCCCTGGTTTTGTGCTGTTGCTGAGCAGAGCAGCAAGGAGGCTCCATTGCCGGTGCAATTTGAGAGCCTGGCATCCTTCATTGCAGAGTTGAGTCTTGTGGAATATGACATGGTTTGCTATTGCCCGTCGATGATTGCTGCTTCTGCTGTTTTCTTGGCGAAGTACATGCTTTCTCCTTCAAACAAGCCGCCATGGAACTCTGCATTGAGAAACTTCACACTTTACAGAGCCTCAGATATGCGTGATTGCGTGGAAGCACTCCATTGGCTGTATCGATGTAGTTATGGGTCACACCCACTTGCAGTTACCGTTAAGTACTGTCAACCGGAGCACAAGTTCGTCGGCAACAAGTACTGCCCTCCGGCAATTCCTGCAAACTTGTTCGAGGATTTAACAAACTAGAACTGAAGAAGCACACATCTCACTCACGGCATGTTATCTCAAGCAAGCAACTAATGTATATGTATTTCTTCATGTTCTGTAAATTGGATGTAAACAAATATAAAAATTTGTTACATGTCGATATAACCCATCAAATGAAAATACAAACGCTAATTTTCCATTCAATTATAACCAAAACGAAGAAGCTAAAGATATTCGATCATTGCATCAGTTCATGCACCATCAAAAAATGGATATCATGGTTTGAACATTTGAGCAAAATCCTTCTGAAACCAGCAGTTCAAAACTCAGATTCTTGTAAAGTGTCAAATTACATCTGGAAAACTTCGACTTGAGCAGTCACTGAACCCCTTGGAAACATTAAAAACTCCTTGTACAGCTGTTTCTCTGTAATATAAACAAGGCGTGTATATATTGTCATCTTCTTCAAAACTTTACCAAACTTCAACAAGTATTTTGCCAACTCCCTCTCAACACTTCGTCCCTTGAATCCTCTGATGGTGACAGTCTTGAGGTGTGACCGCAGATAAACAGCCAAAAACTTCGGTTGTTGCCATCTAAGGTTTGAATAATCACTGCGAAGATTGGTCCTCTGAGTACAATTTAAAACATTGAATGAGATTAGACTCTTTAATAAGACCTTCATGTTGATATCAAGCAGCATAGAAAGTATAAATACACCAGTTTTACTCACATCTTCTAAGATAAGATCTTCCAGATTGGGTGTCTTCCTGAGCAACAATGATATCAAGTCCCAATAATAGCAATTATGTAGAACCAGCTTCAATTGGATCAAATTAGGAAAGACAGGGAGATACCAATCCTTCGCCAAAGATACAAGTATCAATCAAACAAACAATCATTCAGATATTAAACATTTCCCTATCCATAACACAATATTTCAAGTCAAAGATCGCCAAAATGATAAAATGAAAAGAAAAAAAAATAAAAATAAAAAATATGTTAAGAACGAGGAACAGGCATTAGGCTCAACTTACCATCAAACAGTCAGCTGAAAGAGACAGATGCTTCACATTCGATATTGCTTCCAGAAGCATAATAACACCGCAGGGAACTTCTTTGAGAACAATATTTGCTTTGACTAGGGATTCCGAAGTCTCCAAAGAATAATTTGAACAAAGGTCTTGCTTGAAATCAATGGTTTCAAGCTTAGGGGCATCAATAGAAAGATTGTAATCATGACTGCCAGGAGTAATGGACAGACTTATTCTTAATGTCTTCAGTGTAGGCACAGAAATGCGGATATTTGAAACTACACCAGATCTAAGATTTCCATCGATAGTCAAGTTTTCAAGTAGGGGGCAGGAAGAAATAAGCTTTTCAATGGAGTCAGTATTGCGATTATGAACAGTAAGATGGAGAAATTTGAGACTCGGGAAGCACCCTGATCGAGGAGGAGGAGCATACGTAATACAATTAGAGCTCAGCTTCAAAACCGCCAGTGTTTTGCACATGAAAAGGCTTGGAGGCAACTCAAAGGGCCGGTAATTATGATATAGACAAAGCTCAAAATCAAGATCAACCACGTTACGCCATATGGCTGTGCGAATCCAAGCATCAACATGAGACAGATCATCAAGAAAGTTAACTGAAAGATGGAATTTTTTGATGTCTGAAGAGTCACGTAGGAGTAGGGCACGATCAACAAAATCCGCAAAAAGATTAGAACCATATGGACCTTTATTACAACCATGAAAATCTTCTCTGTCGTTGAAGTAGAGAGTGGGAACACAAGTCCATAAATTATTCCACCTTTTAGACAAAATGGTCGTCCTCACAGCATATTTCGTTGGAAGGAAGGAAAGCAAGTGACCTAGAAGTGCATCTGGTAGTGCACTGATCCTGTCACTAACTTTTGCTCGACGCTTTGACACCAAGCTCATTTTGTACCCTGAAGATTTGATACGAAAACAACATGGTCAAATTGCAAATTGTAGAAATACAACAGAAAATTATTTTATGGGACTTGGAAAAGAGAAAAAAAAATAATCAATTTATGTCCTGTTTATGGGACTTGGAAAAGGTCAAAAAAAATTGCGTGGAAATTTAAACAGCCTTTATATATGATAATCCCATTCAAGGATTTCCAGTTCAATGCAAAACAAAAATAAGAAACTTCAGTTGAAGATTGTATCTTGTCCAGTGTCCATAAATAGAAATGGGACATAAAGATTGTATCTTGTCCAGTGTCCAAAGCAAACAATACAAAAGGTTACAGCTTTAGTTTCTTGGTGATCAATCACATGGTAAGGAAGTCGCACAAATCCAAACAGAGGGTAAGGAAGTCGCACAAACATTGAAGAAAAGTACCTGATAGAACCTTCTGAGATGACGCAGGAAAAATGCGGTGCCAGTGACTGTTTAAAGCCCTGATTGGTTGCTGAGAAACGGAGAGAAACGCTTAGAAAACAAGAGGACAACTAAAGCGGTAAACGACGACGACATCTTTTTAAGACCTCTGCAAATTAAGGCTGTTTGTCTGCTTGGAATTTAGACAAAGAATAGAAAATAAATTTATATTCCATCTAATTATCATGTTTGGCTTAACATGGAAAATATGAAGAGGAATGAGTTGACTGAAATCAATTCCAATTAAAAGGTGGATTAAGATTACTTAAGGAGGTGGTATTTTATTTCCATGTACAACAAATACCCTTCCACAATTTTTTTTTTTTTAAAGAAATATGCTTTTTCATTTAATGCAAAAGAACAAACTACATACATCCACTGTTCTAAATTCTATCTGGGATCTACTATGACTATTCCAATATTCTTCAAATCTGAATTTTTTTTTATGATTTCATTATATTGTTTTGGTGATTGCATTTTTTAAGTGTGATTTCTTATTTTACCAGATCAAATTATAAAACAATTTATTACTCATTACTTGAAAGTTGAAATAATTGAAATTTACTGTGTTTTTCACCAAATTTTTATTTGCTGTTTTTGGAAGATAAACACCAAAGCTCTAGGCCTCGGTGCAATAAGCTGGCGGGATTGAGGAAGATGGCTGGGCGGTGGAATCAAAACAATTTATTTCCTGTTATTTTTATGATTATTTCTTCTTCTTTTTTGTTTTGGTATTGTAATCCTGGTTATAAATTAGACCAAACATTTTCTTTTTCTTCCTACCAAGTTTGTTTTTCCCTGAACTTGGTAGATCTGACTTCTGCCATGGCCTAGGGCAAGATGAACTACTAATTTTTTTTTTTTTTTAAATATTGGGTTAAGGATAAAATAGGAACACAAATTATTACCTTTATATGATTCATAAATTGTTCCAAACACTCTGATGGAAAGTAAAAGACTAATTATATTCCATAATAGATAAGTAATTGGATTCAATTATCATTTTTATTTTATCATTCTAATCAAACAAACTAGAAACGCCATTTGAAAACTTGACTCAAAGTCTGTACATTTTTCTTCGGAGTTTTATGTTAATTGGGCCTCAAGGAAGCCCAACTAATTCCAGTCCAATGGTAACTTTTTAAATTCTTAAAAAGCACAAGAACAAGCATGTTTTTTTTCCCAAACTCTAAGAAATGTTTCATGACTCATTTTATTAAATTTTCCAAGAGTTTTTATCACTTATAGCTTCTTTATTATTTTTAACTCATCATTTCATCCCTCTTCACCAACCTATGAATGTCATCCTTAATGTCTTATTACTCCATATATCAATGTCATCCTTAATGTTTTACTCCACGTATCAATGTCGTCCTTTATGTATACTTCGCAGGCTAACATCACATTCTCTAGATTTTTATTATCAGAAACAATTCTACAGATTCGGATTGTAGTTATCCCATAATCAAGTCCAGTTACTAGATAATGGAATTCCCAACAGTCTCATGATTGGAAGGCCTCTTTTCTGCTCCCTTCAGTCCTACATGAAACGCCAAAGAATCCATAAAGTTCAAGATCCAGAATTATCACACCAAAAAAAATATATTCAAGGTCCGGCTAACTTATTAATGATTCATTAATTTAATCGAGTTTGGTTCTTGCTCATCGAGATCCACGCCTTTAGATCTTGAACAATTATATAAAACTCTAGTTCTTAATCATCGACATCAACGACGCTAGTTCTTGATCAACAGTGATCAACAACCGTGATCGACGATTATGTTTCTTTGGATCAACAGTGATCAATGATTATGGGTTTATAAAAGTATATAAACAAATTAAATTAAAGAATATATAAACAAATTAAATAAAAATATATGAACAAATTAAATTAAATAATAATAAAACTAAAAGTATCCATTTTATATATCAAGGATACGAGGAATTGATTATATAGATTGGATATTGACCTCCTACTTTATGAGAATTGAATCCGAAATCACCTATTACGGTATTACCCAATATATATGAATATCACTATGCTGTAATACTAATGACCCTTAATTATTTATTTTCTCTTATCTTTTAGTTTGTTTCTCTAATTTTTTTTGTTTTGAATTAATTCTATAATATTGTTGGTTTTAAAGTTAGAAATTGGATAGATTGAGAGAATTGTCCTTAATTTTAATGGAAAATTTAACGGAATTGGTGGGTTGGGAATAATACACGAACTACACAATTTTGAACCCCCACAATAAAAATTTTATATTGAATTGAAAGAAGATGAATGAAATGATGAGTTGAGAGTAGTACTTTCATATGCATTGCCAGCATTGGGTATTGAATTAAAAGAAATGGGATGAAAATGATGAGTTCGGAATAATACATGGACAACACAGTAATAATAGTGGAGGGAAGATCACCATCTTCCTTTCACTACTTATTTATGCACTCCTATGGTCCTACCAGCGAATCGAGAATTTGAATTCTAATAGTAACTATAGGGATAAATACTCTCAATCCCTTGAGCGTGTAAAAAGGAAGGAAAAAGAAAAGTAAAAGGGGAAGACAAGAATAAAAGCAAAACAGATTATACATAGAACTAGAACATATATTTCTCAGCAACTTAAGGATTGAATCAGCCTGAACTAGATTATATATAGTTTGTCTTAAAAAACAAGAATCCTTCAATACCTACAACTTTTCACCAAAACTTGCCAAGACTTTGAACCCCTTTCAAACAACAAAAACTTGTTCAATAACGCAATCTTTTCGGCATATGCAAGACCAACATAAGTCTTTATGGTAGAAATGGTCACCTCATTCAAAACTTCACCGTTCTTCAACAAATACTTTATTACTTCCATCTCAGCTTGCCCTCCTCTGATTTGTGTAAGGGAGATTGTCTTGAGGTGTGACCCCAAACAAACAGGCACAAAATTTGGTGAATTCCATTGAAATTCTGAGCTAATTTCTTGGTTTGATTGTTCTTTGACTTCCTCTGGTGATTTGGTCTGCTCATGTCCACGTCCCCACCACATGCAACTTCCATCCAAGACAAGATGTTCCAAATTAGGGGACCGGTTGAGAAACAGTAGAAGTATTTTCCGGTAGTTGCATTGATAAAGAACCAGCTCCAGTTGCTTCAAATGATTAAATGCTACAGGCAGATGACAACCCTTCATAGACCAAAGTACTCATCAGACGAACATTCACTTCCTTATACTTATGCATGACATATTCTTCCAAATCATAAATTCAAAAATGATGCATTCAATGACCATTACAATATTAATTTAGTAACATAAAATATGAGAGATGGCAACTATAAATGAGTTAAGAAGAAAGTAAATGGAGCCGGATAATGCAGGGGGTGTGGCATTTCCACAATCCTTTGCAATCAATCAAAATGTTGAAAATCATATTTGATTATTTTCCACAAGATAAAGATTAGACTGACCTTCAAACATTGCATATTAAGAGAAACATATAAATGTTGCACATTTGATACTAGTACCAGATGGGCAGCTGCACGGCTTGCAAGGGGTTCTTCTTCTTCTTCACACAGGAACTCATCATCGATCCTAATATTGGCTTTGACTAGAGATTTTCCATTATTCAAAGAAAAGTAGGGCTCTTCGCGCATGTTAATGTCAAGGTTTTCAACCTTTAGGGCATTAATAACAACATTGTACGGGCTATACGCACCAAAACAAATTCTTAACGATCTCAAGTTCGGTGCAGAAATGTTGAAATCCATTGCCGCACGATCAATATTTAGAGTTGCATCTAGAGTCAAACATTCAAGCACAGGGCAGCAAGGAAAATTCGCCTCCATCCGGTCATTATTAACACGAGAATCAACTTCAACGTGGAGGTACTTGAGACTTGGAAAACAACCTGATGTAGGAGGATAGGAGATACAATTTGAATACAACGTCAAAGCCTCTACTGTTTTGCACATCAAAAGACTTGTTGGACACTCAAAAACTTGCGCACTTGTATTAACGAATAGACAAAGATCAAGCTCAAAAACATTACGCCAAAAAGCAGTGCAAATCCAATCATCAAGACGTGAAAACCCATCATCACAATCAAAAGGAATATGAAGAAAGAATTTTTAGATGTCTGATGAGTCACGAAAGAAGAGCACCCGATCAACAAATGTCTTAAAGCGATCATTCTTCGCAAATTCTCTTTTACCAAAGTATAGATTGGGAACACAAGTCCATATTTTGTACCACCTTTTGGACAAAACAGTCGTCCTCACAGACCACATTGTTGGAAGGACGGAAAGCATGTGACATACGAAAGCATCCGGTAATGCACTCATCCTATCTTTATGTCCCGCTTGATGCTTTGAAAGAGAACCCATTTGTAACCTGATACTTCGCTAATATCACTCGGCACATTTTAGTTGGAAAGTAATGAAACTTAAAACTCCTAAAAATTTAAACTTTTTAATCCTTCAATATATATTTGTTAAACACAAAAAATTCTTGATAACCCAAAAGACCGCATTTTTTCAATAATGACAGGTATGCTTCATTTTTTCAATTCTGGAGAGTAGCTATTAACACTCAAAGTAATCTGGCACACTTTCCAAATGAAAAAAAAAATAAAAGAATAGGAAAGAGTACCTGACAAAAGCTTCTGAGACGAACCAGGAAAATGTAGCGCCAGTGACTGGTTACAGCCCTGATCGGTAACAATTTTAATTTACTACTAGTTTTTTCTTTCTAATTTTTATCAGTTTTCTTGTTGACCAAACGGATGGTAAGGAAATCGCACAAATCCAAACAGATGGTACGGAAGTCGCACAAATATGGAAGAAAAGTACCTGATAAAATTTTCTGAAAAGATGCAGGAAAATGTGGTGCCAGTGACGGTTTAAAGCCCTGCTTGATTGCTGAGAAAAGGAGGGAAACGCAAAAGAAAACAAGAGGACCACTTATGCGGTAAACGACGACGACGAATGCGCCTTTTTATCACCTCTGCAAACTCTGAAAGAGGCAAAAACCTTCCGACCTTAAACGCTCTGTGAGAACTTGATTGGGCTTTAGCGGATCCCCTCTCCACAAATGATGGCTTTACTTTGATTGGGCCTTCGGGAAGACTTTGGTTAGAAGCCCAGCTAATCACAGTCCAATGGTAATTTCTGTAAGAAGTTTCATGTTTGACTTGTATTAATTCAACCAACAAATCTTGTACATTGGTGTAGAGACAATAGTTGGCCCAATTTATTATTCAATCTTATTATTTTGAGCCCATCATTTTTATCCATGTCCTTTTAATTCAATCAACGTCATCTTTGATACCAAATCGTTAAATTTTTGTAAAACTGAAAGTCAATCATATTCCTAAATTGTAGAAAAAATAAGAGAAAAAGCACCGCAAAAATAAAGCAAAACGGAAGAGCAGATATCTCACATGTTTTTATCCCGGCTACCTTATAAAAGAAATTTCATGTTTATCTCGTATGAAAAGAGCTAAAAGGATATTGATTTGTGTAGAAATTGATAGCCAATAGTTGACTATTTTATAAATTTGACCAAAAGTTTTTTATCACTTGGTAGTTTCTTTATTATTTTTCACTCATCATTTTATCATTCTTCTTTTAATTCAATTAATGTCATTTTATTGTCTTACTCGACATAACAATATCTTACCTTAAATGTACTGTGTACTCGCATGAATATTCCATTTTGCATCATATTTTCATTATTCGTTCAAAATGCACCTTGAAACACTTAACTCGTCTCACTCAAATATTTTTCCATTCAATCTGTTAAATTAGGGTTTAAAAAAGGGTAAAATTGTCTTCTCTCCCTCAATAGAATCTTCTCTTCTTTTTCTTCTTCCTCTCTCTCTACCCTTAATTTTCATTCTTGAATGAACCCGAAAAACCCCAAGATTAATGTTTAATTGGTTATTAATTACCTCGTTAATTAGCCAAATACCTTATTCCACAAAGCTTTTGGTCACCCAATTTCACCTAAATCCCATAAACGCAGAAACACATATTTTTCCCAAAAATGCTCAAAATCGTAGACATTGTTCCATGAACCCATATACAGCTTAAAAAACCAGAAGAAATAAAATGGAAGTACCAAAAGCTAAGAAAATCGTCCTCCGATCTCTTAATAAAATCTTTAAGCTTGGAAAGCCGGTCGAAGACATTAGCGATCATTGAAACCTCCTTGAGGAAATCAGTAATCGTTTTGGGCACAAAAGTGGGTCTAAAATCCAAGCTCAGTTCAGGAGGAACCGAACCCATTTGAATAATTAGGAGATTTAGATCGCTTAGGTATTTAGGTTGTGTTGAAATAGCGTTGTTGTTGCTTTGTGCGTGTGTGATTTACCAGAGAGAAGTGAAAACCGAGAATCAGAAATAGTGAGGATCTATTTATATAGACAAACAATGTTTATAAATAACAGGAATCCAGTGACTGGGAAAATAAGAAAAATAGAAAAAATTCAAAAATGAAAATTAAGGGTAGAGAGAGAGGAAGAAGAAAAAGAAGAACAGAAGATTCTATTGAGGGAGGGAAGACAATTTGGGACTGACCCTGTTGAAGTTATAGGGTTACCTAGCCGTTAGGCTTGGGTTGGGTTTCCTGGTTTGTAGGTTTGTTTAAAGTAGTGGATAATAATTCCTAACTTTGAGGGATACGTTTGTTTTAGTTTGTTTCCATCACTAGTCATGTACTACGTTATTAGGCTGTAAAAACGTGGGTTGTTATGCTTTCCCTTCCAGTTTGTTTTACATGGCTATTTAATGCCATTGTATGATGTTGAATAAACAAGGGTCATTCTCCCAGTTCTTGTGTGCTTGATCAAATATATATATTTCTATCAAACGTTCATTCCGAGTTTTAACATTTGGTATTAGAGCTCCATCACGGGGCCTGATCAAAGCTTGAAAACGACCGGAGCTAGAACAACGACATGGCAGCGGAAAGTAGTTTCGTGCAACCTACGATACCTAAGTTTGATGGGCTTTATGATCACTGGAGTATGCTCATGGAAAACTTCTTGCGTTCCAAGGAGTTTTGGACCCTCGTGGAGACCGAGATCCCTGCAGCAGCAGAAGGAGTTGATCCCACAGACGCACAAAGGAAGACGATTGAAGATAAAAAGCTGAAGGATTTGAAAACAAAAAACTACCTGTTCCAAGCTATTGACCGCTCTATCCTAGAGACGATTTTGAAGAAAGAAACAGTGAAAGACATTTGGGATTCATGGAAGCAGAAGTACCAGGGAACTGCATGAGTCAAGCGTGCACAGTTGCAAGCTCTTTGCAAAGAGTTCGAGGTGCTTCATATGAAGGTAGGCGAATTTGTGAAAGATTATTTTGCAAGGATCCTCACCATAGCCAACAAGATGAGGATTCATGGAGAGCAAATGGGGGATGTGGTGGTTATTGAGAAAATTCTGAGATCCATGACTCCAAAATATGACTACGTTTTATGCTCTATTGAGGAGTCTAAAGATCTAGATGCCCTGTCCATTGATGAGATGCAAAGTAGCTTGTTAGTTCATGAACAACAGATGAGTAGGCACATCGTGGATGAGCAAGCACTGAAGGTTACCTATGACCCTCAATCAGGGGGTAGAGGAGGCGGACTTGGTACGTTTCGAGGACAAGGTCGAGGAAGAAGTAGGTATGGCCTTGATAGGTCTACCATTGAATGCTACAAGTGTCATGAACTAGGTCATTTTCATTGGGAGTGCACCAAGAAAGAAAAAGATGGAAAAGTAAATTACGCAGAAACAAGTGAAGAGATGTTACTGATGGCTTATGTGGATATCCAGGAAGCTGGCAGAGACGAACTTTGGTTTCTAGACTCAAGTTGCAGCAACCATATGAGTGGGAAAAAGGAGTTATTTTCAGAGTTAGATGAAAGCTTTAGAGAACACATGAAGATGGGAAACAACTCAAGCCTTGTTGTTCTGGGAAAAGGGAACATTCGAATGGAAGTGAATGGTCTCGTGCAAGTGATTACAGGAGCATTCTATGTACCAGAATTGGAAAACAACTTACTAAGCATTGGTCAGCTGCAAGAAAAGGGCCTTACTATCCTCGTACAACGTGGAAAATGCAAAATTTATCATCCTAAGAGAGGTTTGATCATGGAAACTGAAATGTCTTTCAACATAATGATTATCATTCTTGCTCGCTCACTGTTAAAAGAGCAACATTGCTTCAACTTGACTATGGAAGATCAATCTCAACTTTGGCACCGTAGGTATGGTCACTTAAGTTGGAATGGTCTCAAGGTGCTTCAACAGAAGCAGATGGTGCAAGGATTACCACAGTTCAAGGCTCCTGCAAAGGTGTGTGAGAGCTGCTCGGTGGGAAAACAGAAAAGAGATCCATTTCCAAAAGCAAGCACATGGAGAGCTTCTCAGATTCTTCAACTGGTACATGCTGATATATATGGCCCAATTAACCCTACTTCAAACAGCAAGAAAAGGTATCTCATAACCATTATTGATAACTTTAGTCGAAAGACATGGGTGTATTTTTTGGTTGAAAAATCAGAAGCGTTTGATACTGTCAAAAGTTACAAGGCTAAAATTGAAAAAGAAGCTGGAGCATGCATAAGGAGGCTTCGTACGGATCGAGGGGGAGAATTACATCCGGTGAGTTCACCAAATTTTGTGATGAAAATGGGATACAAAGGCAATTAACTGCTGCATACACTCCCCAACAAAAAGGGATCGCAGAAAGAAAGAACCAAACCATCATGAATATGGTTCGAAGCATGCTTTCAGAGAAGAAGGTTCCAAAGACATTCTGGCCAGAAGCAGTGAACTGGACGATACTTGTTTTAAACAGGAGCCCGACACTTGCTGTGAAGAACATGACTCCAAAAGAAGCTTGGGGTGGCTCTAAACCATCAGTGAACCACTTCAGGGTTTTTGGGTGTCTCTCCCATGTCCATGTTCCTGATAACAAGAGAGTTAAGCTTGATGACAAGAGCTCAAAGTGCATCATGCTTGGAGTAAGTGAGGAATCAAAGGCATATCGACTATTTGATCCAGTTTCTCAGAAAATAGTCGTGAGCCGAGATGTGATTTTCGAAGAAGACAAAGGCTGGGAATGGGACAACAGTCATCATAAGGCAGCCATGGAAGATCTTGAATGGCCAAAGGAAGAAGTGGAAGATATTGAAGAAAATGGAAAGGAAACTGATGAGAGCCGAGAAGATGGAGATTCTGACCAGATTGATAGCTCATATCACTCATCAAATGAGTTAACAAATGAAGGCTCTAGCACCCCCAGTGAAGGACGAATCAAAAGACACCCCATATGGATGAGGGATTACGAGAGCGGGCATGGTCTTTCTGAGGAAGAAGACATGGCTTACCTGGCCATGTTTATTGACAATGATCCATTTTCGCATGAAGAAGCCGAAAAACATGCAAAATGGAGAGAAACAATGAATTCAGAAATTGAAGCCATAAAGAAAAATGACACATGGGTGTTAACTGACCTGCCACGAGGGGGCAAAATAATTGGTGTAAAATGGATTTATAAAACGAAGATCAACGAGAAGGGTGAAGTGGATAAATACAAAGCTCGCTTGGTTGCAAAAGGGTATAGCCAAATCCATGGAGTCGACTATACTGAGGTGTTTGCTCCAGTTGCTCGCATGGATACCGTTCGACTTGTGGTCTCACTTGCAGCACAAGAACACTAGTCCATTTACCAGTTAGACGTCAAATCGGCTTTCTTACATGGAGAACTTAGTGAAGAAGTCTTTTTTGCACAACCTCCTGGATATGTACAAAAGGGTCACGAGCAGAAGGTATACAAGCTCAAAAAGGCTCTATATGGCCTTAAACAAGCTCCCCGAGCTTGGTACAGTCGTATAGAGTCCTACTTTCTCAAGGAAGAATTTACAAAGTGTCCCTACGAACACACTTTGTTCATCAAAGCAACGGATGGAGGTAAAATGTTGATTTTTTGTCTCTATATAGATGATCTTATATTTACTGGAAATAATGAGCTAATGTTCAAAGAATTTAAACATTCTATGATGGTTGAGTTTGACATGACTGATCTTGGGAGGAAGAGTTATTTTCTCGATATTGCAGTGTTGCAGAGGCTAGATGGTATATTTATTGGTCAACGGAAATATGCTCAGGAGGTGTTAGAGAGGTTCAACATGGATCAGTGCAACTCAGTCCATAATCCTATTGTTCCTGGTTTCAAGCTTGTCAAAGATGAAGATGGGATACATGTTGACAGCGCTCTCTATAAACAAATTGTAGGCAGCTTAATGTATTTGACGGCCACCCGTCTTGACATGATGTTTATAGTGAGTTTGATTAGTAGATATATGGAGCGTCCAACTGAATTTCATTTACAAGCAGCTAAAAGGGCGTTGAGATACTTGAAGGGCACAATCAATCTTGGGTTATTTTACCATAAGGGAGGAAATTAGGAGCTTATTGGTTTTACAGACAGCGACTATGCAGGTGATCAGGATGATAGGAAGAGTACTTCAGGGTATGTTTTTATGCTGAGCTCAGGGGCAGTGTCATGGTCTTCAAAGAAACAACCAGTGGTCACTTTGTCTTCTACCGAAGCTGAATTTATTGCTGCAGCATCAAGTGCGTGTCAAGCAGTGTGGTTAAGGAGAATCATGCAGCAACTTGGTCATGATCAATGTAAGGTTACCACAATGTACTGTGATAATACCTCAGCAATAAAGCTTTCAAGGAATCCTGTGATGCACGGCCGCAGCAAACATATAGATGTGCGCTTTCACTTTCTTCATCAGCTCACCAAAGATGAAGTTGTGGAGTTGGTGCAGTGCCATACTCAAGAGCAGGTTGCAGATATAATGACTAAGCCTCTGAAGCTTGATGTGTTCCTGAAACTACGTGATTTGTTGGGTATTTGTCTATATCCGAGTATAAACTGATTGCTAATAGGAATTAGTTTAAGGGAGGATGTTGAAGTTATAGGGTTACCTAGCCGTTAGGTTTGGGTTGGATTTCCTGGTTTGTAGGTTTGTTTAAAGTAGTGGATAATAATTCCTAACTTTGAGGGATACGTTTGTTTTAGTTTGTTTCCATCACTAGTCATGTACCACGTTATTAGGCTGTGAAAACGTGGGTTGTTATGCTTTCCCTTCCAGTTTGTTTTACATGGCTATTTAATGCCATTGTATGCTGTTGAATAAACAAGGATCATTCTCCCAGTTCTTGTGTGCTTGATCAATTATATATATATATATATATTTCTGTCAAATGTTCATTCCGGGTTTTCACAGACCCATCATCATAATCCTCTTATTCGTCTTCATCATCATAATCATCAAAATTGTTGTCATCATCATAATCATCAAAATCGTCGTCGTCGTCGAGAGCTTTGTCGGATTCGTAGAAAACCTCCTTCTCTGGCACGCTTCTCTTATTAGCCTTCATTGTGCTCTTAGATTCTCTTTTTAGCTTTCATCGTGCTCTCAAATTCTCTTTTTAGCTTTCATCGTGCTCTCAAATTCCCAAATTGAACCAGTTCCCGATCCGGATTCATTCGTAGACGTCTTTTCCTCTCCCTCTTCCTTTCTCTGTATTGCATCATCATCTTCATCTTTGCCTTCGCTTTTTTTCCTCGCCATGCCTCTTTCTCCTAGTTTCTCACGCCTCGTAGCACGTCGACGGGGGGATAGGGATGGTTGAGCTCGTCTCGTCAAGACGCATCGGTGGGTAGTGGCAGTAAGACTTGGGTTGGTTGGAATTCGCTCGAGATCGAGCTTCATGGCCGTCCCTCGATTCCGCCTATTTTCACTCCACGGTGGTCTGCGTCGATGGTGGTTGACTGGTTGAGTTAGCTTCGTCGAGACAAACAGGAAGGTGGCGTCGTTGAAGCTTGGGTCATCGGATTATCGTAGATGGCGATGGGGGCTGATTCTTTGTTCTTGCGTGTTTATCTCAGTGAAGAATAAGAATCGAGAGTGAGCGTGAGGGAGAAGGAGAAAGTGAGGTGATATGGAGGGCAGAACAATCAATTTATTATATTTTTTTACACTTAATTAACAGATTGAACGGAAAAGCACTTGAGTGAGACAAATCGTGTGTTTCATGGTGCATTTTGAGCGAATAATAAGAATAGGGTGTAAAGTGGAACATTCATGCGAGTACATGGTGCATTTAAGGTAGAAAGCCTTTTTTAAATCAAGGTTAATATTATGACATGAATTCATCAATTAAAACTGATAAATACAAAAATTTAATTAAATAAGAATAAAACTATGTGGGGAGATGATTATATACATTGAGTATTGAACTCGCATTTTATAAGAGCTTAAACATAAACACCTATTACACAAAGTGTATATAAGTACGCTATACTATAACACTAATTACCCTTAAATTAGTACCCACCTTTTTTTTTTTTTAAAGCTTGTTTCTCTATTTTTTTTTCTAATTTTTTTTATAATATTAATTGATTAAAAGTTAGAAATTGGATGGATTGACAATGTTGTCCATAATTTTACCGGAAAATTTAATAAAATTGATATTATTGACGAAATTGGTATATGGAGAAAGAATATATAGATGTCATTGATTGAATTGAAAGAAGAGTAATGAAACTTATGAGTTGGGAATAATACATGACTGTACAATGTCGAACCTGGACAATATAAATTAGTATTGAATTGAAAGAAGATGGATGAAATGATGAGTTGCGAATAATACTTTGATATGCATTGGGTATTGAATTGAAAGAATAGGGATCAAAGTGTGAGTGCGGAGTAATACATGGACTCCACCGTTTCAAAGCTAAGACAATATACATTGAATATTGACCTTGTTCTCTAAGACCTTTCACTACACAGTGGGTAGGAGGACCACTAGCCCAGTAGTAAAAGTGGTGGAAAGACGAGGAGTCTTGCTAGTGAATCAAAGATTTGAATTCTAATATTAACTACGAGGATAAATACTCTCAATCATTCGAGCTTAAAATTGATGGTTATAGGCAAGACTTAGGAGAGGGGTTTCGGAGGCGTGGAGGCCGGTTTAATTAGGGGTGCCGAGCTAAAGTGGAATGTTGATGGATCTAGGCAAGACTAGGAAGGGAGGCTTCGGTGGTGGAGGCCAGCTGGGTTTGATTAGGATTTAGTGATGCAAACATTGATTGGGGCGAAAACCTGAAAGTTGAAGTGCACCTCACCTCACCATTGTGATCAATCTAGCTTATAGATAAATTCTTCACCAAAACTCGACAAATCTTTGAACCCCTCTCAAACAACAAAAGCTAGTTCAATAACGCAATCTTTTCTGCATATGGAAGACTTGCATAAGTCGTCTCGGTAGAAATGGTCAGCTTTTTCAAAACTTCACCGTTCTTTAATAAATGCTTTACCACTTCTTCCATTTCAACTTTCATTCCTTTGAATTCCGAAATGGAGATGGTCTTGAGGTGTGACAACAGACAAACAGGCACAAAATCTGGTGAATTCCAATGAAATTCAGAACTAATTTCATGGTTTGATTGTTCTGAATTGACTTCCTCTGCCGATTTGGTCTGCCAATGTCCATGCCGCCAACACCTCCAACTCGCACACAGGACAAGATGTTCCAAATTAGGGGATCGGTTGAGAAAAAGTAGAAGTAATTCCTAGTAGATGCATTCATAAAGAACCATCTTCAGTTGCTTCAAATGATGAAAAGCAGCAGGCATATGACAATCCTTCATAAAAAACATACTAATCATCAGACAAACAATATTCACTTCCTTTTTCCTTATGCATCACATATTCTTCCAAACCATAAATTGAAACTCAAAATGTTGAAAATATAGGAACAAGAAAAAGCTTAGACTTGTGCAAGAAGTGAGTAGAAAAAGGTTAGGAACATACTAATTACCTTCAAATAATGAATATAAAGAGAAAGAGATAGATATTTCACATTTGATACTAGTGCCAGAAGCGCAGTTGTACGGCTTGCAAGGGTTCTTCTTTCCACGGACACCCAATAATAATAATATTGGCTTTGGCTAGAGATTTTGCATTATTCAAAGAAAAGTGGGACTTTTTGTTTATGTTGATGTCAAGGTTTTCAACCTTTGGGGCATTAATAATAACCTTGTACGGGCTATTTCCACTAAAACAAATTCTTAACGACCTCAAGCACCGAACAACAAGGAAAAATGGTTGCCATCATGTCATTATTTACAGGAGAATTAACTTCAACATGGAGGAGCTTGACACTTGGAAAGCAACCTGATGTGGGAGGAGGAAAGGTGATACAATTTGAACACACCCTCAAAGCGTCTAGTGTCTTGCACATCAAAAGGCTTCTTGGACATTCGAAAACGTCCTCAACTGTATCAGCGAGTACACAAAGATCAACCTCAACAACATTACGCCAAACAGCAGTGCAAATCCAATCATCAATACATGATAAATCATCATCATCATAAGCCATATGGAGAAAGAATTTTTTGATGTATGATGAATCACGAAAGAAGAATACCCGATCAACAAATGCCTTAAAGCCATCATTGATAAAAATATGTTGATTCTCTTCAAGTATAGATTGGGAACACAAGTCCAAACTTTGTTCCACCTTTTAGACAAAACAGTGGTTCTCACAGACCATGTGGTAGGAAGGAAGGAAAGTATGTGACATAGAACTGCATCCGGTAATGCACTGATTTTATCTTCATTTCTCGCTTGATGTTTTGACCTTGAACCCATTAACATCCTAATACTTGGTTGATACCACTCTACACATTTTAGTTAGAAAGTAAAGGATGTTAAACGCATAAAAATTTGAACTTTTTATCCTTCAATATTTGTTAAAAAAAGAATGCTTGGTAATATAAACGATGCATGATAAGAAATACCAAAATTTGATGAGGAGAAATACCTGGTATGAGTTCCAAGATGGCCCAGAAAATACTAGTGGAGTTAAGACTGCTAGTGAAAGCTCTGATTGGTTGCAGAGAAACAGTGGGAAAAGCTAAGAAAGTGAGAGCCCCATATGCATTCCTAGCGACAATGTTTCCAGCATTCCCAGCCACAAATGCTGGCCTATAAAACAAAGAATATGGAAGTCAAAAAGACGATTGTGTTGTTTAATCAAGAACGTATAAAGAGAAAAGAACGTTTGTTTTTGGGACTGGGACGCAATAAGAATGATGGAATTAACATTAAAATAATAATAATCACAACCTTATATATGCTTGGGTTTTGGGCATATGTGAATAATGACACATATGCCCTTTTCATGTAATAGCCACTAAATCCTATTATTTACAACACTCCCCCTTGGATATTTCATGTAATTGTGCTGCTTGGCTGCACGCCTATGTGTTGCCTAGTTAAATCCTTGCCAAACAATAAAAACCCTGTGGGACAAAAACGACCCTTGTTGATACACAAAATGTACCAACTTAGAAGTAGTGCTCTGTCTTACCAATACGTGCCATGTGCTCTTCGGAAGACATATAAAAGGAAGAGTAATTGGTCGTCGGTTAGGGATAAGCACCGGTGTGGTGCCGACTGTTGGTAGATTTAAAGAGCAAGAAATATGCAATTCAATTCTAACAGTTATAAAATCCTTGCAAGTGCACAAATCGATAAGTATAGTATAGTAGCACAGCAAGAGTCGATCCCTCGAGGACTTGTATCAACGTTATGACCAATTTAGTTCAGATTTGTTAACTTAAATAAAAACACACACACACACACATGGGGGGTTTATGATGTGAGAACTGAAATTTAAAGACAAGTAAATCAAAGTGCAGAAAATAACAATGCAAGAATGAAAGGTTGTTAACTAAGGCGAATTAAGGTTTACTATCCACTCTAACCAATTATAGCTCTTAACCAGATTTCCTTGACCTAATTACTATGCATTTTCTGAATTAGGTGCCCGTGCCTAGGACCTGGCGTTGGTTCACTAGACACATCTTATTCCCTCTTACTTAGCATGTTCTAAACAGGGCATATGCCTAGAACGTCTATCACCTACCTTTTAAGATGACGCATGAAGTTTAAAGAGAATTTAATGACACCACATTAGCCTAGCAAAGTGGCATGCAATCCTAGGTCGTCATGAGTTAAGATTACAAGTACGAATACTTTCGATGCTCCAAATCACAAGATGATATGACGGTCACGCAAGCAATTACATCTATAATTATATGCAAACAAGGTAGCTAATCTTATAGGCATAAATTAAGTTCATTAAGCATAGTAATCCAACTTATTCAGCATGCATAGCAATCATAATCAAGAGCCAGAAATCCAATCAATAAGCTAACATGGCTAGGGCTTCAAGTTGCCCTAATCCTAATGACTATTCACACATAACTGAAATAAACACAAGTATAATTGAATTCATAAGTAAATTGCAATAATGAAAATAAGGGTACAGAAGAGATTGTTAAGAACAGGTGCAGCAGAAGACACGGCAGAGCCTTCTTCTCCAAGCTCCACGTCCAATAATCTATGTGAAAGATTATCTCCCAAAATATGGTCCCTAATTCTCTAGAAAACCAAAACGGAACTCTCTGTGGCTCAGGTCTCTGTTTTCCTAGAAAAAAAAACGCCCCTAGCTCTCTATTTCCTCTATCTGATTCTCCTTTTTATAGACAAGGGAAAACCTTGTTCTATAAGGATTGGTATAACCTTGTTCTATAAGGATTGGTATAACCTTGTTCTATAAGGATTGGTATAACCTTGTTCTATACAGATTGGTAAAACCATGTCCTATAGGAATAGGGAAAGTTATTTTACTTTTAATTAATTACAAAGTCTTTAAAATCTATTCGAACCAATCAGAGCACGGCCGGGAGTGTGAATGCAGACTGGCAAGTGGGAACGCAAGCTGGCCAAACTTGGATTTTTGACTGTCTTCGTAATCAGGATCTGGGATCGCGCTTTTGAAGTACATTAGGAGTATAATAGAAGCGCATCTTCGTTCAGGCTTGACGCAAACGTTGTCAGGCTTAGCGCAGAAGGAGAACCTCTGATCCACCGCTAGCGGAACAGGGACCCCCGGCTTAGGCACACATCTGGGCTCGGATGGGATTTCTTGGGACATGTCATCGACCTGCCTTGGCGCGACCTTGGCACTTCTAGGACCTGACCTTGATGTCATGAAACAGAAGTTCGGGACCCGGAGGGCCTGATATGAGGTACTTGGCCAGTGGCCCAAAATAGGCGCACTGGCGCACTCAGGACCCCGTTGAGGACCATATATTGAAATGAGGATATCTCCTTCATCTGGACTCCGATTTGAGTCATTCTTTTTGCGTTCTTTCCAGATTTTACCTATCTTTCTAACTCTGCACAAGTCTCACATGATTGATCATTTTCTACTATTGATGGCACGAAATCATTCAAAAGACATGTAAGAGAGGCATATAAAGACATCAAAATGATGCATAAATAACGACTGATCACCGACTTAAAGGGTCTCTGAAGCCCAAGTCAGTATTGTGGTTTGTGTTCGTAAGAGGAATGTAGTAAATGGTAATTTTGACAGAGTAAGGGTACATAGTGAATCTTAGTTACCTTTTTGGGAAATGTGCCTCCCTTTTGTATTGATGGTTGATGGAGGCTTGATGAATAGTTTCAATGTGGGATAAATGCACTTTTGATGTGGTGCTGACACGTGGCACCCAGATGGGTGGTGGATATGTGTCCATGTGTTAGTGTGTTGTTGGCTCTTGCTGGGGTCCTTTTCTTTGTGCACTTGGGTCGATTTAGTACTTGGGCCTGTTCGTTGGGCTTTTAGGCTTGAGGTGTGTGGCCCATTGAGTCTGGTTCAATATGGTGTCAACAAAAGTCCCCCAAGTTCTTTTCCGAGGTCGACTTCCTAGGTTGGGGACTTGTTACTTTTCTTAGACTCGGTGGGGGAGATATACCTCTAGTCCCCCAAGTGAGGGTGAGCACTGAGTTATTGGTCGGTCTGCAAAGTGCTGGTATTATCTGAGCTGATGTGGCATTTCAGCTCGATGATAGTGAGTACGCCGATCGGTGTTTGTAGCTTGGAGTTGGAGGATTCTGGTTTTGGCAGCTCGGTCCTTAATAATATGTCGATCGGTCTTGTCGAGCAGGAGTGGCTCGGTTTATATTGAGAGGCCGATCGGTCTGGTGTAGAGTGGGGATGACCTGTATAGCTTGTATAGTTGGTAAACTTGTGTGATAAGTATACTCGATGAGTGCTGGTTGGACACCGGTCGGTGCGTTATTAATAGGTCAACATAGGGTCTGATGATGTGTCATGTTTGTGTCAGTAAGTCGAGTGGGGGGCGTCTGCATGTCTTGCACGTGTTGCCTTGTGGTGGTTTGGGCAACAGCCTTGCACCTTCCTGACTGTTGGTTTGCCTTGGTTGCCTATAAATAGTTGAGGTGCTTGCTTTTATTTTTCACATTTCACTTCTCACTTTTGTGGAGATGCTGTTAAATTGTCATGGCGATTTCAGGTCAAAATTTCACGGCGGTCGATGATGTAGTGTGATTTTTGGTCAGAATTCTTCGTTGTCAAAAAACAAGGTTTGTTGCTTTCTTCCCTTCTTTTTGAATCAAAGTTGTTTTTGGAAGAACTAGTGAAGAACTGGTGGTCGGATGGTGGTTGGATCCGTGTAGGTATAGCGCTCAGTCGGCCATAGTTGTTTTTTTCCTTTAGATTGCCATCTCAGAGTCGGATAACCAAAATATGGAAGTTCAAGATTATGAAGTGAATGCCGAGACAGAGGTTGAGTCAGCGGAGTCGAGCAGTTGGGAAGAGTTTGATGTGGAGCCGACACATTCTAAGGCTACTTTGGGTGGCAAGGGGTTGAAGGCTGAGCAGGTGGGTAAGCTATCAGAGGAGGAGGGTGAGGAGGATAGGGCCATGAGGGCTCAGTTTGAGGGTAGGACCGACCGGTCTGTGGCTGGGCCTAGTGGTCGAATGTTTAAGGAGGTGCAGTAGGAGGCTCATCCAGAAGAGGAGGATAAGGTTTTATCCGTCCATGCGGTAAAGATTAAGCATGCTCGGTACAGTGGGAAGGTGACGATCGCAGAGGGGCCGAGCGGGGGTCTTCCTCCTGGTGCTGATGGTGTTCTTAAGGCCGTGCCGATCAAGGAGGTCGAGTTCATGGTGGATGAGATGATCAGTAGGGAAACCCATGAGGATTTGAACAAACTGCACGTTGGTTGCGATGTGCCTAAGAATGTCAAGTTCAGGGTAGTCCGACCAGGGCAGACGCCGAGTGATCCTCTGACAGGGTATGCGCTCTTCTACGCAGAGTTGTTCATGCACGGTCTGAGCTTCTCCCTTCATCCATGGCTGCCGATGATAGTGAAGAGAATGGGGTGGCCTCGGTCAGCTCAATCCCAATGTGTGGATTGTGCTAATTAGTCTGTATGCAACTTTCAGGAAGGCTGGGAAGCCAGAGCCGAGCTATGAGCAGGTGGGTTGAAGGGATAGTGAGAAAGTTTCAGAGCCTCGATAGCGCGGGTCGGTCTTATATACCGACCTCCTAGAAGTCATATAAGACTCGGTTTACCTTCGTACGTGGTGCATGGGGGGGGGGTGTGTGGTGAAGGGATAGTGAGCAAGTTTCAGAGCCTCGATAGCGCGGGTCGGTCTTATACGCCTGTTTCAAGGGGATTCCCTTTAGTAGTTTTTTTTTTGTGTTTTTTTTTGTATCTAACCATTGGTCTGTCTTGTAGACATTCTTCATGGCGTGACGATTAGTGGTAAGAGTCAGCAAGGTTGTCGCGAAGTGAGGAGGACGTTGAACCCTGCTCAATGAAATAGGCATATTCTCCGCATGCCGACCATCCTTCGTGATGTTGGTTTGATCCCTTCAACAGGTAAACTTTTATGGCTCTGTGTGGTTGTGTAGACCCATCGGTCAATGTCTAACCTTGTGTTAACAGTCATGTCTAAGGACGCCGAGAAGCATATGAAGAAGGTCGCCGCAGAGGTAAAGGTGGCGGTGGGAAAGAGCGGCACAACACCTGTAGTCAATGACTCGATGCCTGAAGTAAGTGGGTCAGTGTCTGGTCAGAAGAGGAAGGAGCCAACGGTGGATGCTAGGGCCCAACAGAGGATGGCTCTTCTGGTTTCTTAGAAGAAGAAGAAAACTAATAGGGCAGCGGTCAACGCAAAAACCGTTCCGGTGATAGACCTAGGAGATGAGGCTGATCAGGCTTCAAAGGAGAAAACTACGGATGAGGCTGATCGGCAGCTGAGGGAAGAAAACCGGCAGCTGGAGTCGAGGGAGTAGGTCGATCATAGGATGGAAGCCGACCAAAGGATGAAGGCCATTTGCCAGGATGCTGTGAATGTGCAGAAATCTCAATCCTTGCTAAGTGATAGGGTTGGTCCTCTGTTTCCCCAGCTGCGGTTGGAGAGATTTCTTTCCCTTCCTAGGCCTCTGGGCCAGAGGGTGGCCAAGCTGACCGACCATGACGGGATTTACATGGGTCAATTCACCGAGAGCAAGATCAAGTGGCCTGACGTGTCGCTCGGTTTGAAGGGGGAGATGATGCCGATCGTGAATAGCATCACTCAGTGGACATCCATGGAGCTATCAGAGCTGGAAGCCCTGTTAGAGCGGTCGATGACCGAGCAGATGGAGAAGTCCCTCCTGATCGCTTCTCATCTAAGTAGCTTGGTGTACTTGTACTTATGTATTTTGCTTTGTTTTTTGCATAAGCTAATTTGTTTGCTCGGTCTTGCAGTCCTTTGGTGAAATGTTCATCAATTACAGCCATGCCCAGAGGCGTGTGGTAGCTCTGACCGAGAGAAGGCCAAGCTAAAGGAGCCACAAGCAGCACTGACCCCGAAGCTGTAGGAGGCTGAGCTGGCCTTTAAGGCATGGGGTAACCTAGAGAGGCAACTCCAAGCTGATAAGAGGATAAGGGAAGAGTAGGCTCCTCAACTGGCATTGTGCCAACATGAGGTTGAGGTTTTAACGACACAGACCAGAAATTAAATTAATTTGAGAATTTGACGATTTTACCCTCGGTTTTGGACGGGTTCGGGAGTCACTTTTTGACTGGCAGTGATTTTGGGAATTTTTCTTGGGTCGTTGCGTAGGTCTCGAACTCACGACTTCATAGACAGGTAGCACGCAGAAAACGAAGACTCGGTGAGATCGTTAACGGTCTACAAGCTTCAGGGGTATTTTGGTAATTACGGCTGGGGTAGATATTCTAACCCCCAAACCATCAATTCTTGATCATCATTCTCACACTCTCTCTATACCACATATAGCCCAGCCGCCCGCCCCCTCGCCTTTCGAACCTGTGTGAGAAAAACACCCCAAAAAACCATGATAATGGACTTTGATTCTAGGCCATATCTCCCTTTTTGGTGGAACTCTTCGGAATCTCCTCCTTCCCACGAGCACAACCGTACAAACCATCGGAGGAGGCACCCACGGGAGACGTCAGACCTAGAAGAAGGAAAATCGAAAGTTCCGGTCGCTTTTTCGGCCATCACAAGTATGGGTTTAATGTTTTGAAGTCATTTTTGGATTCCTGGGTTCAAGTAGATAGATTTAGAAATAAAATTTGTGAAAAACAGTTGAGTTTCGAAGAAGTTAGAAAAACTTGAAAGTCGGCCGGAAATGGGGGATTCCGGCGATAGCGGCGCTACGGCGTTCCGGTCGTCTTCTCCGTCCAGTCTCTGGCTATGGCACGGTATTCTGGTCATCTTCTTCGGTGAGTCACCGACGATCGGTCGGGTCGAGTTGGACTGGTTAGGTTAAGCTGGCCCAAGTCGGGTCAGGCTGGATCGGGTCAGGTCAAGTTAGGCCGGGTTGGACCGATCCAAGCACGTGTGTACTTTAGCAACGTGTGGCCGGTGCATGGCGACACGTGGCACTTGGGCCGATATTCTACCGACGCGTGGCAGCGCATGGAGCCGATTCTGGGGTCACGGCGATGCGTGGCTAGGGTTTTGGGACGTTTCGGATAGGATTTTGTTGGTTTTGAGGCCATAAGAGTTCGTTTAGAGCCCCGGTTCGGCAATTCCAGCGGTAATGGTTGACCATGGAGCGGGTTTTGAGCTCGGGAGGTCAAGGTAGTTGGGTCAATAATGTATCAAGAGTTCCTTGGGGCTAGAGCATTCATGATTTGGTATTTTATTCGCGCTGTGAACGAGCTAGGGTTCCGGGATTGCATGGTTATGCCTAATTCTGGGTATTGGGTTATACCATGGGATTCTCTGATGATTGACGTGGAGGGTGTTTTTCTCCGCTACATTGTTGAGGGTTCTCCGATTGGCGTTAGAGGGTATTTCTCGGCCAGATCGTCGAGGGGTTCTCCAATGTTGGCGTTCGAGGGATCTTTCTCCGCCATGTCGTTGAGATCTAAGATAGCTCTGGAGGAGCCGGGATATTGAGTTATCACTCGGGGTGCTCTAGAGGAGCCGGGATATCGAGTTACCACTCGGGGGCTCAAGATGAGCAGAGATATCGAGTTATCACTCTGGTTGCTCAGGAGGAGCAGAGATATCGAGTTCGACTCATGGCGAGTTAGTGAGACTCAATTTAATCAAGTTTGGTTCCTTCGTCATGCGGGTCAGTGGGTTGGTGTGGGCGGTGACCCAGAGTGACGAGTTAGGGACGGTTCACAAGAGGTTGACTAGCTAGTTGTCTTGTGTTATTCTAGTAGAGGTTTCAGCAGTGTCTGACCTACTGACATTTGGTGTCAGAGTGTTATACTTTTTGGACCACCACTATTTCAAGGTCTCGTCTTTGACCTGTAAGCTATCATGCGTCTGATAGGTAGGTGTGGTCAGTAAGTACAGATGTTCTGTCGGGAACCCTGTAAGGGTTATATTCAAGGATAAAGGGTATTCCTGGTATTAAATTTTGAGGAAAAAGAGCTGTCATACGGGATAAGGGCTTTTTGAAAATTTCGAGGTGAAATTCAGGAAGGTTCCTTACAATTGGTATCAGAGCTCTAGGTTAACTTCCTGCAGACCACACACTTGTGTGCAAATAATTTAAGGATTCTGGTAATAAGATGCCTCCGAGGCATTTACCTCTTTAGCGACCTTGAACTGAGGGAGGCGGAGGTCATGTGATGCACGGGCGAGATAGGCGTCGCTATTACTAGTGAGTGGACCCTGGTTTTGTAGATGACAATGCATGCATACACGTATAATTGAATTAAACTCTTTTATGTATTTTACAAATCTTATTGGACACAGGTTTTCAACATTTCAGTGAAAGTGTGTTTTGAGAAATGGCCTGGTTTTTGGACTCGGTTTTGATATCATTTTGACGTGGTAATTATTGGGTCCATGATTTTGGGTTGGACCCGTATTTGTGATTTTACAGTCCAATTGGTGAAAGGTGTCCTCCTTGGGAGGAACAAAAGGGTGTGGTCCATGGTTCGAATACCCAAAGATGCTGCAACTAGGGGAGGGGCAAACGGAGGCCAACCAACAATACTAATTTGAGGGGGGCCAAGATCCGCAGTCGGCGGTGAACCCGATGAACCTCCAATATAAACAATACCAATTTGAGGGGGGCCAGGATCCGGGTCCATGATCCGCTGTCGGCGGTGAATCCGGTGAACCTCCCATATAAAAGGTGATTTTTCAAAGAATTTGACTTAGACCAAGAAACAAAGATTTCAAAACACAGATTTGGTTTTCACTGGTTTTCTATTCCCGATGTCACTATTGCTCCAGCTAGCGTTGATGGGTTTTGCTCTACTGGTTGTTGAGGGGTCTCCGATGCTGGTGTCGATGGTGTTCTCCGCCATATCATTGAGGGGTTTTCGCACATCTCAAGGGATACCATGGTGTGTGGTCGATATGTCGGGAGCAGTGGATTGGATATATTATGTGTCCATGTTGATTTACATGATTTGAAATTTTTTGAGGAGGGTTTTCAAAGCAGGGTTGCGGACCACGGAATGTTTTCATTGTTTGGATTTCGTGGGTCCCACCGAATGTTTTTACAAAAGATGGATTTTGGTTTATCCTTATGAACTTGTTTGAAAAGAAATGTTGGTTATGCACGCATTATTTTATACATGATGGAGGGTCTTCTCCAGCACATATTCGTCAAGGTTTTCTCCGACTAGCGTAGGAGGGTAGTTTTTCCCCAGATCGTTGACGGGTTTTCCGATGCTGGCATTGTAAGATAGCGCTCCGCTAGATCGTTGAGGCTGACTGAACGTAGTGGACGTACCCCTATCTAACACCTGGCTTCAAGGTATGTTCTGTCATGAAGTCATGTTGGAAGTAGGAACCACAGTGGACTTCTCAAGCTCAAAGACGTGTTTCAAGGTATGTTCCGTGTTGAATGGATACTGGATGTAGTTCTCACCTACGGTTTGTTGTCGAGATTGGAATGAAGAAATGTGCATAGTGCACGGGTTTTTTTGGGAATCGCGTCTGGGGCCAAGTTCGTGTCGGTGGTGACGTGAGAGAAATGGAAATAGGAGGTCGGTTATTTGGCCTAAGTTAGGGAAATTTTAGGGACGAAATTTCTGTAAGGAGGGAAATTTGTAAAGACCCGGACCAGAAATTAAATCAATTTGAGAATTTGATGATTTACCTCGGTTTTGGATGGGTTCGGGAGTCACTTTTTGACAAGAAGTGATTTTGGGAATTTTACCCCCGGTGAGATCGTTAAGGGGCTAAAAGCTTCAGGGGTATTTTGGTAATTTCAACTGGGGGTAGATATTTTAACCCCCAAACCATCAATTCTTGATCATCATTCTCACACCATCTCTTAACACCCCCCCCCCCCCCCCCCCCCCCCCCCCCCCCCCCCCCCCCCCCCCCCCCCCTCCCCCTGAACCTGTGTGAGAAAAACACCCCAAAAACCCATGAAAGTGGACTTTGATTGAAGGCCATATCTCCCGTTTTGGTGGAACTATTCAGAATCTCCTCCTTCCCACGAGCACAACCGTACAAACCATCGAAGGAGGCACCCACGGGAGACGTCGGACCGAGGAAAAAGGAAAATTGGAAGTTCCGATCAATTTTTCGGCCAGCACAGGTACGATTTTAATGTTTTGAGGTCATTTTTTGATTCCTGGATTCGAGTAGATAGATTTAGACATAAAATTTGTGAAAACGGTTGAGTGTTGAAGAAGTTAGTAAAATTTGAAAATCGGTCGAAAATGGGGGATTTCGGCGATGGCGACGGCGGCGCTGCAGCGCTCCAGTCGTCTTCTCCGTCTAGTCTCCGACGACGGCACGACATTTTGGTCGTCTTCTCCGGTGGGTCACCGACGATCGGTCGGGTCGAGTTGGATCGATCGGTTTGAGTTGGATCGATCGGTTTGAGTTGGACCGAGTCGGGTCTGGCTAAATCGGGTCAATCTGAGTTGGGTCGAGTTGCACCGGTCCAGGCACGTGGGTACTGTACCAACGCGTGGCGGAACGTGGCTGGTGATTTGGCCTACCTTCTTCGGGCGCGTGGCGACGCGTGCATCCGATTCTGGGGTCACGGCGACGCGTGGTTAAGGTTTTGGGACTTTTCGAATCGGATTTTGATGGTTTTGAGGCCATAGGCGTTCGTTTAGAGCCTTAGTTGGGTAATCCCAGCGGTAATGGTTGACCATGGAGCAGGTTTTGAGCTCGGGAGGTCAAGGTAGTTGGGTCAATAATGTATCAAGAGTTCCTTGGGGCTAGGGCGTCCATGATTTGGTATTTTAATCACGCTGTGAACGAACTAGGGTTCCGGGATTGCATGGGTATGCCTACTTCTGGGTATTGGGATATAGCATGGGATTCTCTGATGATTGACGTGGAGGGTGTTTTCCTCCGCTACAATGTTGAGGGTTCTTAGATTGGCGTTAGAGGGTATGTCTCCGCCAGATCGTCGAGGGGTTCTCCGATTGGCGTTAGAGGGTATGTCTCCGCCAGATCGTCGAGGGGTTCTCCAATGTTGGCGTTCGAGGGATCTTTCTCCTCCATGTCATTGAGATCTAAGATAGCTCTGGAGGAGTTGGGATATCGAGTTATCACTCGGGATGCTCTAGAGGAGCCGAGATATCGAGTTACCACTCGGGGGCTTAGAATGAGCAAAGATATCGAGTTATCACTCGGGTTGCTCTAGAGGAGTAGAGATTTCGAGTTCGACTTGGGGCAAGTCAGTGAGACTCAATTTAATCAAGTCTGGTTCCTTCGTCATCCGGGTCATTGGGTTGGTGTGGGCGGTGACCCAGAGTGACGAGTTAGGGACGGTTCATAAGAGGCTGACTAGCTAGTTGTCTTGTGTTATTCCAATAGAGGTTTCAGCAGTGGCTGACCTACTGACATTTGGTGTCAGAGTGTGTTACTTTTTGGACCACCACTATTCCGAGGTCTCATCTTTGACCTGTAAGCTATCCTGCGTGTGACAGGTAGGTGTGGTTAGTAAGTACAGAGGTTTTGTCGGGAACCCTATAAGGGTTATGTTCAAGGATAAAGGGTATTCTTGGTATTAAATTTTGAGGAAAAATAACTGTCAGACGTGATAAGGGCTTTTCACGGATTTCAATGTGAAATTCGGGAAGGGTCTTTATAGAGGTGGCTAGGCAGCTAAGGTTGAGGCAGAGCGGTTGAAGGAGGAGCTGGCGAAGGTGCAGGCGCAGGGGGAAGCATATCGAGTGGAGCTTGAGTGAGTGAAGACCGACAGGGAGGCTGAAAGACCAGAGTTGGAAAAGGCAAAGGGAGAGTTGGAGGCTTCCAAGTCGATCGGTGTGCAGGAGTTCCTTCAATCAAAGAACTATGTGCGCCGACTGGATGACTTCGCGTCGAAGTGTGAGTGGCGAATCTATGACAATATTTTCAAGTATAGTGAAGGTGCTTCCATCGATACTACTCCCTAGCTCGGTATGCTACTAACTGCCGACCTATTCACCGAAGAACTCAAGGCCACTCTGGACGGTGACTCGGGTACTGCTAATGAAGGTAAGGATGAGGAAGCAGTTCCTGATGTAGAAGAGCAGAGTAGCAAAGTCGAACCTCCTCCAGTCGATGAAGAGAAGACCATTGAAGCCAACCCTCCTCCTACGTAGGCTGTTGTATTATGTATTTTTTATTTGGGCCGACCTATGTATCGGTCTGTAATAATGTTTTTTGGTTTGAGCAAGTAATCTTGGCGGACCGTGGGGTCTTTGCCTTTATTTATAAAAAAATGGTTTTGTTCATGTTGTGTTTATTTTCGTAAGTGTTGGGTTTATTTGTGCTCAGTATGTGTTGAACTAATGCTTGTTTAGTAAGTTTGTTGCAATACTAATGAGTTTGTTTGCTCAGCCCGTGTTTTGTGTTTGCCATAGCTTGAGCTAGTGTTTATTTGGTATGCACGAAGGTTTGCTTGTTTAAGACCGTATAATGTGGTCGGTCTTAGTTGGTGTTATACCGACTGAATGTTGAGGTTTGTTCTTGAAAGAACACTTGTGTTTTGCAATCGAGTATGCCATGTGTTGTTAGGGTCGTTATGCCAGTCGGTGTGCATGTTTTGTATCGTAGTGTGTTTGGTACTTTAAGAATTTGTAGGAGTTGTTTGACCCTGAAATGTGATCGGTCTTTATTTGTTACACCAGCTGGTGTTAAGCTGTGTAATGTGGTTGGCTTTATCTAGCTCGATTAGTTTTGAGCTTAATTAAAAGTAAGTCTTTTCTGGGAAGGCAATGTAAGTGTTAGACCGTGTGATGTGGTCGGTCATAGGTGGTTGCACCGACCTGTATGTACAGTTTGTGTGCTTAGTGAGTGTTAAGCGTAAAATAAAATGTAAGTTTGTAGGAAGAAATTTGTCATTGATAAGTGTCAGGCCGAGTAGGACCTATTACAATGAGAGCCTAAGTGTAGCTTTATAGAATATGTATTTGTGGTCTTCCTTAGTGTCAGATCGACCGGTCTATATGTAGTACTTCTTTAGGTGGTTTGCATTTCACGGGTGACCGAGTGATCTACCATCTGAGTCTGATAGGCCATAAGTCCCTAGTCGGCATATCCTTGTAATCTTGTAGGGGACTTCCCAGTTTGGGCCAAGCGCTCCGGCCGACTGGTCTTTAGTTGCTAGGCTAACCTTCCTCAAAACCCAAGCACCGATCTGAAAGCTTCGAGGTTTGACCTGTGCATCATGGTATTGGCAGAGCCACTGCTTGTAGGCTATGTTTCTTAGGTTCACATGCTCTCTGTGTTCTTCAATGAGGTCAAGGCTGAGAGCCAACTGGTCATGATTCTGCTCGGTATCATAGGTCATGACTGTGTATGAGGTTTCATGGATCTCAGCTGCGACGACCGCCTCAGTGCCAAAGGCTAGTGAGAACGGTGTCTCGTTGGTGGCCGTTCGGTATGACGTCTTGTATGACCAAAGTACATTTAGTAGGATGTATGCCCACTTGCCCTTTGTTTCGTCCAACTGAGTCTTCAAAGTGTTCTTGATTATTTTGTTGACAGATTCGACCTGGCCATTAGATTATGGATGTGCTGGAGAGGCAAAACGTAGGTTTATGTTGTGTCTTTCACAAAATGCTTTGAAGCATTGGTTGTCAAACTGCTTGCCATTGTCTGTGACAATGGTGTGTGGAAGACTGAAACCGCAGATGATGTTCTGGAAGACAAAAGTCTCGATCTGGGCTGCTGTGATAGTGGCCAAAGGTTTAGCTTCAACCCACTTGGTGAAGTAATCCATGGGGACTACGGCGTACTCGGTCTGTCCCTTGCCTGTTGGCATTTTACTAATCAGGTCTAGTCCCCACTGGGAGAATGGCCATGGGCTGAGCATTGGTGTGAGGTTTTCTGGGGGGAGATGTAGGAAAGGGGCGAAATGTTGGCACTTGTCAAACCGCCTAGTGAAGTCTGCCGTGTCTGCATGCATGTTTGGACAATAAAAACCTTGACGGAAAGCCTTGTGTGCCAGAGAACGTGGGCTAGAGTGGTTGCCGCAAATTGCTGCATGTATTTCCTCCAAAATTGCTCTTCCAGTCTCTAATGTTATGTACTTTAAGAGAGGGAGAGTGAATCCCCGCTTGTAAAGTTGGTCATTGATGATAGTGTACCTAGAGGCTAGTCGGCGTATCTTCTTCATGATGAACTTGTCAGCTGCTAGGGTTCAGTCGGTGAGGTAACTGAGCAAAGGGGCCATCCAGGTTGAGCTAGTATTGATCACATTGATGGAAGAGCACTTCGTGCTTGGTTGTTGCAGGATCTCCACTGGGACGTTTCGACTTGTCTTTTCATCAAGTGAGGAGGCTAGGCGTGCAAAAGTGTATGCATGGTTGTTTTCTGATCTTGATATGCTTGAGATGGTGTAAGCCTTGAAGTTATCTAAAAAGGACTTGGTTAGTCCCCTGTATGATGCCATGGAAGAGTATTTTGCCTCAAACTCGTCATTGATTTGGTTGACAACAAGTTGGGAGTTACTGTAGATTTGTATTTTCTTGGCTTCCATGTTTTAGCTAGGCGAAGGCCTGCGAGCAATGCCTCATACTCCGCTTCGTTGTTGGATGCTTTGAACATAAAGCACACTGCATAATCTAGGTGAGCCTTATCTGGGGTGGTGAGGACAAGTTCCGCACCAGACCCATTGTGGCAAGCAGAGCCATCCATGTACAAGACCCAAATGGGTTGTTGTGTATCCAAGGTTGGTGTTTTGGAGTCTAGGATGGTCTCTAGGGTTGTTTTCTTCTCTTCTTGCTCAAGTGGTAGGTATATGAACTCAAATATGAAGTCAGCGATGACTTGTCCCTTCTCAGATGGCCTTGGAACAAAGTGGATATTGAATTCACTAAGTTCAATTGCCCACTTAAGGAGACGACCCGGCGCCTCCGGTTTTTGAAGTACTTGGCGGAGTGGCTTGTTTGTGAGAACTGTGATGGAATGAGCTTAGAAGTAGGGTATGAGCTTCCTGGATGAAAGGATCAAGGCAAGTGCAAGTTTTTCGAGGTTCGAGTATCTTGTTTCAGTGTCCTGTAATGTTTAGCTTACATAGTAGATCGGGTGTTCAACTCTATCCTTCTTCTTAATAAGTACCGAGTTGACAGCTGAGGTGGATACTGATAAGTACATGATTAGTGGTTCGTTAGTCTCAAGTCTTGCCGGGAGGGGTGCTTTGCTCATGTATTCCTTAAGTTCTGTGAATGCCTTTAGGCACTCTTATGTCTAGGCAATGTGTTTGGACTTGCTTTTTAAAGTGTAGAAGAAGGGGACACACTTGTCTGTGGCCTTGGAAATGAAGCGGGTAAGAGCTGCCACTCTTCTAGTAAGGCTTTGGACATTCTTCTGTGTGCGTGGGGGTTCCATTTCTATGAGTGCCTTGATCTTCTCAAGGTTGGCCTTTATGCCCCTTTGGCTGATCGTGACGCCTAAGAATTTTCCCGAGCCCACTTCGAAGACACAGTTGGTTGGGTTCAAGCGCATCTTGTATTTCTTTGAGACTTCAAACATCCACGTGAGGTTTGGGATGTGCTAGTCAGCAGACTTGCTCTTAACTAACATGTCATCAACATATTCTTCCATAGTTTTGCCTATCTGGTCTGCAAACATGAAGTTCAATAGGCGTTGGTAGGTGGTGCCTACATTTTTTAGGCCAAAGGGCATTACATTGTAGCAATAAAGACCCTGGTCCATCCCGAAGGTTGTGTGGATTTGGTCAGCTGAGTGCATAAAGATCTGGTTATATCCTGAGTACGCATCTATAAAATTCAAGAGCTCATGGCATGCTATGGTGTCGACCAGTTGGTCTATCTTGGGTAGGGGGAAGCTATCCTTGGGACATGCCTTTTTCAAGTCTGTTAAGTAAATTCACATTCGTCAAGCGCCAGAGGGTTTATTCACCAAGACCACGTTGGCTACCCATACCACGTAGACGGCGTTACGCACAAAGTGTATGGTGCTAAGTTTGACTATCTCTGCCTTTATTGCTTTCGTTGTAACGTCCCGTTTATTTAATTAATGAATTTTCATAGTTATTTGAGAAAAATGATAATTTTACCTCGAGGTTCGAAAGTCACTTTTAGTTAGGGAATACTTTTGAAAGTTTTTCTTGGAATGTTGCATAGGTCTTGAGCTCACGAGTTCGTAGACAAGCAGCACGCAAAAATCGGAGCTCGTTTGAGTAAGTTACGGGTCTAGAATTTTGAAGGGCATTTTGGTAATTTTGGAAGGTAGATATTTGGGAAGATTTTTCTTCCTCTTTCTAGATTTTTCACTCAGTTCTCTCTCCTCTCTCCCGAAAATTTTCTCCCATTTTTTCCGTGAGAAACATAACACCCCCAAAATGGGTGATTTTGATTTTGGCCATTTCTACCCAAACTAAACACACTATGACCCTCCTCTCCTCCCCACGAGCACAACCATACCATCCTTGAAGCTTGAGGACGACTGTGGAGGGCGCAACAAAGCTCGGAAGCTTTTTCGAAGCTTCTCATCCAATTTCCAGCCACCACCTGTAAGGGCTTTCGATTTGAACCTTATTTGGATTCCTTGGCTTGAGTAGATAGATTTCCATTATTAGAACATCGAAATTGGTTGAGAAATGAGTGAGTTAGGAAGCTTTGAATTTTGGGTGGTTATGGAGTTTCCGGCCGGTGAGTGAATAGTACTCGGTGAGTGAACAATACCGGTGAGTGAATAGTACCAAGTGAGTGAACAGTACCCCAAATCGTGTTTTCATGTTTTCGACATTCCGGATCTTTTGGCGCAGGTTTCGATCATTTGGAGTTCACTTAGGGGTAGTTTTAGACGTCCAAAGTTACTTTGAACGCGTTTAGGGCGCGTGTGTACCCTTGGGATTTAGGGGGTTGGATTTTAGGTTTATAATTGTCGTTTAGTAATTCCAATTGTCATTTTTGACAGGCATGGTGGTTCCGAAGGTTACGAAGGACCGAATAGCTTGGAATCGAACTCGCTTGGACCTCGAGATGAGTGGACTTTGGTTTCTAAATTATAATGCATGCATATCTCTATATTTTTAAAGGTTTTATTATCGATTATGAATTTCGAAAATTTAGAATAAATATTCTAATGACTTATTATTGAAGTTGAGATTTTAATAACGACTTTGAAATGATTTTGAGCATTAAGCTCGGATATGTGATTTTGGCCTATGGCTGGGTTTATGGATTTCAGTTTTACGGATTTCAGTTTTACGAATTATGGTTCTATGGGTTTTGGAAGTATGGACTTTGGCATCGGCCGAGCTTATGTTTTTGGGTTTAGGCCTGGGATTTCGATTTTATTGGATTTTGGGCTCAGGCCCGAGTTTTTATGATTTTGGCTTAGGCTAGGAAAAAAGGGATTTCAAATTGGATTTCAGATTTACGTTACGGTTTTCGCTTTGTTTACCATCCTCGATTTTTATGGCATTTTCCAACCACATGACTTTAAGGTATTTTCGATCATGCATGTTCGTTTCTGATACATGACTTTGAGGTATTTTCGATCATGCTTGTTCATCTCCAACACATGACTTCGAGGTATTTTCGGTCATGTGCTCATTAAGGGTTATTTCTCCGACACAAGACTTCGATGTATTTTCGGTCACGTGCTCGTTGAGGGTTATTTCTCCGATACATGACGTCGAGGTATTTTCTGTCATGTTCTCGTTGAGGGTTATTTCTCCGACGTATGACATCGAGATACTTTCCGTCATACGTTCGTAGAGGCTGTCTACGCATAGCACAGGTTTTCAGTCGCATATCTTTGAGGTATTTTCGGATATGCATGTTTGGGAGTAGGTCCCCCGGGTTGGACCTCTAGATTTCTAGCCATTGCTTTGAGGTATTTTCAGCAATGGTTAGGAGGGCATGCCCCCGGGAAGGACTATCCTGGGTATTGAGCTATGGATCGGGAAGACGGCTTCAGCCGGGTTATTGATATGGCGGGCACAGATAACGATAGCATGGATTCCACCGAAGTAAATCAAGTAATTTCCGGTAAGTTGTATTTATTTATATACTTGGATCTTATGGCATATATGGTTGATGACAAGGTGGGATTTTTATTACTAGGATTATTATTTTATTTCCGAGACCACGCTTCTACTTTAGTCGATTCTATTGTCCACTCACAGTTATTTTGGTTTTGTGCCTCTAGGCCGTAGTAGGACGAGACGACCAGACTAGGAGGAGGCATCATCTTCTGATGCGCTACTGTCACGTAGGCTTTTCTTTAGTTTATGTTGACTTATGGTTAACCTAGTTGCTCTGATCCCCTTCTGAGTTTGCATTTATTTCAGGGACTTGGATTTGGCTGGATGTGATTTTATATGGACTGTTGAGTTAGTGGGTTTTTTATTGTATCCTCCGTCTGACAGGTGGAAGACGGTTTGACCCGAGTGTAGGTGAGATTCTATTGAATTTTCGGTAGAAACCTCGAAAGGTTTTTTTGGTAATGTGAGGATATTTTGAAAGGTTTTGAGTATTTCAAATTTTGTCAGACGGGAGCAGGGCTTCTCACGGATTTTGAGAGAAATTCGGGAGGGGTCATGTCAACCGTCCTCTCGGCATCATAGATACGATGTTTTTGTTCTACGGGTCTGAATGATGGGTCGATGCTAAGGCGGTGATAGATGACGTTGGTTGATATGTCTGGCCTGTCGGCATATGACCATGTAAAGACCTTAAAGTTGTCATGGAGAAACGTGATTAAGTCTGAGCGCATGGTAGGGCTGAGTGTTGTTCCGATCTTCATCTTTCGATCAGCATGGGTGTAAGAGATGATGACCTAGTCAACCTCCTCAATGGGCTGAGGGTATGGTGTGGTTGAGTGATCCCTTAGGTCTTCGATAGGTCCCTCCCTGATGTGTTGAGCGACCTGTGGGTTGACTAGGTCTGCCTCAAATGTTGATTCAGAGATGGCCAATGTTTCTTTAGGCTGAGGAGTGCTCTTCTCGGCAAGAGTTGTCAGATTGCATGTTCTAGCTGCCACTTGGTCTCCACGGACCTTCCCTATGCCCATGAGGGTGGGAAACTTGACCAAGAGCAAGTGAGTTGATACTACGGCCTTGAGTTGGTTGATTAGACCTCTGCCCAAGATGACATTGTAGGCTATGGGGCAGTCTACCAACAAGAATGGAGTGAGGACCGTGGCACATTTGGGAATGGCCCCAATGGAGAGTGAGATGGTGATGGTGCTGATCGGGACGACTGAATCACCGGTGAAGCTGAACAAAGGCGTGGGAGACTGTTAAGTCATTATTCATGCATCTTTTTGATGTCATCTAATGCTCATTTACTTGTCTTTTGTGTGATTTAATTGCCATCCATAGTAGAAAGTGATCATTCTTGTGAAGTGTGTGCAGAAGTAGAAAAGTTCGTATAAGTGTGGAAAAGGAAGAATGAATGAATCTTTCTCGGACTCAAGTCAAAGAAGGAGGAAAGATTATTTCTTGCCATCCAAGAAGAAGTCTTCAATGTCAAGATTTTGCCTTTCCACATAAGGAAGGCTTGAGCATTTTGGAAAGGGAAAGTACCACATAAGGAAGGCTTATGCGTACCAAAGAGGAAAGTGACGTCCAAGGAAGTCTCGAGAAGGGCCAAGAAAACAACTTGCTGCACCAGGAACGTCCAAGACATCAGGAACCTTCATTGCCGAGAGAATTTCAGCCAAGAAATAAGACAAGGGCCTGATTTTTAGGACCCTTGTCTCAGCCCTGTTAGGAAAACGTTTTTAGGATTTTATTGCCTTGTTTTAGGTCTGATTAGGAGTCTTTTAAGTCAGAGAAATGTCCTATTTATTCTCCTAACTTCTAGGGATTGTAGACTGCTATTTAAAGGAGTTTAGTTCAGAAAAAGAGAGAGAGAGAGAGAGAGGGAACCCTAGCCGCATCTATTTATGTTTTTGTCATACAGAAAGAGAGGAGGCCATTTTAACATAAGAAGCAATCTCTGGTTTGGAGAAAAAAAAAGGCTTAACGGAACCAGGAGGAGTTCGACATCAGAATTTCTTCAAGGGGTTTCTTCTTCTCCTTTTGAGTCTGATTTCAGTTATGCTTCATATTGTGTTTATACTTTCTTTTATCATGATGTGTAACTGAATTGATATCTAGGGTTTTGATGTAACCTTGCAGTTCTTATTCCATGTATTGATCTTAAGTGTTTTTCAGTTTTCTGCTGTGTTTTATGATTCAATTACTATGCTCCATTGATAATTAACATTCTATTTTGATGTTTGATCACCATTAAGATTGTTTGTTAGTTTTCTTATCCCAATATTGAGTAGACACCCATACCTGTGTTTGGACGATGTGTAATTGAATGAATAATATCCTGAGAAGACACCCATTCCATGGAGTTATTTGGTTCTATTGTTTTCCTGTTATTATTGGTTCTTTGATTGAAATCTATGTTGGACATCACATCTAGATTAAGGTTGAAGGAACTTGGTTTGATCGGACACCCACGACTGACCATAAGTAAGTGAAAACGAACCCATGAAACTATCTAGTGAAACTGATTTGTACTAGTTTAATTTACATGGAATTGAATTGTAATGGTGAAGTCAAGACCCTAGGCCTTTTAATCATCAGTCTTCTTCCTTGTTTAGTTTGTTCTCTACTTAGTTGCTTCTAACGTAATTCAGTGTCTAATTAAAAACCAAATCAAAAACCCGAACATTCAATTTTCTGTTTTTATTGCATTTACATAGAATAGTTTATGGCTAGTTTCTGCTTCATTCTAATCAGTCTCCGTGGTACGATAACCCTTACTTGTGCTCCACAATACCATCTACAACTTGTGCACTTGCAAGGAAAATTAAACAACAAGTTTTTGGGGCCGCTGCCGGGGACTGATTCATTCTAAGCATAGCGTGCCTTTTACCTATTCTATTTTTCATTTTCTGTTTTAGTTTTTTTTTTTACTTAATTTTGTTTTGTTAACCCTTACTTGCGGTAGTTTATGTCTAGCAGTCTTTTGGAACAAGTCGAATCTGCGAGAAGCAACCATTCTAGAGCATTGGGACGCAAGCCAATCCGAGGCGAACCAATTCTGAACATCCTACAAGAAAACCTAAAAGCTGCAAAGCTTGTTGCCTTAGAGCCATACAGAAATCTTTCTAACGAGAATCTATCCGAGTCCGAGAGTATTGGCACTGACTCTGAGGAAGAGGAAGAGATGGCAGAAGAAGAGAACTTCATGGGAGACCTTGATATCCCAACCATTGATACAAATCCTTCTTGCATTACGCTGCCATCGCAAGCCCGAAACTATGAGCTGAAATCTTCTCATCTGAATATGCTTCCTTCATTTCACGGTTTACCTAACGAAGATCCACTTACCCATTTAAAAGAAATATTTAACGTAGTGAGTACTTTTCCTTTGATAGGTGTATCCGAAGAGCAATTAAGGATGAGAGTGTTTCCGTACACATTGAAGGAGAGAGCGAAGTATTGGCTTAATTCTCTTAGGCCAAGATCACTAACCACATGGGCTGAGATTCAAAAGAAATTCCTAGAGAAGTACTTTTCCACAGCCAAGACAGATATGTTGAGGGATCAAATCATGACATTCACCCAACAAGTTGATGAGTCATTCTCAGAGGCATGGGAACGGTACAATGGGTTACTTCTCCAATGCCACCATCATGCGATTCCTTTAAACTTACAAATGCGTATTTTTTTATAAAGGACTAACCCTCTCAAGCAAGAACATTGTTACAAATTTTGTTGGGGGTTCCATGAAGAGCAAGACTCCTGAACAAACTTGTACTCTTTTCGAACAGATTGCCATGGAAACTCAACACATGGACACTAGTGGTAAGCGAGCTGGAATTTATGAAATTAGTGGTTCTAACAATGCTAAACTTGATGCTCAGATATCTATGCTAGCAAAGAAGTTGGATGCATTAGTTGCTGCTCAACCAAGGCCTAACATGAAGGAATCATGTGGGGTATGTGAAGCCTTTGATCATATCACACATGAGTGCCCTCTGGGATATGCCTATCCAGAAATTGGACAAGAACATGTCAATTTCACAAAATCCTACAATCAGAGGCCAAGGAATGATCCATTCTCTAACTCATACAATCCTGGGTGGAGGAATCATCCCAATTTTTCATGGAGCAACAACAACAATGTTCAGAATCAAGCTAGTTCCTCTTTCCAACCAAAAGCCAACAATTCACTCGAGGACACCGTGAAGCTGCTTGCCCAGAATACTTTGCAATTCCAACAATCAACGAATAGCATGCTTCAAAACCATTATGCAGCCCTAAATAAGATGGAGATTCAACTAGGGCAGATTGCAGATGCTCTTAATAAAAGGGAACCTGGAAAACTGCCAAGTCAACCACTTATGATTGAAAGGAATCAAGAGCAAGCCAAAGCAATTAGAATGCTTAGGAGTGGTAAGATAATTGATAATGGTGCTGGTAATGATGGTTCTAACACCAAATCTGAAATTAATGCAGGGGCTACGGAAGAGAAGAATTTGGGGGACCAAACGGAAAGGGAGCAGCAACCAAAGAATTCAAGTCATGCAAGCTCAAGCCAAAATGATCAGCCATTTCACAAGGCTGAAGCGCCTTATATGCCACCAATTCCTTTCCCTGGAAGACTTGCTAAAAGGAAACATGATAAGTCTTTTAAAGAAATGTATGATCTGTTAAGTAAAGTGAACATTAATTTGCCTTTGCTTGATGTCATTAGGAACGTACCTGCATATGGGAAGTTTTTCAAGGAGCTGAATAGCCACAAGAGAAAATATGGACCAAATGAGAAGGTTGTGGTGAGTGAAAATGTTAGTGATGTGCTACAAAGGAACATGCCACTGAAATTGAAAGATCTAGGAAGTTTCTCCATCAACATCACCGTTGGAGACAAAATGATTGAAAAAGCCATGCTTGACTTGGGGGCAAGCATTAATCTGATGTTGTACTCGGTGTACTTACAATTAGGTTTGGGGGAGTTAAAGAAGACCACCATCTCACTTCAACTTGTCGATCGTTCAGTCAAGTATCCTAGAGGTATTGTAGAGGATATCCTAGTTCAAGTTGATAAACTAATCTTGCCTGCTGATTTTGTAGTTCTTGATATGGATGAGGATCCCATACATGACCGTGACTTACCAATCTTGCTTGGAAGACCATTCATGGCCACGGCAAAGACTGTAATTGATGTACATAATGGGAAGCTTACCATGACTGTACTAGGAGAGACCGTTCAGTTTAAAGTGTTTGAATCCATAACTCATGCTTCTACTACTTTGGATTGTTTTTATGTTGATGAGTTGGATTCCCTGGTGGTTTCTAAATTTTTGCAGACTAAATCTGGTGATACACTAGAAGTGGCATTAACTCACCCGCAAGATGAATTTGAAGAGGAATATCCATTAATGGAAGAGGTTGCTGCTCCAGAAGTATTGAAGTCATACCCATCCTCCATTGAACCTTCCATTGAACCACTTTTACCCTCCGCCAGCCACCTGATTCCTTCGATTGTTCAAGCCCCTAAGTTAGAGCTCAAACCATTTCCATCTCACCTCAAATATGCCTACATTGGTGAAGAAGAAACCCTCCCAGTTATCATATCTTCTGATCTAACTTCATTGCAAGAAGACAAGCTTATTAGAGTGCTTAAGGAAAACAAATCTGCTATTGGTTGGTCTATTGCAGATATCAAAGGAATAAGCCCTACAATGTGCATGCATAGAATTCTAATGGAGGAAGGAGCCAGGCCAGTTCGTGAGGCACAAAGGAGATTGAATCCTCACATGAAAGAAGTAGTGAGAGCTGAAGTGTTGAAATTGCTTGATGTGGGTATCATATACCCTATTTCTGACAGCAAATGGGTGAGCCCCGTCCAAGTGGTGCCTAAAAAGTCAGGGATCACCGTGGTGAAGAATGATGACAATGAGCTTGTGCCTACAAGAATGACCACTGGTTGGCGTGTGTGCATTGATTACAGGAAGTTGAATTCTGCCTCTAGAAAGGATCATTTCCCTTTACCTTTTATTGATCAAATGCTGGAGAGATTAGCTGGCCACTCATACTATTGTTTTCTTGATGGATTTTCAGGTTATAATCAGATTTCCATTGCTCCGGAAGATCAAGAAAAGACCACATTCACCTGTCCATTCGGAACATTCGCATATAGGAGGATGCCTTTTGGTCTATGTAATGCTCCTGCCACCTTCCAAAGATGCATGATGGCCATCTTTTCGGATATGATTGAGAGGTTTATAGAGGTATTCATGGATGATTTTTCAGTGTTTGGTTCCTCATTTGATAATTGCCTTAACCATCTCTCTCTAGTGCTTCAAAGATGCAAAGAAACCAATATGATCTTGAACTGGGAGAAGTGTCATTTCATGGTTAAGCAAGGTATTGTACTTGGTCATGTGATTTCTTGCAAGGGAATTGAGGTTGATAAAGCAAAAATTGATCTCATCTCTAAGCTGCCCCCACCTACATCAGTTAAGGGTGTTAGAAGTTTTCTTGGGCATGCAGGTTTTTATAGGCGGTTTATCCAGGATTTTTCCAAAATAACTCGTCCTCTTTGTGATTTGCTTGCTAAGGATTCTGTTTTTAAGTTTAATGAGGAGTGTTTAAATGCATTTGATACACTAAAACGTGTACTAACCTCTTCGCCTATTATCATGGCTCCCGATTGGTCTTTACCTTTTGAATTAATGTGTGATGCCTCTTATTATGCTATAGGTGCAGTTTTGGGACAACGTGTTGATAAGTTACCTCATGTGATCTACTACGCTAGTAGAACCTTGAATGACGCTCAGCTCAACTACTCAACAACTGAGAAGGAGTTTTTGGCTGTAGTCTTTGCTTTAGAAAAATTTCGTTCTTATCTTGTGGGTTCTAAAGTGATTGTCTATTCTGATCATCCAGCCATTAGGTACTTACTTTTGAAGAAAGATTCTAAGCCTCGGTTGATAAGGTGGATATTCTTGCTTCAAGAGTTTGACCTGGAAATTCTTGATAAAAGTGGAAGAGATGACCTAGTTGCTGATCACTTGTCTCGACTAGTTAATGACGGTGCTACAGAAAACAATGTTGTCCCCATTAATGAATCATTCCCTGATGAGCAGCTCTTAGCTATTCAAGAAAAAGAACCATGGTATGCTGATTTTGTTAATTATCTTGCTTGTGGAGTGATTAGAGATGATCTTTCTTCTCAGGAACGAAAGAAGTTTCTCTCCGGGGTGAAGCACTATTTGTGGGATGACCCCTACCTATTCAAGTACTGTCCCGATCAAATTATAAGGAGATGTGTACCAGAAGCTGAACAACAAAGCATACTCAAGTTCAGCCATGAATTTGCTTGCGGAGGACACTTTGGTGCAAAGAAAACAGCACTTAAGGTTCTTCAATCTGGTTTCTTTTGGCCTTGTTTATTTAAAGATGCTTTTAACTTTTGTTCTAAGTGTGACAGATGTCAAAGGATGGGAAACATAAGTAGCAGGAATCAGATGCCATTGACTAACATCTTGGTGGTCGAACTCTTTGATGTATGGGGAATCGATTTTATGGGTCCTTTTCCATCTTCATATGGTTATACATATATTCTAGTGGCGGTAGATTATGTATCCAAATGGGTGGAAGCGATTGCTAAAAGAAGTAATGATAATAGAGTGGTTCTCAGCTTTCTCCAAGACATGATCTTTACAAGATTTGGAACTCCAAGGGCGATTATAAGTGATGGTGGCAGTCACTTTTGTAATCGTACATTTGATGCTCTAATGAAAAAATACAACATCAGTCATAGAGTTGCAACTCCGTACCATCCCCAGAGTTCTGGACAAGTTGAGATAAGCAATAGGGAGATTAAGAACATACTGATGAAAACTGTGTCCCCTACTCGGAAGGATTGGTCCTTACGCATCAACGATGCTCTTTGGGCTTACCGGACAGCTTATAAAACTCCAATTGGAATGAGTCCCTATAGGCTGGTTTTCGAAAAAGCTTGTCATTTACCTATGGAGCTTGAGCACCGTGCGTTTTGGGCAATCAAGAAGTTCAATTTTGATTTAAAAGACGCTGGGACAACAAGAAAACTTCAACTGAACGAACTTGAGGAGTTGAGAAATGAAGCTTATGAAAATGCCAAGATTTAGAAAGAGAGAACCAAGCTTTATCATGACAAAGCAATCTTGAGAAAGGTATTCACTCCGAACCAGAAAGTTCTTTTGTTTAACTCACGGTTGAAACTTTTTCCAGGAAAGTTGAAGTCTAGATGGCTTGGTCCTTTCAAAGTGATTCACGTATTCCCTTATGGAGCCATTGAGATTGTGAACGAGAAGAATGGGGATCGATTCAAAGTTAATGGGCAGCAACTTAAACCCTACTTGGAGGATAATCCAGATCTATCCCACTATGATGTCGCCTTGGTCGAGATTTCAGTAACTTAGACAAGTCTACCTCCTCTCGCCTAGACGTTAAATATAGCGCTTCTAGGAGCCAACCTAGCATTGGTTTGTGTTTTCTTTCGTTCACTTGTTTCTGCTGTAATGTACTCTCTAAGAATCGAATCTGTTTTAGTCTTCTCATTGCATATTGCTTATCACATTGAGGACAATGATCAGTTTAGGTTTGGGGGTGTGGATTTGAAAATTGGTATATAGAAACAAGTAGGTTTGGGGGTTATACACGGCTTGATTTTGAAAATTTCACCTTTAGTTTTTGTTAGTTTGTTTAGTTAGTTAGTTTAAGTTTTTGCTAGTGATAGGTGTATTAACTTGTTAATAAGAGTGTACATGCTAAGTTAACTATCTTTGTTCTACTAAGAGTTCTGCCATAATCCGTTTGTATCATAACCTTGCACTTCACAATGCCATGTCTCGAGTGATTAAGTAAACAAAACTACTGCATTTGAGTGAACTTCAGAAAATTAGTGGAGACTACCTTGTGAGGTTATTGAGCTATATTGCCATTCTTTTAGAGTGATATACATTGTTTCTACTCTTAAACACTCTGATTTTGTTCTTAAATGCTGATCTCATTCCATTACATTTGCATTGAATTTTAAAGAACTGACATCATATAGATGCTCTTGATTTGAGGTGTGGTTTTCCATAAGAAGTGATGTAGGCTATGTGTGATTAAACCTCTCAAGGACTTATCCTACCAAATTGTGTGCTCCCTAAGCCATTTTGAATCCAAACACTCAGCCTTTTCTGTCATCACCCTAAGCACAATCTGCCAAACACTCAACCATTCAATCATGCCATGCCCTATAACCCAAGTTTGTGTTAAGGCTGCATTAAATGAGATTCATGGTGAGAATGAAGAATTAAAGATGTTGCTGCCCAATTCAAAAAGAGCTATTGCAGCAACGACAATAATGTGAAAGTTAAAGTCTGAATGTGATGGAAAAAGCTATACAAGGAATAAGGAAACCATTGTATGATCTTGGTTCAATTCAGAAAAAAAAATAAATAAATAAATAAAATTGAAAGAACACCTGAATTGATCCAAGTGAGGCAATAAACTCAAGAAGACTTCAAAAGAGGAATCAAGTTCTTATCAATGCTGCCGTGGGTTCTAAGCAAGAAATCATAGCAGAACTTCAAAGTTCAAGTCATGACATCTCATGCCTTGAAACAACTCAGGTTCTTTGAATCCGACCCTTTCTTTGTTTCACCATAAGCTTAGCCCCATTACACCAAAAACTAAAGACCTAACTGATCTTATGGACAACCATGCTGAGGATTGAGGTATGTATCTATGTTCTTAAAGTTCAATTTCATTCATGAGATCTTAATTCCAGAAAGTGCTATTCTTCATTGCAAATCATATGTGATTAAACTTGAATTCCTCCAAATAATGCCCATCACATATGCTTGATAAGAGTGTAAGCCTAGGATTCTTGTGAGAATGGAGAGATACCTAGTGAGGATTAGAGTCGAGGCGAAATCTTTTTGGAGCATTTGGATAAAGTTGTTTTTAAACATGATTACTTGAGATATTGGCATCTACACATCACACATGATACTTACTGTTGTGGATTCTTTTTAGTTTTGCAAAGCATGTCTACTCTCTTTAATTCTTATTAACTTGTTAACAACTATCTCTAGCATGTTAGTTGTTTAAGTAAAACGTTTGTGGGGATCGTAGCTATCATAACCCTCAGGAGATAAAACTCCTCCTACTAGGAACACCTAGAGGTTTAAATGATCTATCCTTAACTAAGATTGAGTCTGTTCATTTTGTTTTAGTTTGGTTTTTCTTTGTTTTGCTTAGGGACTAGCAAAAGATAGGCTTGGGGGTATTTGTTAAGTCATTATTCATGCATCTTTTTGATGTCATCTAATGCTCATTTACTTGTCTTTTGTGTGATTTAATTGCCATCCATAGTAGAAAGTGATCATTCTTGTGAAGTGTGTGCAGAAGTAGAAAAGTTCGTATAAGTGTGGAAAAGGAAGAATGAATGAATCTTTCTCAGACTCAAGTCAAAGAAGGAGGAAAGATTATTTCTTGCCATCCAAGAAGAAGTCTTCAATGTCAAGATTGTGCCTTTCCACATAAGGAAGGCTTGAGCATTTTGGAAAGGGAAAGTACCACATAAGGAAGGCTTGTGCGTACCAAAGAGGAAAGTGACGTCCAAGGAAGTCTCGAGAAGGGCCAAGAAAACAACTTGCTGCACCAGGAAAGTCCAAGACATCAGGAACCTTCATTGCCAAGAGAATTTCAGCCAAGAAATAAGACAAGGGCCTGATTTTTAGGACCCTTGTCTCAGCCCTGTTAGGAAAACGTTTTTAGGATTTTATTGCCTTGTTTTAGGTCTGATTAGGAGTCTTTTAAGTCAGAGAAATGTCCTATTTATTCTCCTAACTTCTAGGGATTGTAGACTGCTATTTAAAGGAGTTTAGTTCAGAAAAGGAGAGAGAGAGGGAACCCTAGCCGCATCTATTTATGTTTTTGTCATACAGAAAGAGAGGAGGCCATTTTTCACATAAGAAGCAATCTCTGGTTTGGAGAAAAAAAAGGCTTAACGGAACCAGGAGGAGTTCGACTTCAGAATTGCTTCAAGGGGTTTCTTCTTCTCCTTTTGAGTCTGATTTCAGTTATGCTTCATATTGTGTTTATACTTTCTTTTATCATGATGTGTAACTGAATTGATATCTAGGGTTTTGATGTAACCTTGCAGTTCTTATTCCATGTATTGATCTTAAGTGTTTTTTAGTTTCCTGCTGTGTTTTATGATTCAATTACTATGCTCCATTGATAATTAACATTCTATTTTGATGTTTGATCACCATTAAGATTGTTTGTTAGTTTTCTTATCCCAATATTGAGTAGACACCCATACCTGTGTTTGGACGATGTGTAATTGAATGAATAATATCCTGAGAAGACACCCATTCCATGGAGTTATTTGGTTCTATTGTTTTCCTGTTATTATTGGTTCTTTGATTGAAATCTATGTTGGACATCACATCTAGATTAAGGTTGAAGGAACTTGGTTCGATCGGACACCCACGACTGACCATAAGTAAGTGAAAACGAACCCATGAAACTATCTAGTGAAATTGATTTGTACTAGTTTAATTTACATGGAATTGAATTGTAATGGTGAAGTCAAGACCCTAGGCCTTTTAATCATCAGTCTTCTTCCTTGTTTAGTTTGTTCTCTACTTAGTTGCTTCTAACGTAATTCAGTGTCTAATTAAAAACCAAATCAAAAACCCGAACATTCAATTTTCTATTTTTATTGCATTTACATAGAATAGTTTATGGCTAGTTTCTGCTTCATTCTAATCAGTCTCCGTGGTACGATAACCCTTACTTGTGCTCCACTATACCATCTACAACTTGTGCACTTGCAAGGAAAATTAAACAACAGAGACCAATCAAGGTCTGAGTCTGGAATGCCTAGCTGCTTGTATGCCTCCATGAAGAGAAGGTTAACAGAGCTTCCGGTGTCGACCATTATTAGCCCCACGTCGAAGTTTGCAATTTGTGCTCTGACGACAATTGGGTCATCATGTGGGTATACCACGCCCCACTCTTCCTCCTTTGAGAATCTAATGGGCTCTCATCCGACCTTGGTTGTTTTCTTCTCTCGTACCTCTTCAATGTTGAAGATTTGATGGTTGCTCTATAAGGTGCAGAGGAAGTTCTTCTTTACCCTGTTAGAAGTCAAAGGTGAAGATATGGAGGGTCCTCCACTGATGGTGTTGATTTGTGGATGTCGGGGTCAGGTAGGGGCGTGTTGCAAAAATTGGTTGATCGTTCCACCCCTAGCTAGAGCTTCCACCAAGTCCCTGAATGCCACACATTGGTCTATGTTATGCCCATTGTATTTATCGTATTGGTAGTAGGTGTCGGTGTTCTTGGCGAGCTTCCCAGTAGCTGGTGCCCAAGATGACTTGGGGATCATGTGTTCGACATTCATTAGGACGTTCTCATACGAAGTATTGAGGATGGTGTAGGTTTCAAACTTTGACCAAGGGGGGTCAATCACCATTGTTGTGTGTTCTGTTGTCCTGGTAACCTGGGCCTTGATGGGAGTTGTTGATGTAATTGGGATTTTTGCCCTTCTTTCCTAGGATGTATGAGTTATGGAAGTAGTCATTTCTTTTCCCTCCATAAGGTTGTTGGTTCTGGTTGGATTGTTGTTGTTGATTGGTGTGTTGGGGGTTGGGGTTGCTCGGCCTATATGTGTTGGCCGAGGTGGTGTTGCTGGGCTGGTATGTGTTAGCCTGTGTAGTGTCCCCTTTGTGGTTCAACAACTCTGCCTTGGCATGTATCGCAGCTTGTTTCATGATCTCATTGTAGCTGGACCAGCCGTGTGTGTGTGCAGCATACCTAAATGGGAACTCCCTGAGACCTCCCTTGAAGGCTTTGAATGCTGCTTTGTCGTCCATTTCTGCGCACCGAGAGTATTTGTGGCTGAATCTGGCTGCGTACTTCTGTAAGGGCTCGTTCTCCCCTTGTTTAAGTAAGAATAGGTCTTTCGTCGAAAACAATTGATCGGTCTGTATCATGAACTGGTTGAGGAAGATTGTTCGCAGCTGTTCGAAGGAGTCTATGGTCCCAAATCCCAATCTGTAGAACTAGTTAATTTTTTTTCAGTCAGAGTTAAGCTGAATATGAGACAACGTGCCTCGTCCGAGAGGTTTTTGAAGGCCACTGTCGACTAGTAGTTGTTCAAGTGGGTGATCGGGCCTCCTTGGCCAGTGTATAGTGGGATTTTCAGGGGTTTCACCTCTTGGTCGTGCCTGAAGAGGTTGATCCTTTCTGTGAAGGTTCTGCAGCTCGTTTTGCCCCAAGTTGGTAGGCGTGATTTCTCCTTCTTGGTCTCCAGGCTTTTGACTCGGTCGAGGAGCTGTTGTACAACTAGGTTGAGTAGAGGCTGTTTGTTTCGACCGTCATGGTGGCTACTACGAGTAGGCCTGTCAGCCACCCGACGAGTCGGTGATCCATGGCGTGCCTCATGGCGTTCACTGCATGTAGACCGGTCGGCCTCCTGTTGGATGGTGACCCATGGCGTCCCTCCAAGCGATTGTTGTGGGGAGGCCAGTCGGCCCTCCTCGTGCTCAGAGCTTCCTTGGAGGATCTGGCACCTTCCCAGACAATAATAGGAATGGGGATCTTGGTGCGCTGGGCACGTTGGGGCTCAATGTCCTTAGTAACAACCCATTTCGGGCTCCCAGCCAACGAAATCGTTAGTGGCCTCACCGCCACCCGGAATCTACCGGCACAAAGGTATTGTTAGCTGGCCTCTGTTCGAAAACCCCCTAGCTGCAGCATCTTTGAGGATTCGAACCCTGGACCAAGCCCTTTTTATTCCCCTTGGAAGGGATTCCACTAATTACGGTCGTTACCGGGGATCCGGGGTCGGTCGTTACATAAAAGGCGCCTTTTATGTAATGACCCGTACCGAATCCTCGATCCAACGACATCGTTAGTGGCCTCACCGCCACCCGGACTGTACCGGCACAATCTGTATTGTTAGCTTGTCCCCGTTCGAAAATCCCATAGTTGTGGCATCTTTGAGTATTTGAACCTTGGACCAAGCCTTTTTATTCCTCTCCAGGAGGACACCTTTCACCTATTGGACTGCAATCTAATTGGTGAAAGGTGTCCTCCTGGAGAGGAATAAAAGGGCTTGGTCCAGGGTTCGAATCCTCAAAGATGCTACAACTAGGGATTTTCGAACGGGGACAAGCTAACAATACCTTTGTGCTAGTACAATCCGGGTGGCGGTGAGGCAACTAACGATTTCGTTGGCTGGGAGCCCGGAACGGGTCGTTACATGACTTGCCTATTCATAAATTTAATTCAATGGATCACATGCATGAGAATAAATATTTGCATTGAATTAAATCATATTCAGGCATAAAACACATTTTCAAATCCAAAAACATAAATCACCAAATTAATCCGTATGTGGGAACTGATCATTCTACTAAGTTGGTCTCTCAAGTTCCGCAACTAGCGTGATACTCATTTGCAACTTGCGCTGGTGCACAGTAGGTGCGGTACCAGTGATCTATTCCTCCACATCTATAACACATATCTTCCTTATTCTGGTTCTAGTGGCGATAGGCCAAACCAGTGTTTCTCTCATTTTAGGCCTTGGGGCCTGAGAGAGCACGTACCCACCACATGTACCTCGATCACGGGTACTTGGTTCACGGCGCCTTTGGTCACATGCGCCATGGTTGCACTGATGCCGGTCATAGGGGTTCCTTCCAGCCCTCTAGAGGTTGGGCCGTTTGCCTCTACCACGACCCAGGTTTCTCCTTTCGCTGTTTGAATCACGATGAGCAACGACATTTGCTTCAGGCAGTGACATTTGCTTCAGGCAGTTGCATTTGCTTCAGGAAATCGTATTTGCTTCAGACACTATTGTTGCTCTAATACCAGCTGGTCGAGATTGATCATTATCTCCTCAATACAAAATTTGAGAAGTGACCGGATTCAACATTATCTCCGAATTATATTCATTCATGGATTTATAATCCTGAAAAAAAGATGTTATGCTAGTCATTTCTTGCTTCAAGCAAGAAAATTTCCCTATGATGATTAAACCCTCGTCTAGAGGCTCTATGAGGAACAAATAATCGCATTTAGTGCTTTGGGCAAACTCATCCTTAAACAACTAATAAGAACTGCAGGTTCTATAACTTGGTATGATAAGTCGGATTAAACATGTAAAATCTACTGATTTTATCATGCCTGGTGAATTTATGAAGGAAACTTCGAGTTCCTTTTTTTCTTTTATTGCATTACCGAAACTACGGGTTCAGTATTCACGTATGAACTACTGGTTCATTTGTGAACTTCGAGTTCGTTTATGAGCTTCTAGTTCGTTTATGGATATTTAAGTACATGCATTTCCTAATAAAATCTAAGGAAATATAAACATTTTAAACAATTAAATAAATCCTAAAGAATTGTTTGGAATTATTTAAACAAATGCTTCTGGCATTAAACGGTTTAATATCTTAAATGCTTCAGGCATTGAAGGATTAAATATAAGATGTGATGTTACATACCACAAAAGTACAAGTAGCCTAGTGGGTAAGGCACTTGCTTCGTCACCGTGAAAGCATATTTGCGCCACTTATTCCAAATTCCAAATTTCCAATCATCAATTATCATCATGAATTAATTTCATGTTCTAAATTTCAATTACTCATATAATCAATTAATCAAATAATCCTAGGATTCATGTTTCGAGGGTTTTGAACAACAATAAAATAATGAAATTGAACATGTTGACATTGAATTGAATTTTTGAAAAATATACTTGTTGTAGAGCAATAATAACATGTAGTAAAATCAAGAACTTATAAAGAGAAAAGAACGTTTGTTTTTGGGAGGCAGCAAGAATGATGGAATTAACATTAAAATAATAATAATCACAACCTTACACGTATGCCCATTACATGTAATAGCCACTAAATCCTATTATTTACAACAGATTGTGCCTTCTCTCAATTGAATCCACCGTCTATTCGGCTTCCCCAAATTCTAAAGGGCAGTCCATCTGCTTCAACTCCATGCAATGAATCTATTAATGAGGAAGTAATACTTTGATACACTAAACAAGAAAAAGGAAAAATAATGTTTTCTCTATGCCTCTCTGCCTTCGACCTCCTATCCCCCTCCATCGTCCCCTCCCCTTTAACTCCTTTTTTGTTCACCATGGCCACAAACCCTCCTTCCCCTGTCATGAACCCTACCTCTTCGGCGCTAAGCCTCTGTCCCTCTGGCCTTGGGTGCCCGCCGCGTCGCCTACCCTCTGGGTCATCTGTGGTGTTTGGATCCCTCTAATCTGCCACTGATTTTGCCTTGAGCTACCCAAACTCTGGAATGGGCTTATTGAACTATGAATCTCGGTTTTTTTATGGTAAGATTACCAGTGGAATCTTTCTCCAACTTGGAGAGACTGGTGTTGCTAGCCCCTCTGCGACTCAATTTGTCTCCCCTAGAGCCGGTGTGCCTTCTGACTGCTCGGTGGTGGTCCGTGGAATTCCTTTGTCACCGTCTTCCCACGTTATTGTTTCTGACGGAGGTAACCTAGGGGTTTGTAACCTCACAGCTGGCCGCCCCTTGGTTAGGGATCGTGAGACACATCCTTTTGCTTTTGCTGGGTCTGTTTGCCAAAGTGTTGGTTTGCCCGACCCAGACCCCAAATTCGGTGTTGGAACCACTTATTGGAGCTAATCATAGGATTGTGGGGTCTAACCCTTCTAAAACCTCGGTGCAGGAGATTGGGCAGGCTCATAAGGCTGTGGGGCCTCTTGTGGGTGATGTGTCCGCCGTTAACTATTGTGACACCGTTAAAGGTTTGAATTCAACTCGTGTGAAACCTCAACGTCATCAGTTTTGTAAACCTAAAGTTAATGGCAATCGCAAGGTGGTGTGCCCACCCCACCAAGTGGCGGTGGAGGAAGCCAAGTCTTGGAATACTTGTTTGGTGGGCTATCTTATTGAGAAGCATTTGCCGTTTTCTGTGGTCAACAACCTCTCCCAGAAAATATGGGGCCAAAGGGGACTTGTTGAGGTCCTCCTTAATGAAAATGGCTTCTATTTCCTCAAGTTCTCTACTGAGGAGGAGTGTCTCTCTGTGCTTGAAGATGGACCTTGGCATTTGGGAGGTAAAACTTTGTTCCTTTCCGAGTGGCGTTTGGGTATGGTGTTGTCGCATAATGCTCATGCAAGGTTCCAGTGTGGGTCAAGCTCTACAATGTCCCTATGGAACATTGGAGCCCCGAGGGAGTGTCGCACGTGGCTAGTGCTGTTAGGAAGCCACTGTGGGTGGATTCCTTAACGGAGTCCAAAAAGCATATCTCATATATGCGAGTATATGTTGATATTGATGCTTCGGAGCCTCTTGTCGATGTCTTTGATCTTGAGGTTGAACCGGAGGAGGAAGAGGAGATTGGCTGCACTGTGGAGATCATAGTGGAATATCAGGACCGTCCGCTTCTGTGTTTGTTGTGTTGTGTGTTTGGGTATGGTAAGCCTACTTGCCCTCGTCGTATTAGGCTGGGTAACTCTTCTCTTGTTAAGCCCAATCCTTCATCTCTAATTGGGTCTACAATTGATGTGGAGCAGATTGTGGGCCCCTTGTTGGAAAAGGACTTTGGGCCTCCTTTTAGTGAGACTGGTGATGGTGGGCCTGAGGAATTTCGATCTCCTTTGTCGAGAGCCCAAAGAAGGCGTATGAAGAAAAGATCGCCTCTTCTTGTTGAGACTACATCCACCTCCAGGACCCCAATTCCTATTCGCAAGCCGGCTGAAGCTCACACCTCCAACAAATTCTAATCCTTGGTTTCCTCCGATGGGGCGAAGTCGGAAGATGAAGTATTGGCGACGGCGTCTCTGGATTCTTCTCGATGGCCGGCTAGGATTCAGGGCAGAGATATTGACGCATTATAGGTTTTGGATTTCTCTAGGAAGAAGAAAAAGGGCAAAGTTTCCAAACCCAAGGCTAATGGTAAGAAGAAGGGGTAGGGGTGGAAAACCCAGGTACGATCAACCCCTTCAAAATCTTAATGTTTCTTGTAGCTTGGAATGTGAGGGGTCTTAACGACCCGATTCGCCAGTTGGAGATTCGTGATTTTACTGCGTTGAATAAACTATTGTTAGTTGGTCTTGTTGAGACGAGAGTTCATCATAGTAATTTTGATGGTGTTGTTAACTTTGGGTTCCGTGTAATAACCTGAACCAGGAAGTACTGTACTGCACTGTAGGATCCTATAAATTTGATTTTATTCCTATTACTTACCTTATGACCTTAGAAGACTTTTAAAAATATTCAAACTCTTATTTACTCATATTTCAAAAGCATAATTCGACAAAATTTGAAAATGAGAATTTAATGGAAAATTACCAAAATGCCCCTATACGTATTTTTATTTTCTTTTCGTATATGAAATGCTTATGTGATTTAAAAAGCTCATATCATGTTTCCTATCTAATTCTTGAGATATAACTTGTCAATTTATGTGTATCCCCGTTTTCGGGATTTTGAGTGAAAATGACGAAAATGCCCTTGTATTAATAAGTATTTCTCTGTTTCACGAATCATATCTCTAAGCATTATACGAAGATTCATATTTAATGTTGGTCCTTGTTAAGTATAGGATTTTATTATACGAAATCTCGGAAGTTTTTGAGAAATTTTTATTTGTTGTCGAAAGACTAATTTGCTTATTTTGCCTTAAGCCTTAGGATTTTAATTTTTAAAAAAATAGTTAAAATATCTAAATGTGTGTAATTCATCTCTGCTGCAGAGAAATTCTCAAAATCTCTCAGCTCTCTCTTAGCTCTCTCTCGGATTTTTTTCCCAAATCTTCAGCATCATCACCCACATCACTTCTCATAATTGATAGAAGTGACTAAGCCCAAACCTTCAGCTTATAAATACGATGGAGTTCCAATTCATAATCATCTCCAAAGTTCAGTCTAAAACTGTGAGAAGAGGGAGAGAGAAAAATCTGGGAAATCTTGAAGGAAGTCTCTCACTTTGGGTGTTCAAATCTTGGGTTTGAGTCTCCTAGATCCTCACCTTAATCTCTCTGTAAGTACTTAAAAAGTTAGCTTATGATTCCTTGCTTTTAATTTTGAAATTTCATGAAAAAATCCATGAAAGCTTGAAGAACACCATCTCTATAAAAAGTAGAAATTCGTGTTGTTAATGATTGTGTTGGTGTTAAAAAAATCATACCATCTTAAAGTACATAAAATTTATTAAGTTTTGGCTTTGGAATCATCTAAAAAGGTTGAGAAATCAGGATTTTATGTCAAAATCAAAATGAGTGCCTTGCTTGAAAACCCAGAAAACGCACAGCAATATTTTGAAACTTCCAAACTTTGTAACTCACTCAATTCTTGATAGAGTTTTACGTTCTTTATATCATGTTGAAGCTATTTACCTTAAGTATTGATCTGGAGGTTTTGGTAGCCAGCGAAGTAACACAGAAATGAAAAACAAGGTTCTAAACTTACTGGTTCAGACAAACTTGACTGTAACATTGCTGAAACTTTCAACCTTTGTATTTTACTCAATGCTTGATGGATTTTTATGTTCCATATGTAATTTTGAAGATCCTTACCTACACTTTTGATCTGGAAATTTTGGTATCAAACAGACACGAAATTAGAAAATGAGACCCGAAACTTACCTTATCGGACAAATGGACCATAACACTGCTGAAAATTCAAAACCTTGTAACTCTGTCATTTCTTAATGGTTTTCTATGTTCTTTATATCAAATTAAAGCTTTCTGAGTGAAATATAAGTCTGCAAATTTTGGTGAATATTAGACTTGTACAGATTTAGAAAGTTAGGTCTGAAACAAGGTACTTCAACACAAACTAAACTACTTTTGTTGAAACTTTCAAACCTTGTAACTATTTCGTTTCTTAACGGATTTTTAAGTTGTTTATATCAATTCAAAGCTTGTAAAATGAACATTAAATATGGAAAGTTTGGTAAAATAATGATTGTTACAGAGAGACAGAAACCAGAACCCAAAAACAGGAGATAACACTTATATAATAGTTCTTTTTCATTGTTATGCACACTCGTTAATTCAAATTTCTTTCCATTTTTTTTGTTAATTCAAAGAATTCTTTTATGAGTTCAACTATGATTGCTTACTTAATTTGGAGGAAAGCAATCTATATCAATTGTCATTTATTCAGAACTTATGATATAATCTATATCTTTGAATGTCATCTTTTTGGTTTATGGTGCTTCAGCTTATTGTGAAACATTGGTTTCTTTGGGAAGTTGAGAAGTTTAGCTATAGGCTTAGTCCCTTCAGATAGTGCACTATTATACTTATTAGGTTCAAGAAATCGAATCTTTAAGTATACATGTCTGGGTAGGTGTAAACCCAAATATGATGTAGCTTATCCTGTATATTATGGGATTTATGTTATGTTACTGGTTCTCTATTTATGAGTTTTTCTAATTATGCATTCCAAGTATATGTTATGTTACATATTATGGCATGTGAAATTTATTTAGACATTTCTTAGTGATTTGTGGTTAAAATACATAATTAACTTATTAAGGCTTGTATCATAAATTGGTTTCTTTTGTGCTTACTAGGTTTGTGTAACTCATGATGCTACACCTTTGTCTTTTTAGGTATTGAGTAGAAAAACGGGGATGGGATGATCTTTATTATGTTACAAATAAAACAATGTTTATTAGTTAATTTTCGTTTTAAAAACTCTATTTTGATATTTCAGTATTATTACTTTTCGTCAGTCCGCTGCTGTAAAACTGTTATGTATGTGTACTTTTTATAATAAATATTTGAATTTGAAATATCCTTATTCTTTCATCTTCGAAAGAAGAAAAAAATTAAATTTGTTCGACTCATACCACAAATACACATGTCATATTCCTTATAATATAGAACGTGGATTTTGGGGCGTGACATTCCGGAATTGGAAGGTTCTTCACAACTATTGTTCTCATCATAATGGGAGGATTTGGGTTGGGTGGAATCCGAGTGTGGTGTCAGTTTTACCGCTTGGGGCTTCTAATCAAGTCCTTCATTGTCGTGTTCACGTGTTGAATATTGGGGCTTATTCCAGGTGCTCTTTTGTCTATGCTTCTAATGATGAATTGGTTAGGCGTGCCCTTTGGGATGAGTTGAGGAATGTCTCAAGTTTGTGCTCTGAGCCTTGGTGTGTCCTTGGGGACCTTAATTGGGTCCGGTTCATATCTGAGAGTGAGGGGGTACTGGTCCTCGAATTTCGGTTGTAAATGACTTGGTTAACTGTCTTCTTCATTCTGGGCTCGATGACTTGGGTTATTCTGGGCAACAGTTGACTTGGTGCAATCAACAATATGGAGGCATTTTGGTCTCTAGGAAGCTGGATAGGGTCCTTGGTAATTCTCACTGGTTCTCGTTGTTCCCCAATAGCTCTACTAAGTTTTTGCCTACTGGTGGCTCTGACCATTCCCATGGGGTTGTCTCGTTGGGCTTATCTTGTGGGCAGAGGAGGTGTCCATTTAAGTTCTTTAACTTCTATACTAAACATGAGAAATTCCTTCCCATTGTCTCTCGGGCGTTCAATTCCTCGATTAGGGGATCTCAGCAATACCAGATTGCCTGTAAATTGAGACTCGTTAAGGCGAAGCTCAAGCTCCTCAATCGCTCTCCTTAGCTTCAGGTTTCTAAGGCTGTGAGATTGACTAAAATGGCTCTCGACTTATGCCAGGTTTCTTTGGTTGCTAACCCTCTAGACCTGGATTTGGTTGACCAGGAGAGGATGTTACTTTTGGATTATACTACTTGCCTCCAAAGGGAGGAAAGTTTCCTTAAGCAAAAGTCTCGTATTAATTGGATTGCTGAAGGGGATAAGAACTCGGCTTTCTTTCACAATTCAATCAAAAATCGAACGAACATTACCCGAATTACTTCTATCAACCGAGCGGATGAGTCGTCTACCTCAGATCCTGGTGAGATTCACAATGAGGTGGTTGAGTTCTTCTCTAATCTTCTTGGTTCTCAACCGGGAGGGATACCGATGGAGCTTGACAGTATTGGGGGAGTTAAGGTTTATGCGGCTTCTGCTTTTGACATGGTCAGGGATGTTGCTAGTGAGGAGATCAGACTTGCCTGCTTCCATTTGAACCCCAACAAGGCCCCTGGGCCTGATGGTTTCAATGGAAGGTTTTTTCAAGCTGCGTGACCGATCATTGGGTCTCATATCATTCTTGCAGTAAAGGAATTTTTCTCTTCGAGTAACCTTTTGCGTGAGTTCAATTCTACCATTATCACCTTGGTCCCCAAGGTCCCTAACCCCTCCCAAATGGGTGATTTCCGGCCTATCTCCTGCTGTAATACCGTTTATAAGATTGTTTCCAAGATTATTGATGTTCGTATCAAGCATGTTCTACCTGAGATAATCTGTGCACACCATGCAGCTGTTGTTGGAGGTCGTAGAATTGGTGATAATATCCTCCTAGTGCAGGAGCTAATGAGAGGTTACCACTTGAATGGTGGGTCTCTTAGATGTGCTATTAAGGTTGATATCCGGAAGGTGTATGATATTGTTAGCTGGGAGTTTGTGCTGGGAGCGTTATCTGCTCTGAACTTCCATCCTACCCTAATTGGCTGGGTGAGGGCTTGTATCTCGTCCACAAAGTTTTCGGTGGCAGTTAATGGTGAGTTGGTCGGGTTCTTTCCCAGTTGTCGGGGCTTGAGACAGGGTGACCCAATTTCTCCTTATTTTTTTTGTGATAGCTATGGAGATCTTCTCTCGGCCTTTGTGCAGTCGGATTGAGCGGGCTCCTTTCTTTTGGTTTCATTGGAGGTGTGAAAAGGTTGGTATTTCTCACCTTGCTTTCGTTGACGACCTTATGTTGCTTATGCATGGTGATTGTGATTCTGTCAGTGTTATTAGGGACTCTCTAAGTGATTTTGGCCTAGTCTCGGGTCTCAGTGCAAATGCGGACAAGAGTAATGTTTATTTGGCAGGGGTTGATCAGAGGGAGGCTGATAGGATTTTACGGATGCTTGGGTATCAAGTTGGGACTATCCCTTTTCGTTACCTTGGTATTCCTCTCATAACTATCAAACTCGACTTTAATGATTGTAGGCCTCTGGTGGAACGTATTGAGTGTCGTATTAAAGGGTGGGAGTCTAGGCCGCTCTCCTTTGCTGGTCGTCTCCAGCTTATCTAGTCAACTCTTTACAGCCTGCAAGTTTTTTGGGCTTCTCACCTCTGTCTCCCTAAACGGGTCATGAAGTGTATTGAGCAAAAGCTCAAGTGCTTTCTTTGGTCTGGTAAGGCTTTGGGTAGCTACAGTGCTAAGGTGACCTGGAGTACTGTTTGCTTACCTAAGGATGAAGAGGGGTTAGGTTTGCGGGACCTCCATAAGTGGAATCAAGCGTTAATGGCTCGTCACATTTGGAACGTCTGGTGTCAGTGGGTGAATGCTTACTATATCATAGGGAACTGTTTCTGGATTATGGATACTCCCTCTATTTGTTCTTGGAACTGGCGAAAGCTGTTGAAGATTCGGTGGTTCGTCAAACATTTTATTAAGGCTAAGGTGGGGGATGGGTCTTCTATCTTCTTGTGGCACGACTCTTGGCTTCCGAATGGTCCATAGCTTGACCGTTGTGGTGACTATGTGGCGGTTTTGTCTGGTTTAGATTGTAACTCTAAGCTTTCTGTGGTCATTCAGGGATCTATCTGGATCTGGCCCCCTTCCTCCTTTGCTTGCGTTCGTGAAATCCACTCTGAAGCTACCTCAGTTTCTCTCTTGCCTGGTGCCTCTGATTCCTTCTTTTGGGAACCTGGGATTAATGGGTCCTTCTCCACCCATCCCCTGTGGAATAGCCTTCGTTTGAGCTCTCTGATAGTCCCTTGGGCCCATCTCGTTTGGTTCCTCAGGCTATTTCTCGAGTCAACTTTGTGTTGTGGTTAGCTTTATCCTCTCGGCTCTCCACTCTTGATCGGATTTGTGTTTACTCGATGGGGACTTCCCCGGTATGTGTTCTCTGTGGTATGGCGTTAGAGAGCCATGACCACCTCTTATTTGAGTGCTCTTTTAGTGGAAGTATTTGAAGAGTCCTTATGGCAAAGTTTGGTGTGCCCTAGTTGCATCCCTGGGGTTCCCTAATTGCGAAATTAGCGCATGATTGGCGAGGCAAGGTTCTTGATGTGGTGGTGCGCAAGATTGTTTTTCGCTGTTGTGTTTGTGGTATATGGAAGGAGCGTAATGCTGGGTTGTTTGCTGGATGCCGCAGTGGTCCCTCGGTGGTTTTACTTTATGTTTCTAATTTGATAAGGGGTTGTCTTTGCTCCCTAAATTTTCCGGCCACAAGGGCCAATTCCTTTGTAGCCATGAATTGGAATATTTCCTTGTAGTTTCAGGTGCTTTTTTGGCTCCTGGGTTGCTGACCCTTCCAGCTTGTTCTTTGGCTTTCTCCTTTAATATACTTTGATTTATCAACAAAAAAAAAACTAAATACTTAATTTATAATGACAAGCCGATGAATGTTATCAAAATCGGCCCAAGATTGATAAATATCGATGAACTAGATTGCGAACATTGTTTGTGGAGTTCATGGGGGCTGACGTCCTGATTGACAATGACGCTGACGACAATATCAATTTAGTTGAGAATATTTTTTATTTTTTTGGTCTGAAATAAACTTTTCATGAAGGCCCAATGCCAAAACAGAACAGGGAATTACAACAAAGCTGAAACAAAGAACTCACAACAAAGCTGAAAACATGGAAAACATAAAAGCAAAAACAAATTGCAGACAGCTCACGAGAAGAGCAGTCCCTAGCTGAGACACCGGCCACCATCAACCCAGTCCCACAGGAGGACAAGGAAGGCCATCCCTGGAAAGCACACGAACAAGAGAGGATGGTGGGCGATTGTGGAGAATTTAGTTCAGCGGGAATTGAGGTTCTGGGTTTTCTTGGTGAGAAGTTGACATTGGAGAAGAAAAGGAAAAGCAGAGATCTTGAAGAATCAAATTGGGTTCTTTTTTATTTCTGGGTTTTTAGAGGATTGAAAAATTACCACCACTTACTCACAACATTGCTTACATGATTGCTGAAAATTGGACAAAATTTTGAAACAAATATATCAATGGAGTTCTGTTTAGATTGAAAATGAAATACTGATGAGTTTCTAATTGAATTCTTTGAAATAGTTACGGAGAAACAATGGATCTCCCATGGTGATCCGATTGGGGAAGAACACGATCAACTAGTTGGGAATTTTAAATGTAATTTTTTATTATTTTAAATTAATTTCTCTATCTTCTCTTAATTTTAATAATTAAGAGATCAACTGGCGAGCAAATAATATAGAGAAATAAATTTGATACAATATATTAAAAAAAGCATATATATATATATTTATTAGCAAATGCCAACTGTCTTAACGGCAAAGAGTGCAGGATACCTGTAGTTTGTCTTACAAAACCTACAATTGCTCACAAAAACTTGAAGAATATATTCCTTATAAAACTTGAAATTGCATTATATCTCAACTTGACGAGTCTTTGAACCCCTTTTGAAACAACATAAACTCCTTCAATAACGCATTCTCTTCCGCATATGAAAGACCATAAGACTTAATGGTCAGCTTATTCAAAACGTCACCGTTCTTTAACAAATGCATTATCGCTTCTACTTCATCTTTACTTCCTTGGAATCCCGTAAGGGAGATCATCTTGAGGTGTGACGACCAACAAACAGGCACCACATGTGGTGGATTCCATTGATGTTCTGAGCTTTCGTTTGATTGTTCTTTGACTTCCTCTGAGTAAACATCTTCCTCCGAGTTTACTGCCCCAGAGTTTTCTTCCTCTAATCTAAGCTTACTGCCCCTGAATTTTCTTTCTCAAACTAGGATGCAGTTGATTTGGAATTGTGTCCCAATCCCAAGCAGTTCCTTCCACCTTGAATTCAAGGAAAGATCTTCCAGAAAAGGGGATCTGTCGAGCCACAATAAAAGTAATTCCAAACAGTTGCATTGACGAACATCCAGCTTCAGCTTGCAGGGCTTGCAAATGGAGGTCGATATTCTTCCTCATCTCCTTCTCCACCTCGGGACTCGATCACTTTGGCATTGGCTTTGACTAGAGATATTGTATTCTTTAAAGAGAAGTACGACTCTTCATCCATCACGATATCAAAGACTTCAAGCTTTGGGGCATTAATGAAAACACCGTACCCATAATCATCACTACATTCTACTTGACCAAAACAAATTCGTAACAACCTCAAGGTAGGTGTAGAAATGTTGAAAATCACTTCCTCGTCACCTACAAATACTGTTCCAGCTAGAGTCAAACTTTCAAGTACAGGGCAGCATGGAAAAATCTTTTCCATCCAATCACTATTCACAGGAGAATGAACTTCAACATGGAGGGACTTGAGACTTGGGAAACAACCCGATGTAGAAGGCGAAGGATAGGGAATACAATTTGATGCCACTGACAAAGCTTCAAGTGTTTTGCACATGAAAAGGCTTCGTGGACACTCAAAAGTGTCCTTTTTTCGTGGTTCATCGCCCTTATATGTATAAACAACTACACAAAGATCAAGCTCAACAACATTACGCCAAACAGCAGTGCAAATCCAATCATCTATGCGTGATAAATCATCATCATATGGCACACAAATTAAAAAAAATTTGATGTCTGATGAGTCACGATAAAAAAGCACCCGATCAACAAAGCTCTTGAAACAATTAGAGCCATCTTTATTAAAAAAACGAAAGTCTTCACTCCAATCCAAGTGTAGATTGGGAACGCAGGTCCACGTTTTGTTCCAACTTTTAGACAAAACAGTGGTCCAAAGGAAGGAAAGTATGTGACATACAACTGCATCCGGCAATGCACTGATCCTATCTTTATGTCTCGCTTGACGTTTAGACCGTGATGAACCCATTAGTATCCTGATTCTTGGCAGATATTAAAGCTCCTTCAAATTTTAACTTTCAATATATTTGTTAACAAAAAGAAAAATCTTGATATCCCAAAAGACGCATGCTAAGGAAAACCAAAAATTGATGAAGAGAAATACCTGCTATGAGCTTCAGAGATGGCCTAGAAAAATACTTGATGAGCTAAGACTGGTAGTGAATGGTGAAAGCTCTGCTTCAAGCCAAAAAAATAAGTGCCCCAATACATTCCTAGTGACAATGTTTTGCCCTATCTGCATTCCCAGAACCAAATGCTGGCCTATAAAACAAAGAAAATTGAAGTCAAAAAGACGATGGTGCCTTCTCTCAATTGAAGCCACCATCTATTCAGCTTCCCAAAATTTTGAAAAAGAGGAATTAATTCTTTGATTCACTAAAACAAGAAAAATCTATATTTAATTAATAATGACAGGCATGCTTCATTTTCCAATTTTTGAGAGCAACTAAAAAAGGTAATCAGGCACACTTCTCAAGTGAAAAAACTAAAAAAAAAAAAAGGAAAGGGTAGCTGAGAAAAGCTACTAAGATGACCCATGAAAATGTAGCGTCAGTGACTGATTAAAGCCCTGATTGGTTACTGAGAAAATGAGAGAACCAAAAGCGCATAATGGAGATGGAGAGCATTGAGGCACTATTTTTTGTGTTTATAACAGAAAACTTTGCTTGCTATTCAAGTATCCAAATTAATAATTGAACCTTGTAGTCATCACATCAAGCAGAATCTTTTTTACGATAGAACAACAGGAAAGCAGAAACCATAAGATACACCAACCTCAAGAAAGTCGACAAAACAAAACATACCCCGGAAAACAAACTGAAAATGAGTCCACTTCTAAAACTAATTAAAGAGGCTGCTTTTACAACTTTGAAGATAGCTGGATTCATTTCAAACCTAAAACTACAAGAATTCAACATGACAGATCTTTGAAACCCTTTGGCACTCCAACAATTCCTCAAATAACGCCTTCTTATATGCATATGTCTGGCTGAAATCCCCATAGGAGAAATAGTTATCTTATTCAAGACGTCGCTGTGCTTCAACAAATACTTTGCGACTTCCATCTCATCCTTCCTTCCATTAAATTTGTTAACGGGGATGGCCTTGAGGCGTGTCAACAAACAAATAGACACCGACTCTGGTGGATTAAATTCATCATGCCTGAAGTCTTTCTTCTCGCATATGCTACAGTGCTAAAAATTATTTAAGAGACAATAAAATCATGAGATCAAGAAATAAGGTAGCACCATGTTGGTAAAACAGTAGCATAAATGGAAATATTAATACAGCTTACATCATGCTCGAAGATGAGATATTCTAGATTAGGTGATCTCTCGAGTAACGTTGTAAGAAATCCCCAGTAACAGCAATCATTACTCACCAGCTTCAATTTGTTCAAATTCTCAAACGCCGGAAGATCACCCTACATCAAACAAGTAAAAGTAAATCAAACAGAAACTTATACAAAACGACAGATATCCCAGAAACAAGTTAATTAAACACATACTCACCTTCAAAGTACGAGCTGAAAGAGACAGGTACTTGACATTGGAGATATCTTTCAGAATCGCAATTGCATGTTGATGCTGTTCTATGTACTGCAGCTCAAAATTAGGGATATATTCGTCAGAGGAGTCAGATCCACCACATCCACGTTCATAAACAAGCTTTTCACGCCCAAACTGGGGATCAATATTGGCTTTGACAAGGGAATTTTGGTTGATCAAACAATGAACAATTTAACAAAGTATCCAGGCAGAGATTAAGGAATTCAAGTTTCGGAGCCTTAACACTAAACTTGTGCTCATTATCAACATTGTCAATCCCTAAATCTATTTCTAACTTTTTCAGTTCTGGCGCAGAGACATTGATATCCAAATCCTCCTTATCATAATCATCAACAGCTCCTTTTATAGTTAAACTTTCAAGTACGGGAAAGTAAGACAAAAGCTTTCGTAACAAGCCATCTGAAGGACAATGAACTAGAACATAGAGGTACTTGAGACTTGGGAAACAATTTGATGTAGGAGGATTGATAATATACTTGGACTACAGCTTCAAAACTTGAAGCGTTTTGCACAAGAAAAGACTTTGAGGTAACTCAAAAGCCTTACGTTTAGTGGCAGTGCAAATCCAACTATCAATGCGTAGAAATTCAAACATAAAAAAGGTAAGGAAAGGCGGAACTTTTGGACGTCTACTGAGTCGCGGAAGTAAAGCACACGGTCCACAAACTTAGAAAAGGCAATAAAATTTGGGTGAGCTTCATCATCAAAGTCTAAATTGGGAAGAGAAAACTACATTTTGTTCCACCTTTTAGACAAAATGGTGGTTCTCACAGCATATTTGGTTGGAAGGAGGGAAAGTATGTGAGAAATAACTGGATTTGGCAATGCACTTAGCCTATCCTTAGCTCCTGCTTGACTTCGCTGTTGGACCGAACCCATTTCTACCATGAGACAGCAATTAAGGCAAACCAAACCTCTGCGTCTGTACAAAGCAGTGAAGATTGTGTTGGCTCCTAAGCTATCTACTGCTTGATTGCACTAAGTGAATCTGTGAGGCTGCACTCGGAAGTGAGTGTGTGCATGTGCTGTGATATCAGCCTTGGATTCAAAACAGAATGGTGATGAGGTGGTTTACTTGAAGGGCAAGGTGTGCTAGTTGTAACAGCTTCTAGACTAAGTGAGGTGTCCTATTGTAATTGGTGCATTGTCATCACAATGACAGCACCCTAACCGATTTACTCTTTGATGTAATGCATGTATCGGATTGGAATCAATGAGAATCAGAAGATAGAGGAATTTCACATCACTCTCTCTAAGAAATTGCTCATAGGCATTTCAACAAACACTTAGTGTGCATCACATTTCATAGCAAATACCAAACCGATTTCAATTCAAATTCATCCATCCAATTCAATTTAATCAGTAAAAGAAAGCCCTAATCTATCCTAACCACAATCGGATTCAGCTAAGAGATTGAGATAGAAACTTACCTCAAAGCTAAGCCAAGTCCAATCTCCTGCATTTTCTGGCCTGAGCTCGAAATACCAATATGGTATCAGAGCATTCTGGTACTTGATCATGTATCTGGGGCGTGTTCTGCAACTAGTAGCGGTGTCTAACATGGCGGGTGCTGCTGGAGCTGAGCTGAGAGCACCAATCTTTGATGGCAGCAACTATGAGTTCTGGAGCATAAAGATGAGAACCATACTCAGAGCTCAAGACCTCTGGGAATACGTGGACGTTGGGTTGAATGAAGAAAGGAATGCTGCTGGTGAAGTTGTAAATCAGCCAACTCGTGTTGATTACATCAAGGATGCACGAGCCTTGGGGCTGATACAAACCTCTGTGGCAGATCACATCTTCTCCAAGATAAGAAATGAAGAAAATGCTAAGGCTACTTGGGATCTGTTAAGAAGAGAGTACAGAGGAGATCAAAAGGTTAGAGCAATAAAACTTCAATCATTGAGGCGTGATTTTGAGTATACTAGAATGAAGGACAATGAATCTTTATCTGTCTATATGTCTAGATTGTATGATACTGTGAACCAAATGAAAACTTATGGTGAAGATGTCACTGAAAAACGACTAGCACAGAAGATATTGATTAGTCTAACTAAACCCTATGACTCTATTGTATCAATTCTTAAGGAAACTAGGGATATGGACATTGTTAATGTAGAAGATATTGTTGCATCAATTAGAGCATTTGATCAGAGAATTGAGATGCATGCTGATAGTAATGTGGACAAAGCCTTTGCTAGTTTATCTGTAAATCCTAAGGGACAACAGGGTAGTAATCAAGGTAAAGGGAAGAAGCAATACAAGAACAACAAGAACTAGAATCAGAAGTCCAATTCTGGGAAGTTCAACTACAATCAGAATGCTGGCTCTAGTAAAGCAGAAAGCAGTGGTGCCAAGCGTAAAGTGTGTGACAAACTTCATTATGGGGAGTGCTGGTTCAAAGGGAAGACAAAATGCTATCAATGCAACAAGTTTGGACACATGGCAAAGGATTGTAACACCAAACAGACTGTGAAACTTGCAAGGAAGGTTGAAGATGATGAAGGGGTGATGTTCTATGCATGTCATGCTACTACTATACCTAAGGGGATGGGTGTTTGGTATGTGGATAGTGCTTGCAGCAATCACATGACCTCGCATGAGTTATTGCTGACTAATGTAGACAAGACATTGACAGAAAAAGTGAAGATGGGCACACGAGACCTAGTTCAAGCTACTGGGAAGGGAACTTTGGTTATCAACACCAAGAATGGTGAGAGACTTATTCATGATGTGATGTTGGTGCCTGGTTTGGATGCAAACTTACTTAGTGTTGGTCAGATGATAGAACACAGGTATTATTTGACATTTGGTAATAGAAATGTGGAAATCTATGAAGGTGATGAGTATACTCATTGTGTGGCATCCATTCCAATGCTTGGAAATAGATGTTTCCCCCTATCCCTGGAATATGTGAATACAGTAGCTAGAAGAGCCACTTTGGAAGGAAATGCTTGGCTATGGCATAGGAGGTTTGGACATTTAAACTACACTAGTTTAATGACTTTGCAATCTCAGGACATGGTCTATGGTTTACCAAGTTTGGCTGAGAACAATGAAGTGTGTGAAGGGTGCATTTCAGGAAAACAGCACATGGATAGTTTTGACAAGGAGAAGGCATGGAGAGCATCAATTCCCCTTGAGCTCATCCACACTGATGTATGTGGCCCTATGCAAACTGAGACTATGGGAGGTAACATATACTTTCTAACATTCATAGATGATTTGTCTAGAATGTGCTGGGTCTATTTCTTGAAACACAAGTCAGGAGTATTCAATATTTTCAAGAAGTTCAAAGCCATGGTACAGTTACAAAGTGGATACAAGATTAAGACAGTGAGAAGTGATAGGGGAGGTGAGTTCACATCTCAAGAATTTAACCAATTCTGTGAGAATGAAGGCATTGAGAGGCAGCTTACAGTAGCATACTCTCCTCAACAAAATGGTGTTGCTGAGAGGAAAAACAGGACAGTGGTGGAAATGGCCAAGTCCATGCTTCATGACAAGAAAATGCCCTATGAGTTATGGGCAGAAGCTGTTAATACAGCTGTGTATCTACTCAACAGGTGTCCTACTAAGGCAGTGGTGAAGAAGACACCATTTGAGGTGTTTAGTGGAAGGAAACCTGGTGTAAAGCACTGGAGAGTGTTTTGGCTCAGTGCGCTATGCTCATATTCCTAACCAGTTAAGACAGAAACTGGATGATGCATCAATTAAGGGAGTGTTTGTGGGCTATGGAAGCTGTGAGAAAGGCTATTTATACCAAATTCAATTTATATTTAATTATTAAACAACATTTTTAAATTACTTACAAAATGAAATGGACCGATCTAACCGTCCACATTTATTGTACGTACTCATAGATCGCCTATGCGAAAAATTACCCAATTTGAAAATGCCGAGATTAGGTAACGGTGCGCGACGTTTCAACGGTTACACAACGTTTCTTCACGATCAGACGGGTTGAAACCCACAAAACCTCACAATTAACCACAAAATGAACGATTACATCGGTCAAATTCAATCGTTTGAATATCAATAGGACCAAAACTTCAAAAAATATATTGAAGTTTCCTTCAAGTGTTTAAACTCCTTGATGAATATACTTGTTTTACGATTTTCAATAATTTATTAAATGAAATGGACCGATCTAACCATCCACATTTATTGTACGTACTCATAGATCACCTACGCAAAAAATTACCCAATTTGGAAATCCCGGGATTAGGTAACAGTGCGCGACGATTCAACAGTAACAAAACATTTTTTGTCGATTAGACGGCTTTAAATCCTCAAAAATCAAGATTTTCGACGAGTGAGGTCTACAGACTTAAAAGTAACCATTGAACGGTCAATTTTTTTAAATTCCATTGTTTGAATATCAATTGAACCGAAACTACGAAAAATCCATTGAAATTCACAAATTTAACGATCGAGGCACATAAGCTCCGTAAAACATCACGATAACGATGGATGGGGCATTAGACATGTAAAACCAAAAAGTGAACGGTCCCGATCTTGAAAATTCTATCGTCCGACCTGATTTTTAGATTAGTCAAAAACTCAACAACATAATCCTTTTGCTCGACTAAGTTAATCATCCGATGGGCAATTTATTAGGCGGCGTCGGGCAACTGTATTAAAGTCGTCGGGCAACGTTAAAAAAATGTGCATTTTGTCGCGAAAATTCCAAAAATTCTGCCAAAATTTTCGCAAAAACTCAAACTTACCGCGTATATTCGCCTGACGAAAGTGAAACTTTTGACCCGACGAACATCCACCGCGTTTTGTTACCCGACGAATTCATTAAAAGTTTCCCGACGTATGATTCGTCGGGCAAGGTTATTCAGGCATATATATCTGACAACGAAGTTTGTGTGCCTACTCCAACTGAGTTTGAAATGGAGACTGATGAAACCAATGTTGATCCTCAAACCCCAATTCAGCAACAAGATGATCCTATTGAAGCTGGTTCAGATCAGGACAGTACACCTAGTTCTACACCAGTAAAGCTCAAAAGTTTAAGTGAGGTCTATGCTAAATGTCACATGTCTATCATAAAACCTAAGAGTTATGGAGAAGCAGCAAAGGAGAAGGTTTGGAGAAAAGCTATGCGAAGTGAGATTGACATTTTGACTCAACATGGGACTTGGTGGACAGACCAAATGACAAACCTGTTATTGGAGTGAAATGGGTCTACAAGACTAAGCTTAACTTGGATGGCCCTATTCAAAAATACAAGGCTAGACTGGTTGCTGAAGGCTATGCTCAGAAGCCTGGGATAGATTTTAATGAAACCTTTGCACCAGTAACTAGACTAGACACAATCAGAACTCTCATTGCATTGGCTGCTCAGAAAAGCTGGAGTTTGTACCAGTTGGATGTAAAATCAGCTTTCCTAAATGGGATACTAGAAGAAGAAGTCTATGTTGAACAGCCTGAGGGATTTGAGACTCAATCTGATGAAGGAAAAGTTTATAAGCTGAAGAAAGCTCTCTATGGGTTGAAACAAGCACCCAGAGCTTGGTATGGGGAGATTGATTATCATCTAACTAACTGTGGATACCAGAGAAGCCCTAGTGAAGCAACTCTCTACATGAAGACAGTTGATGATGGAAGGACACTAATTGTTTCAATCTATGTTGATGATATTGTGTGTACTGGAAACTGTGAAGTACTGAAGGCTAAATTCAAAAATGACATGATGACCAAGTATGAAATGTCAAACTTGGGACTGCTACATCATTTCCTAGGCATGGGGGTTATTCAAACTCAAGATTGCATCTTCATACATCAGCAAAAGTATGCTCAGACTCTACTTGACAAATTTGGGATGAAGAATTGCAAGCCTGTCAGTACTCCTCTTGCAACAGATGACAGACTCTGCAGAAATGATGGAGCAGAAGTTGCAGATGAAGGTACCTATAGGCAGATTGTTGGTAGTTTGTTGTACTTAACTGCTACTAGACCAGACACTATGTTTGCTGCTAGCTTATTATCTAGGTACATGCATAATCCATCAAAGAAGCACTATGGTACAGCTAAAAGGGTGTTGAGATATATCCAAGGGACTATCTCTTATGGAATTAAGTACCAAAAGGGAAAACAAGATACTCTAATAGGCTACTGTGACAGTGACTGGAGTGGGAGCTTGGATGACATGAGAAGCACCTCAGGGTATGCTTTCTCATTTGGCAGTGGAGTATTCTCTTGGTCCTCTGTGAAACAACACAGTGTAGGATTGTCCACAGTTGAAGCAGAGTATGTGAGTGCTTCAGAGGCTACCACTCAAGCCAAATGGCTGAGATTTGTGTTAAGAGGACTTTGGGGAGGAACAACTTAAAGCTACACCTATCCTATGTGATAATACCTCTGCCATTGCCATGTCAAAGATCCCTGTCTTCCATCAGAAGACAAAGCACATCAACAGGAGATTCCATTTCATCAGGGAGGCAATTCAAGCTGGGGAAATTGACTTGTTCTACTACAGGTCAGAAGAACAATGAGTTGATATTTTAATAAAGCATTAGCTAAGGATAGATTCACTTATCTTCGAGGGAAGCTTGGTGTCAAGTCAGTACATGGCTTAGAGGGGAGTGTTGGCTCCTAAGCTATCTACTGCTTGATTGCACTAAGTGAGTCTATGAGGTGGCACTCAAATGTGAGTGTGTGCATGTGCTGTGATATCAGCCTTGGATTCAAAACAGAATGGTGGTGAGGTGGTTTACTTGAAGGGCAAGGTGTGCTAGTTGTAATAGCTTCTAGACTAAGTGAGGTGTCCTATTGTAATTGGTGCATTGTCATCACAATGACAGCACCCTAACCGTTTTACTCTTTTATGTAATGCATGTATCGGATTGGAATCAATGAGAATCAGAAGATAGAGGAATTTCACATAGTTCTCTCTAAGAAATTGCTCATAGGCATTTCAACAAACACATAGTGTGCATCACATTTCACAGCAGATACCAAACCGATTTCAATTCAAAATTCATCCATCCAGTTCAATTTAATCAGTAAAAGAAAGCCCTAATCTATCCTAACCACAATCGGATTCTGCTAAGAGATTGAGATAAGAAACTTACCTTGAAGCTAAGCCGAGTCAATCTCCTGCATTTTCTGGCCTGAGCTCGAAATACCAATAGATTGGACAAAGTAAATATAAGCTCTCTTTATTTAAGCTCTGTAATTGAAAGGTAAATGCCTGAGAGATCTTATCATATTTCGATTTTTTGCAAACAAGCTAGAGTTTACAATTATGAATGGCAGTAGCTACAAATTCTGCAACATGATAATAGAGTTCTTAATTGAATGCTAATTGCTTTCGCAGATACCTACGTACTTTAATATTCCAAGATTTTGTTTTTCTTAATGGAAACAAAGAAACCCATGCAGAAAAGAGTCTATATAGTAGCAGTTGTTCATGAAATTATATTGAATCAGGAAACAGAACCAAAAGATAAACAACATCAAAAAAAAAAAGGGTAAGTCTTGAATTTCTATATCAATTCCTGTATTATTTTTATGTCTTTGGCAGCTTTCTTAGTAACCAAATAGATGGGTAACACCGTAACAGTAACGGGTAAGGAAGAGAATTTATACATACCTGAGTTACAGTGATTCCAAAATATTCGCAGTCATGTTTTGACTGTATCTCAAAATAAACGGCCCATCGAATTGTGGAGAATTCAAAGGAATTTATTTGATCATCTTGGTAACAATCATTACTTACCACCGCATTTATTTGATCATGTTGGTGAATTTCTTAATAAATGTGCGTTCCACTAAAGTTCTAATTAGCAGGCAATGGATGAGTCTGATTAAAACATCATTTCTAACTTTGTTATGGTAAAGATGGATACCACAATCCATAAAATTAATTTGTGCACCATATGTATGGGTATATTAAATTTAAGAATAAATATAGTAATTCATAAATAATGATCTTAATGCAAACATTACCCATATACATAAATAATTTGAATATATTATTTTGGAATTCCAAATTGAGATCATTTTGCATTGAAATTTCGGTATTTGTCCAAATCATAATTTTTTGTATTGAAAATTGGAGAATCGTGTAAGATGGAGCCTGATATAAGATACATTTTCTAGAGTCGTGGATAAAACTTGCTTCCATATGGGGTTGCCCATAAGCATCTCTGTGTGTGTTTTTAGGATTTGACATATTCTTGCCCATTCCTACCCATGATCACCTCTTCGACCTAAAGTGGAAGGGATTTTGGTCAGAGTAGAGGATCTCAAACTGAAACATGACTGTAGAATCTAATGAAAGGGGTTTATCAAATCACTAATTTACAAATGAATGGCGATAACAAAATCCTTGAATGCTATTGGCTTTTCAGAGATATATATATATATATATATATATGCAAATTACATTTTATTATCTCGTAATTTTTCATTAATAACAGAGTTATATTTGTATTTTTAAATCTTTCATTACACCCTCTCAATTTTTTATTTTCTTTCAATTAAAATTTTTTTCCGTTAAATATTCCGTTAAAAATCTGCTAAATGATGATGTGTCAAATATGGAATCCACTTTTTAAACTTAAGAGGAAATTAAGACATCGTCATTTGGATAAAAAAATTAATAAAAACTTCTTAATGGTTTTTAAAAAAATATTCCTCAAAAAAAACTTTATTTAGAAAACTAAAATTGCCATTAAATTTTTTCTTAAAGAAAAATCCTTCTATTAAACAATTAAAACAAAATTAAAGATTGACACCAACCCAGAGTCCCAGACCCAAACCATAGCCAGAGACTAAAATTTCTCTCTCCCTTTCTACTTTAGCCGCCACAAGGCACAAACCTAGATCTTTTGTTCATACCCGAATTTCCGACCACATCCAGACGGCCAGACCCATAATCTACTTCGGACTCTCGGATCCAAACTCGATTCTTTCCTAATGGAATTCAATGATTTCAGCGTGTTCAAACTTCAAACCCAGACCTTCTATGGAATCCCACGCGCCATCTCTCTCGCCTGGACCTCCAGTCGCGTACTAACCTGGTCTCACCCACCCGCCTTGTTGAGATCTGGCCTCTACCCTTGATCCGACCGGCCCAGGCCCATTTCTGATTGAACCTCCACGTACCAAACCCACCCTTTATTTCATATGAATTTCAATTTTGTAAGTTTTGTTGAATTTTAAATTTTACTGGGATTATAGTGACAATGAAAGGAAATAGTGAGGCCACATGAAGTGGTTGAGGTTTGATGAGTTTCGAGGAATAGCACCAAGGATGAAGAACGGTGGAGTAGGAGAAAATGGGAAGAATATATTTTGTTCTTGGTGGTTGGGAGATAGAAGGGAGAGAGCGAAGAGGAAGACCCTTTTTTAAAAATTTATTTTATATCTTTAATTATATGTTAGTTATCTAATTGAAATTTTTTTCCTAAACATATAAAAACAATTAAGATTTTTCTGAAATAAAAAAAAAATTAAGATTTTTTATTATTTTTTTATCCACGGGACACTACCCAATTTTAAAAAGTAGATTTCATATTTGACACATCATTCCTTAATAGATTTTTAACGGAATATTTAACGGATGACTCTAATTAAAATAACATAAAAAATTAAGTTGAAGGAATGCAATGAAATATTTGAAGCACAAATATAATTTTGTTATTTGTGGCAAACCACAATGTGGTAACATGTAATTTGCTCATATATATATATATAGCAGAAAGTCAGAAACCATGCAGCAGAATATACCAAAATAGAATCATCTTTGTATCAACGAAGATCAAGTTTTTGCAGATTCAAAATAGAATGGTGCCAATTAAAACCAAGTATTGCCCTTTGAAAAAAGCACCAACGTCTACCACTCATATCGACCAACTTCTATAAATTCAACTTGACAAATCTTTGAAGCCCTTTCAAACCTCAGAAACTCCTGGTGCAAATTCTTCTGTTCTATAAACTGACGACCTGCATATATTGTCATCTTACTCAAAACTATACCACACTTCAACAAATACCTTGCCATTTCCATCTCAACCCGTCGTCCCTTGAATCCCCGTATGGTGATAGTCTTGAGGTGGAACAAACAAAGAGGCACAACCTCGGGTGGATTCCAGCGATGATCTGAGAAACTACGATCAACTTCGGTGCTCTGACATTTATTCAAAAAGAGTGAAATGAGAAAATGTTTAAGGGGTATAAGTTGGCATAAAACTAGAGAAAGTACAAACACATCATACATAATTCATACTTGCATCTCCGAAGGCCAGATGTTCCAAATTCTCAGTTATCTTCAGGACCTTTGGTAGCAAATCCCAGTATCATGAGGAACCAGGTCCACCGGGTGGTACATTTTATAACGGCAACTCTTCATGAAAGATATAATTAAATAGCAATCAAACGAAAACTCATTCAGAAATTTAAAGAAACAAGAGAGTTAATTAGGGGATACTTACATCTGCACATTCAGCTGAAAGAGAAAGATGTTTAACATGGGTAATTGCTCTCACAAGCGCAATGACACGTTCGGCAAAGCGAGTACTTCGCTTTTTCTCTCGACAGGCTTCAAGAACAATATTGGCTTTGACAAGGGACTCTACATTCTTGAAAGAACAAGTAACCATTGTGTTCTGGCTGAGAACAATAGTTTCCAGCTTTGGGGCATTAATCAAAACCTTGTAGGGCTCAGTTGGACATCCAATGGACAAGCTTATTGTCAATGTTTTCAATTTAGGCGCAGAAATGTTGAACTTGAAACTTATAAAACTTCTAATACTTCCAAGACTTCCATTTATAGTCAAACCTTCAACTGAAGGGCAGCAAGAAGAAATGAGGCGTTCGATAGAGTTGTGGTCGGGATAATGAAGTCTAAGATGGAGGAATTTGAGGCTTGGGAAACACCCGGATTTAGGAGGGGAGTAAGTAGTACAATCTGAAAAAATCTTCAAAACCTCAAGTGTTTTGCACATGAAAATGCTCTGAGGAAAGCTTGTCAAGGCAAACATCAAAATCAAGTTCAACAACATTACGCCTAGCAGCAGTGCAAAGCCAGCCATCAATGCGATTGAAATCAGTTTGGTAGTTACAAAAAAGACTAAATTTTGGGATGTCTAATGAGTCACGAAAGAACAGGACACAATCAACAAATATCTTAAACCGACCACTAGGTTGATCGACACCTCCATTAAACCAAAACCCGTCTCCATCAGCGAAGTTTAGATTAGGAACACGAGTCCATATGTCTTTCGATCTTGTAGACAAAATGTTGTCCTCACAGCATGTAAAGTTTTAAGGAAAGAAAGTACGTGACAGAGGACTGCATCTGGTAATGCACTGATTCTATCTTCAACCATTGCTTGATGCTTTGATTTTGAATCTTCATGCACCTTGACGCTTCACTAAAAACATGGTCAAATTGCAACAATTATTGTTTTGTTCTATCTTAGGTGGCTCAATTACTCTTTTATATGAAACATTTCATACAAAGATTATTCTTTTATGTCCTGTTTTATCTACTTAGAAACTGATCAGACAAAATTACATGAAAATTTGTATACCTTTGTCTATGATAATTAGAAACATGAAAAGTAAGAGATTTCATCTCTCTATACATATCCTTAATAACCTATTTAACAGAAACACACAAACAGTAAACATGAGAGATTTTTTTATAATTATTATATTTTTTATTTTCTCAAAGTTTTATTAGAAACCAAACAGAAGGCAAGGAAGTGAGAATGTTATGAAGAGAAGTACCTGGTATTTGGCAAAAACTTCGGACATGGCCGAGGGGAATTCAACCAGAAGCGCACTTCAAACGACAGGGTTTTAGGGTTTTCACCATTTCACTATGCAAGTCTCTCTGCATTCCGGTCACCTTGAAAATTGCGTCTTATTACTTCGTTCCCTGTATCCAAACGCGTAGTTTTGCATTACAATGACAATGAGGATTCTAAAATATCTGAGTCGGACGTTTGAGTAGAAGGATTTGGATTTGAATTTGGATTTCAAATCCTTTTATTTGAAATCCCTTCATTTGAAAACTCTTTATTTGGCAACTTAATTATTTGTTTGTGGATTTGAAATTCCTTTATTTAAAATCCTTTGACAAACTTTTTATTTGCAAGGATTTGAATTGAATATTTCAAATAAGAAATTTCACGACACAAATTAAAAATAATAATGTCAAAATGACTCATCGTTTATTTAGCTAAATGGATATTATTAATAATCATAACCATTAATATATAGCTAACCGCATACATAACTTTTATTTTTAATTTTTTTTGGTTTTTATTTTTTTAAAGATTAAAATTACTAAAAAATAATAATATAAATTGAAACCGAAGCTTGATAATATTTCCGTGAAGAAGTCAGTTAAAGGCCACCAAAATCTTGTGCTAATTTAATTATTAGTCAGTCAGAACAATATGATCAAAAAATTTGAAGAAAGTGGTGGTTTGTGAACATTATGTGAGGGTTTATAACCTACATAAGGATTGATGGAGAAAGAATGGGCGAACATAGGACAAGGAAAGATAAATATGGGTGGTAGAGGAGGAGGAGAAAATAGGGGTGGTAGATGAGGAGGAGAAGAGAAATTGGCAACAAATGTGGAGAAGAGATAAATGTGAGTTTATATAGAGGAAAAGAGAAGGTGAACAAATTAAGAAGGATGAAAAAAAAAAAGGAAATATGAAAAGAACAATATATGAAAATATATATATATGAAAAAAATTGATGAAAGATTAGGATAAAAACAGAAGGATGAAAAAAAAAAGGAAAAAAAAAGGGTGGAAAAAAATGAAAATAAAGATGTTTTGGAGAGATTAGATAAAAAATGATGAAAAAAAAAAAGGATGGAAAAAATGAGGATGGAAAAAAATGAAAATAAAGATGTTTTTTGTCATGCTAGAGAACCAAATTCACCAAAATGATTAGTTTTAAAAGTCATTTCAAATTCCTATATTTGAACCTATGAAATGCCATATGAATTTGGATCAAATCCAAATCCAAACCCAAAAATTCATCTAAACATAAGAATTTGGATTTGGAGAGCTCAAATCCAAATCCAAATCCAAATCCAAATCTAAATCCAAATCCAAATTCATGGGTATCCAAACAGACCTTTATAGTGTTCAAGCCGAGCCTTTTTAAGCAATATCAAATTTTTGATTATTCAGTTTGATTTTTTACAAGTCAAAATCCAACGAGCTTAATAATAAAGTCGAAATGGATTCAAAGTTATACTATATCCAGCCTGTTTAGATTTTATTATTCATTCCTTTTTTTTTTGGAACTTTAGATTTAAAGTTGTGAATAAAATATCGATGATCAACCACAAGGTGTGATGCAGTTGAAAATTTGTCACCTTCAAATGGTGAATTCCCTACTACCTAACTGGCAATAATTCAAAATGCGCTGGGAGTACTTTGTGGCCAAGGACAAGCTACACCCGAGCAGGGATTAGGCCGAAGTTCGAAACACACTAGTAGCACTTTGTGGCCAAGGGCAAGCCGCACCCCCGAGCGGGGATATGCCCACTCTTCTAGTATGGCGACACCTCATGTTATTTACCCAAAAAAAAATATCGTTGATCAATTACTTAGTGTTATGATTTAATGTTATTCCTCTTCACACGTGGCTCACTCTCATAAAAAGCGCGGTCGATATCCAATATGTAAAATGTAATATCCAATGGGGGAGATCTCGATTTCGACTCTTCCGATAAGGAAACTCAAATTCGATTGACTGAGAGGCGCGCCCATCTAATTACTCTTCTTAATCACAATGAGAGATGTTCAAGAAATGGTGAGCATATATGTTGTATAATATTTTGGATTATGGGGTTGGATATCTATTAAATTGCTCATTGTGTGATTTAATTCAAATTTCACGTCCTGAAAATATAATACTTAACTTATTATGGGTCTAACCAATCTGACTCTCAAAAGATTGTTGTATATCAAATTAAAATAAGTGTATATAAAAACTTGGTATTTCTGCTATTATTCGACAAAAAATTCTTTGCTAGCCATCATTTTTTAACTCGGAAATTTCCTCACAAGAACAAACGAGTCTCTCATTATTTAAAATAAAAATGTTTACATATAGTAGTGAAGTTGGTCCTATATCATTTTGATGTGGCTTGCAAGTTGCAATTGAGTTGAAAATCGTTTGTTTAGTTCTTATATAATAAGCTTCTACTTTAAATAAAGAGCCAATTATATTTTATTATCCTGTAATTTACATCAAATAACGCGGTTATACTTATACTTTCAAATCTTGCATTTATCACTCTATATTCTTTAAAATGTTACAATCTTAACCATCCGTTAAATTTTCTGTTAAAATTTATGTTAAATGATGAAGTGGACAAAGTAGGTCCCACATCTAGTTTAAGTGAATGACAAATAGGTATCATGTGGCATAAAATAATAATAAACAAATCAAAATAAATTAGAAATAAGGAAGTAAGAAAATAAATTAAATCAAAAGCGTGCATTAACAACCTTAGCCCTATCCGCACTTAAACTAACTTAAACTAAATGTAGGCTACACTTTGTCCACATCATCATTTAAAATAAACTTTAACAGAAAACTAACCGATTGCTAAAATTGTAATGTTTTAAAGAATCTGAGCTGTTAAATGCAAGATTTGAAAGTACAAGTATAACCGTGTTATTTGGTGTACAATATATGATAGTAAAATGTAATTTGCACTAAAATAAAATGTAATGGCATATTTATGAAACAGCTTCAACATATGTCATACTTTCATGTTTACATCCTTACAAAATATAATTAAAGTATTGTATTGGAGTTGATTGTGAACCGCAACTTGTATATATAATAACTAGTCTTTTGGCACTCATTAACTCGTTTGCCAATTTATTTTTTTATCTTTATTAGAAATAATTAAAATAAACTTTTTTAAATTTTGTATTTTAAAAATAAAATAAAATAAAAGGAGTAACTACATGAGCCCACTATTTATTTTTTTTCCCACTCCTTCCATTAACTATTATTATTTTTCTTTAATTTATAAATTTAATATTTGATTTTACTATTGTATCTTTAATTATTAAATAATTTATTTTTTAAAGTTTATTAGTGAAAGGGTAGTTTTGTCTGAAAGTTCATAACAATATACTAGAATCATGTACTTGCTTACTCGTGTGTACGTTAATTGTTTTTATTTTGAATTTATTGTTTATAATTTTTAAGAAATAAGGAGAAATGAAAATAAATTCAAAAAAGAAAATAAATAAAAAAGAATAAGTGTTGGAGTAACTACCCACTTCTCCACTAAAATATTTATTTATTTATTATTTTTTTAATTTAAATATATATTTTTTGGTAATAATGGAATAACATAGAAACAAAACAACCCTCACTAGGAGGGACAATCACGACTCCTAGGCACGCCTAGGACGTCACTTGCCAACAACTCTTGGATACTCGTAGGAGGCGACTCCAACACCGTCACACCCAAATCCACACTATGGCCAATGCTAGCAAGCCCATCAGCAACTGAATTACACTCTCTGTAAATATTTAATTTTATTATTATATCTTTGTATATTAAATGTAAAAATTATTAGTGTAAAGATAATTTCATCTGAAATTTTTAATGAAATATTTTGACCATTTTAATTTTATAATAATAAAGATAATCATCACTAAGAAACTTCTCAAGTAAAGAGATGAACTGCCCTTACATTTCTATATTTGCCTTGTACGTAATGAATAATGAATTGGTGTGCTCTCAAAGTTGCCAGATTTGGACTTATGGTATTAAATTAATTAATGAACACATATTATATAATATACAACATAGTAACGTTACGGAAAATTGAGAGATAAATGAATGCCTACCAACCACGAACGTGGCCATAGCTATCGCCTATCATGCATCCTCTCTTTTAATTTTTATATTGTAAGGAAAAAGTGATTGTAGACTCTTTGCTCTCTTAAAGGTTTACTTTTTGACCTTCAAATTATAGCAATTGTTGCTTATACATTATAATACATTTCTTCATGCATTTGCATTCCTTATAACTTATATATAGCTAGAGCCTTATTGGGAGCTTTTTGGGTATGTACATGGACTATGGGTTGTCTCTTTGTCTTGTTTTGGGTTTGCTTAGCCTTCTACCTTGTTGGAAGACAACAAATACTAGACATTAAAACAATACTATGACTGATCATGACTTTCAGCATCAATAAAAATGAAAGGCATTTTGATGGGGACTGTTGATGTTGAAAACTGATCAATTTTGAGTTGTATTTTTTTTTACCTTGACAGTGACATGGTTACTCGCTCTCTTAGTAAGCAGGAACGCATTGAGTCAAAATTAAATGTGAAGAGCACCAATCGAGTAATAGATTTATAGTCTTTGATGTTTAAATCAGTCGGAGATATGAAGTTTAAGTGACAATTTCAACTTCTTAAGGACAAAATTGTTTACGCCCCTAAGGGAAAAAGAAGCCCTTCACTTATGGTAGAGTGAAGAAGGTCGTTTGAAATATTTTGATGTGAGATTAATGTCCCGCATTGTGTAATTGACATCTAATGCAAATGGAGCTCGGGAACCACCTATGTGATGTGGTTAGGCTTGTGAACCTTTGCCTACCTTGGTGCCCGCTGAGTCATTCAGTGGGCTCATGAGCTCCAGAAATCCTAGGGGCTTCCAAGTGGAATGTTGGACATTTGGCTTCAGAAAGGCTTGACTTTTGTTGACCCATGGTGGTGCCGAGTGGAGTGGGTGGCGCATTTGGCCTTGGAACGGTTTGCCTGGTGTGCTTTGGTCGGCAAGTAGCTTAACAAAAAAACGTTAGAAGTCCATGTATATACTGTCTAACTAATAATAGGATTATACTTTCATCCTAATCCTAAGCGTACATTCTCGTTCTACCATTTCGATTTATCGAATTTTTCTTATTCATATATCATAATAGAAATTCATCTTTTCTCTAAATTATCATTGAAACGTTCATTTAGTTGATATATATAAATGATTTGTACTGAGGGCACCAACTCAAACCCCAAATTTTAGTTACCAACTGATGTGACATACTACCATGTATTTTACTGGCCTAGTTTTATTTAAAAATAAGATTAAATTCCAATTTTTTTATGGATGTGAAGAAGGTGGGTTAGCCACCGATCCAACCACCGTCCCTTACCTCAACACCAATTCTCTCTCCCTCCGAACTAAAAATTCAGTAAGTTATTACTATCCATGGCAGTTAGTGAATAGCCCAGTCCCTTGGTTTATAGTTGTTCATATATCTTAGACTTCCAAGGTAAGTCGATCTGCAATTTCCCATATATGGCTTTAATTTCTGATGTAGATAATCCAAAGAATATATTGGGTTGCTACACAAATCTATTCCCTTTAAACCAATAAAAATCTAGTCGACTCATGCATATCAATGCTTTCCGAGCCCATCGTTCTCCGGGAAAGGAATTGAAGGGTGATGTACTGATGTGATTGGGTGTATTGAGCAGTGGTTCTCAGATTAATCTGGTTTTTTTTTTGTCGATGAGGGTCCTGAGGACCACTGATTTTGGCTAAAACTAGAGCTGGAGAATGGGAAAAGTTTACTCTTATGGGAGTGGGAGTCGGTGTTGGAGGGACTTGCCATCAGAATCCGACCAAGTGGCTGTGGGAGAGAGGGAGCAGTTGCTACGGTATAAAGATGAAGGTTAAAAGCTGAATTGCTATGATCACCAATTCGGTTAATTTTTTATTTCATAAATAATTTTTAAATGATAATTAAAAATTAAACGGTTCGGATTATATGATATATATACAAAGAAAATTCAATAAATCGAAAATGATGGGATGCAAATATTATACTTGATAATAGGAAATTGATTTTCACACTCCCTTTTTCTTCTCATGCACTTCTCAATTTTGTATAACTATCGGATTGAGTAAATCAAAGCAAAATCAAATAATCGAAACAATCGGAGAAGTGTTAAAGAAGGAAAATAGAGTGTGAAAATCACTTTCCTACTCAGATATGAGTTAAGGAATTTTCGTAAAAAAAGAAATGTGTTCGGATGTAAAGGAAATTGCAGCAATCGCAATTAGGCAACCATCCCGATTGCTTTTTATTTTTAGAATAAAAAAAAAGTATAGTGCTTTTGAAGGATGCTTTAAGATGAACAGAGTAATAAAATTACAATCTTAATTTTGATTTGGGATCAGGAATGTACCTCCTCTGAATATGATATTAAATTATTAATCATATTATACTGCCATCCGTACCACTGTTGGCATCCAGGTAATTGCTGACCAAGTAACCCTTGAAACCTAGAATGCCAATTTTGAGACAATCTCTGGACTCTGTACACTACTAAAGAGTGGTGAATTCCTACATTTTTCAATACGTTGTAAAAATAAGGGCCAATAAGTACCTTGCTTGTAATGTTGAGATAAAAAATTTGTAACTTTGTGTGAGTTCAAAAGTTTGCGGTAAACGATAGTGATGAATTCTTCTAACGACAATATTAGAGAGATCATATTTATAAATCAAATTTGTAAATGTATATTAATATAATTATGATCCACCAATATAAATAGGGCCGTTTGTATTAGCGGGTATTTAGAATTGTAGGTATCCCTAGCATTTTCCTTCTTCTTAGGGCTCTTTGGTTCATTTGTTCAAGGGAAATTTATTCCAATTAATTATTCTTAAGATACCTTCAAGTTTTTGAGTTATTCAATCTATCAAATTATACTCGTCAAGTAAATCATTCACATATTATAAAATCAATAATGTTATGGGCACCAACTACTTTCCCAACTTTTGCATCCCAATACATGTGGCGCACGACATGACAATCCATATCATTTTTTTTAATTAATTATTTCAAAAAAAAAAACCAAACATAAAAATTAAAATTAAAAAGAATTTAACCCTAAGCACTTAACTATAATTCCCTCTTTTGAAGATCCTAAGTCATAATCGCACAAACCCATCGTCAAATCTACCACCAAGACAACGACAGCGACCGCCATCGACTCCACCACAAGTAACTACAAATCTACCACCAAGATAACGGCGGCCGTCGACTCCACAACAAGTGATTGCAAATTCAAGAACTCCAGTCATGATGAATTACATACTATTTTTTGTCATAACCCTACGACCTTACCATCTCCTAGTGAAGTTTTGCACGAAAGTAAGTCGGGCAACAATTGTAATCTTGTGTATTAATGGTCAACCAAAAACCAAATTTCAAATTTCGAACTTCCATTGAAGTACATGTAATTCCAAAGAACACATTAGGCTCACTGCAGTCAACATTTACAACCTTGTGCTGTGTGGTTCTATGTATCATAAACCCTAATCCAAACATAGCTTACATCATGAAAAATCTCTTGATAGATGGCAAGTTTTTACACTGGAATATGTTAGTTTAGCCAAAGAAAAAGATCTCGATGGACTGAAAGATGATGAGATTGGCCGAAACAATTCTCTTGCTCTTGAAGTTTGTCAATTGGCCATTGCAAATTTGCAATTTGAATCCGAAGGACAAAATTAGGATTTTCCAAATCCAAAGAGTTAAATTGTATGGTGGAGTCTACGGTTGTTGCTGTCTTGGTGGTGGAGTGTTATGGCTATGTGTTATCAGGGCTTAGAGTCTTCGAAAGAGAGAATAATAATTGAGTTTTTAGAGTTTTATTCTTATTTATTTTTATTTTTGTTTATAATTTTTTATGTTTGATTTTCTCTTTATTTCTATTTTGAGACAGTTAATAATAAAAAAATGGCATGGATTACCAAGTTGTATGCCACATGGTGTTGGGATGCAAAAATTGGGAATGTAGTTGATACATGTAGCATTACTTTTATAAAATAAGGACACTTACTATAAATTTGGAGTTTGTATATGTTTTAAGAGTTGGTGGGTGTAATACTTCCTTTCTATTTAGACAAATATTTTTGGAAATTTTGCGCATTTAAAAAATGTATACGAAAAATTAATACTCTTCTTTGATCAAGGAAGTTAATTGAATTCATTTCGAGTCACCGCAAAGGGCAAGTTTATTGGCAACTGTTATTAAGTACAAATTTTCCTTTATGTGCTTATAAGTTTATAGTGTATAGTAACTCTGTGTGAGATAGCATAATGATTTGTTTATTATTTTTCAATAAATAAACTTAAAAGATGTGAATTATCATTGCCATGTGGCCAAACTAACTGGAGTTTAAAGAATGTAATTTAAAAAAAATTTAAATATTTGTCTAAATTGAAATTATTAGAATTAATAAATTTGAAATCACCCAATGTATTTTCCTAGTTCATCCAAGGATAAAATGCCTTGGGATTCATCTTTTCCAAGAAAAAATAAATTTTTTGGATTTACTTGTGTGAAACGTGCCAGCAGTAGTTTCACAATCATATTACCCATAAAACTATAAAGTAAGGGGGAAAACTGTTCATCACACACTTTCAATTTCAAAGCAAATTTATAAAACTCCCACTCTGCTTCTCACTTTAGTCACTTCCTGCTCTCTCTCAGACCAGAGACTCAGAGAGCAAAAAAGAGAAAGCAAACCTCAGCTTCAAAAGCAAAAGCAAAAAAGATCACAAATCCTCTTTTCCAAAATCACAGTCTAGAAAGCAAAAAGCATACACCAATACCCAAAGCTGACCACATTAAGCAACTCATGGAGAAAATCCCTCTTATATACTCTGAACCCGTGTCATATTCTTCCTTGTTCACAATCCCATCATCCCTTTTGAGCTCAGAACAATGTCTGAGATTGTGGTTGCAGAGCCTATCTTCGAAAATGGAGATGACCGAGAAGAAGAAGAGCACAAAAGACCCATTACAAGGTCCCTTACTATGGGCACTGGAAGTAATTACAATAATGTTCCTGAACCCTTTGAGAGCGAAAGACTGCCTGCTAGTCTGGCTTCTGAAATCCAGAGGTTTCTTCGTGTTGCCAATTTGATCGAAAGCGAGGAGCCTCGTATTGCTTATCTGTGTAAGTTGTTCAGTTTTTTGTTTTTGTTGAATTGGGTTTGTTTCATGAAGTGTGAATTTTAAATGGTTGAGCTTGTTTCGGATTAATTTGGAGTTTCTAGTCTTAATTGAAAGTAGTCAAATTGACATTATTGTCTTTAACAGCCAAAACTGGAAACTTGGCCAGAAGTTCTTATGACAAGAAGTTGAGTGTAATTTTTGTTCTTTTGGCTGTTAAAGAATTAAACTTTATTTTTCGTAGCAGTTAAAGGTTTATATTTTAGATTGCAGAAATTCAGTTTATTTAATTACCTTACCTTCCTGAACAGTTAGAGAAGTTTTGTTAAGTTTGGCCATTCACCTTAGTTTAGAAGGGTTGAATGACAATTTCTTAGGAAGTTGGAATTCTAATAGATGATGGGAAAAAAGGGGTTGAAAGAAATGAATTATTACTTTGAAGTTTGAGTAGTAATGAAGGTTTGAAATCATATTGAAAGGAGACTGCTTTCCCATTTCTTTTCCTTGAATTTCCAATTTACTCATGTTTTATATCTTTCTCGAAGATTGCAGAACCAATGCTACTATTGTGATTCATTCTGAGTTAGAATAAATGCATTAGCCAATAACATTTTCTAAGTGAATTTTATGGAGCAGGCCGCTTTCATGCTTTTGAAATAGCACATAACATGGACCGCAATTCAAGTGGCCGCGGTGTTCGACAATTCAAAACTTCCCTTCTCCAGAGACTTGAACAGGTGGTTACATATATCAAAGTGTACTATACAATAATATGCAGCTGTTAACTGGGTATTGCATGACTTGCATATATGTAGCAGGATTACGTTGAAAGCTCGAAGTAGCACTCAGAGTCTTGCAGGGAACAAAATATTAAACCTATATGATGCATGTGTGTTTTAAGTTACTGATTCTCTGTGAATAAGTTGGGAACTAGTCGTCTCAACAATGTTGACATAAGTTCTATGACTAATTTCTCTCTGAATATCATCATTACCTGTTGTGCATTGTTTGCAATTCTTATAATTCCCTTCTCTCGTGTTTCTTTGTGTCAGTCGGATTTTCTCTTGTGTCTGTTAATTTTCTTATGCTAGCAGTATTTGTGGAAGCAAAAAGTTGATTTCTTCTCAATTTTGACTTCTCAATTTTGAGATGTGTTCTCCTTCTTAATGAGTTGTAGGACGAAGAACCTACAATAATGAAACGGAAGGAAAAGAGCGATATACGTGAACTGAGGCGTGTTTATCATGCTTACAAAGAGTACATCATTAAACATGATGGATTTCATTTAGAAAATAGGTAAGTAAATCCATATGTATATGTATTTTATATGTTTGAGACATGCCACTTGGTTTCTAATATGCTAAAAGTATTGAATAGATTTGTCAGCTAAGCACAATTCATTTGTGGCAATTGATCTGAATCAGTCACAGGGAGAAGTTGATAAATGCACGTAGAATTGCCTCTGTGTTGTTTGAAGTTCTAAAGACAGTTTCCAATACAACTGGTCCTCAGGTATTTTCCCTTTTTTTAGTAGTTTTTTCCCCAATTCTTTCATATTTGAAATGATTTTGTCTGATTGATTATATTTAATGTGTGTCCCCTAGGCCCTTGCTAACAGAGGTGGCACCCAGAAAAAATCCAATGATCTCTTTGTGCCATATAATATTTTACCACTTGATCATGGAGGTATTCAGCAAGCAATTATGCAACTACCTGAGGTCTGATTCTGTATGTTGATAAAAGTGTTATCTTTTTTGTTTGTCAGTGATTACTTCTATAAAATGATCCAAGTGCTCATGTCAGTAAATATAGTGTAGGAAGCCTATGAAATTGTAAAGTATGGATGAGAGTGCTAATAATCTAATGAAATGATACAGATAAAGGTTGCAGTAGCGGCTATTCGCAATATTCGTGGCATACCTTCGGCCAATGATGTTCAGAAACATGGGGATTTCATTGATTTGTTTGATTTTCTGCAGTACTGTTTTGGATTCCAGGTAATCTATTCCTAAGTTTCAATTTATTCGGCCCCCCTTCCCTTTTCGCTCCTATTATAATCTCTTTGTATGACAATATCTGTACTAATAGTTTGTCAATTGGACATGCAATCCATAGTTTTCTGTGTTCTGTGTATCTTACTTTCAGAATTTGATTCATATTTCTTATGTCAGGAGGGAAATGTAGCTAATCAGAGAGAACATTTGCTACTACTCCTTGCTAACGTTCACATACGGAAAATTCATAAGCAGACATCTGTCTCAAAGGTGCTTTTATTTTTGGAGCTTATACTTTTTGGCGTTATTTTATATTACTTCTTATTTTTTACACTAACCTTTCTTATTCTTATGATGTAGCTAGGAGATAGTGCAGTGGATGAGTTAATGCGGAAATTTTTTAAAAATTATACAAACTGGTGCAAATTTTTGGACAGGAAAAGCAACATCCGGTAAGATTAAGTGATCTACCTAATGTTAACAGACCAATGAAATAATCCTGTATCTTCTTTTTCTACTGATGATTACTATTATGACCCAATGTCTGCTGTTTAACTTGTTTCTAATTTTACTCTTCCATTCTTCATCTGTAGTATGATACAATCATGATTTTCTTTTCATTTGTGATTGCTTCTGTTTCACCAATTTTAAGTACTTAACTTGCGTTGATTACCCCCTTACTATAAACTGTGCAGGTTGCCTTATGTGAAACAAGAAGCTCAACAGTATAAACTTTTATATCTAGGGCTTCACCTTCTCATATGGGGGGAAGCTGCAAATTTACGATTCATGCCAGAGTGCCTGTGTTATATTTTTCACCATGTAAGTGTACAGGCCCATGCTAGTTAGTAGTTATTCTATGACTGACTCAAACTTCATGTTCATATTTCCCAGTCATATACATCTTGACATTTATTTCATGTTATGAGTTCTTTTCCATAGTGTATATATATATATATATATATATATATATATACAAATTTGTTTATCATCACTTACTATTTCTTGAAGATGGCATATGAATTACATGGTATGCTAACTGGCGCTGTTAGCTTGACAACATGGGAGAAAGTCATGCCAGCATATGGAGGCCAGTCTGAGTCTTTCCTTAACAATGTAGTTACCCCCATATACACGGTTATAAGAGAGGTACTTTGTGACTGCACCCTATGTTTTCAGTTGAGCCAGTTTTGTCGTCAATTTTTTTTTCATTTTTTCTAATGGAACTGAAGGAGGCCGGGAAAAGCAAAAATGGGACAGCTGACCATTCGACGTGGAGAAACTATGATGATCTGAATGAGTATTTTTGGTTAGAATTGAACTTGTTCTATCTATCTAGAGATATATTTCTGCATGTGATCCAAGTTTGGCTTACAATGAGTTAGGATCATGACTCACGAGGCTGTCAATCTGCTATCACTTTTCAGGTCTCCTGATTGTTTCCAAATAGGTTGGCCCATGCGTCTAGACCATGATTTCTTCTGTGTACAGTCTCCAAAGAAACCAAAAGCTAAGAAGGCCACTGGTTGTGTAGAAAAAAGAAGGTGGGGAATTTTCCGCAATGCGGGAAAGACTGACGAAGCTATGTCGAAGGAAGATGGGGAGGAAGATGAAGTTGGGGTATATCTTGTTGCAATCATATTATTGAAATAAGCACTTTGTTCCAGGATTGCATTTAATGAATAATGAATTGCATCAGTATCAAATGAATTTTCTAAGTATTCATGCTTATATTTTCCTACTGATCATAGCTATACAATTTTTCTTTCTAGTTGAAGAAACTATGGAGTAGGCTTGATTGTTTTCCTTTAAGAACTCTAGCAAAGGCGTTAGTATAAAGCTGGTCAATTTTTTTGGACATGTTCATAGTATACTTGGAGTGCTTTGTTATTTCATACTAAGATCTAACCAGACACAAGTGGCATTTAGGTACTACTTGGCAGCCTGATTTACGTTGTTTGCTCAATTTAATAGCTTACATTTTTGGGTCTAGTGGTGTTTAGCATAGCCTAATTGCTCTACTCCTAGGAGTTGCTAGGTTTAACCTTTCATCCCCTATTCCCCACTTATTCAGTTATTTCTTATTTAGGATAGTGTCTTGGATTCTGTCTTCACCTCTCTGTGTCCCAAGCATTCTGATATTACTAACTCATTTCTAAGAGTAGGACAGTAGTTTACAAATTTCTCAATTAACAGATCTATATTTTGATAATTTTTTGTTCCACATCTCTCATATGTTTTTCTTTTTCTCAGGCTACTAAAGAAGAAGAACGGGAACCACAATGGTTAGGGAAAACAAATTTTGTAGAAGTCCGTTCATTTTGGCAAATTTTTAGAAGTTTTGACAGAATGTGGAGCTTTTTTATTCTTTCACTTCAGGTGCATATAAATCTAGTATGAATGCTTTACCAACTACTTCCTTCTTAAAATGTCTGTGTTGCTTAATTTTTTTTTTTCTTTGTAGGCATTGATAATTATGGCATGCCATGAAGTGGAATCTCCTCTTCAATTGTTTGACAAAGTTGTATTTGAGGAGGTCATGAGCATATTCATTACATCAGCATTTCTTAAGCTCATACGAGGTATGATATATCTCATATTACCATCACAGTATTGAACAAATAACTTAAAGTAGAATCACTACAAGCGTATCATGTTTTTAACATGGTCTTGTTATGATTTTTAGGTTATTGGTCAAAAGAATCATTAGTTTGCCATACCTTACTTATCAGTCCTATTTGTTTGTTTTTTTATTTTGTTTTGTTTTTGATACAATGATATTGGGGGAGGGGGATTACATTATACACATAGGGTATCGACCTTGTCCTTTACGAGAGTCGAACCCGAGACCTCCCACATAACATGTGGAGAGGAATACCACTAGGCCATAGCACTAAAGTGGTTATTTGTTAGTATATATTAGACATTGTAATAGAGATGTCGATGTCTTCAATGTCTTTTGCGTGCTCCTTTTTTTCTTTTTTCTTTTATGGGTATCTATTAACTGAACATTACCTTTTAAAGTTCTTTTATATGATGCATAATGAGATTCTAAAAGAGGGTTGGGATTGCAGCAATACTCGACATTGCCTTTACATGGAAAGCCAGACAAACAATGGAATTCTCTGGAAGAGTAAAGAATGTCATGAAGTTGGTTGTTGCAGTGATATGGACTATAATACTTCCTGTATATTATGCTAATTCTAGAAAAAAGTACACTTGTTATCCCACGCAATATGGAAGCTTGCTTCAAGAGTGGTGTTTCTCTTCCTATATGGTTGCAGTTGGAATTTATTTGATGACCAATGCAGTTGAGATGGTGTTATTTTTGGTTCCTTCTATTCGGAAATATATTGAGATCTCAAATCACCGTATATGCACCATTTTGTCTTGGTGGACACAGGTATGTTTATCATGTAGTTTTCACTTGATTTACAATACCTTCTGGAGCAATCTCTAATAGAGGTTTTTTTGACTTTGAATCTGAGCATGTAGCCTGGATTATATATTGGGCGTGGGATGCAAGAAAGCCAACTTTCAGTGTTGAAGTACATACCAAACCCTATTTAAAGTTTTTATTAGGTACCTTGTTATTTTTTTTATTGTGCCCTAATGCGATTTCTTTCTTATTACGTAGGTATACATTCTTTTGGGTACTAGTACTACTGAGCAAATTTTCTTTCAGCTACTTCTTTGAGGTAGGCAGTAATGTTACTGCATTTATTATCCTAAATGATTATGCAATAACTAAACTTTCAAAATCTTTTACTGGTCAGTCCAACACTCTATAGTGGCCCAGATTTTTTGGAATTATGAGTTTAATACTATGAATTTAATTTCTTGTGTTTGTCTGCCATTACTTCTTAATGTTTCTTGTTCACAATGGTCATGGAAAAATGCAGATAAAACCACTCATTGAACCAACAAAACAGATCATGAAAATGGGCATAAATAAGTATGAGTGGCATGATCTTTTTCCAAAAGGTATTTACCGTCTTTTTGTACACCATGCCTCATGAGTGAGTTGAAAAAGTTCCCTTATATCTAAAACTTTGTCCTCTTGCAGTTCAGAGTAATGCTGGTGCAATTGTTGCTGTGTGGGCTCCGGTAGTAGTTGTGAGTTTTGCCTAAAATATTTAGTATTTCCTTTTGATCTTCAACCTTCTATGTTTCAGATGAATAGAATTGAATCTTAATAGGTTGATGGCTCATAAGCATGATAATGATAACTAGACATCCATCCAAGCTTAGAAATGAAATCAAGCTGAGATTACGAATATCGTTAAATGAGAAATTAATGAAGACAATGGAATTTAATTTTTCCATGGTAACATAACTTCAGGACTAGTTTTTCTATATTTGTATACTTGGTTATACCAAAAACTCACGTGCACTTATTCTATTTACTATTTAATAGGTGTATTTTATGGACACTCAAATCTGGTATTCTGTTTTCTGCACAATCTTTGGTGGAGTCTATGGCATATTGCATCACCTTGGTGAGGTAAGCTTTGCTTCTTTTTCCCCCAAAAACCATTTTGCTACCTGTCTCACTCATCTTCTGCACTACAGATTCGAACATTGGGAATGTTGAGAAGTCGTTTTCACACTTTACCTTCTGCATTCAATATTTCCCTTATCCCACCCGCATCAAGAAATGATCACAAGGGAAAAAACAGTTTCTTTCACAATAAATTTAAAAAGGTATGAGGTTTTAATTTTTCTATCAATCAAATTATTGAAGAATTTATTTCTAAGTCTCATATTCTCAGGTGTCAAAGGCTGAAAAAAATGGTGTTGCCAAGTTTGTATTAGTTTGGAACCAAATTATCAATAGTTTCCGAATGGAGGACTTGATAAACAACAGGTGATTTAAATTGGTGGTGATGTGTTTTCCTAGCAAGTCTCTAAGAAAGTATCTTACACAATTATTTTCCAAAATAGGGAGTTGGATTTGATGACAATGCCTATGTCATCAGAATTATTATCTGGCATAGTTCGTTGGCCTATTTTCCTTCTTGCAAATAAGGTATCTTCTAAATTGAAAATTTTTAGTCCCTTTTTGTGTTTTTGGTCTGTTGGTTTATAAATAAACATGTCTGCTGTACATACTAGTTATCAACAGCATTGAGTATTGCAATGGATTTTACGGGGAAGGATGAGATTCTTGTCAGAAAAATTAAAAAAGATGAGTACATGCACTGTGCAGTGAAGGAATGCTATGAATCATTGAAGTACATCCTTGAAATCCTCATCATTGGTGATCTTGAAAAAAGGTAGAGAGATATCTCAACTATATGTATATGTGTGTAAGCAGTGTGAAATGAAATGGGGAATCATGAGCATTCTGATTCCCACTTCTAATATATTTCATTGTTGTAAATTAAATAGTTTTTATTTGGATGTCTTATCAGGATTGTGTCTGCAATGCTGACCGAAATTGAAGAAAGCATTGAAAGGTCAAGTCTTCTTGAAGACTTTAGGATGACTGAACTTCCAAATCTTCTAGCGAAAGTTATCGAGTTAATTGAACTTCTGGTGATTATTCCACTTCTTGCATAGCCATTATAACATTTATAACATTGTTGATCACATTATATAAATCGATGCTTTAAGTTATACTAATCTTTTATATAACACGTTGTAAGGTTGAGGGAAATGAAGACCATCATAGTAAAGTCGTTAAAATTCTTCAAGATATATTTGAGCTTGTAACCAATGATATGATGACTAGTGGCTTCAGGTTCGGTGCATCCAAACCCTTATTCCATTTTAAAGATCAATTCATTTGGTGCACATCACAACTATTCATGTAATCATGCAGGATACTGGAGTTGCTAAATTCATTCCAACAGATAGACCTGGACTTCGTTGATTTTTCTAGGAGTATTAAACCAGAGTTATTTGGATCTGCTGATAACGAGAATTCCATCCATTTTCCTTTGCCAGACAGTGCTAGTGCTGCTCTGACTGAGCAGGTGATATTCATTGCTTTTCACCTTTATCATGTTTTCCTACCATTAATTTTTAATTATTTACCATGGTCGACAATTTGTTTATTAGTCAGTTTTAAGGTTTAATCATCAATATGATTTCCGTATTTAAGTTGGAAACATGTCTCTACTCAAAATTCCTACATATACGGAAATGGGTAAGCATATCGTATAATTTACTAGTAAACAATAAGAAACACACATCTGGAATTGCAAGCAAGCACTAGAGCTATATAACCAAACTGTTTCAATTGCAGGTCAAGCGTTTTCTTCTGTTACTTACTGTCAAAGATAAAGCAATGGACATTCCAACCAACTTAGAGGCTCGGAGGCGCATATCATTCTTTGCCACTTCTCTCTTTATGAATATGCCCGGTGCACCCAAAGTGTGCACTATGCTGCCATTCTGGTATTGTTCCTTCTTAAGCATTAATTTCTCTAAAATTTCTATGTGTTTTTGCTTTTGTTCAGCCTTATAGTTAGTTAATCTGTTTAAATTTAGTAAGTGAAGTCAACAGCCATAGTTAGAATTTATAGAATTTCCCGCATTAGCTACTCATCATAGGAACATCTTGATGTTAACAACATAAACAAAATACTGGAGCTGAATAGAAAATCATATAAATTTTTAAAGTTTCTAAACAATTACTCTTCATAAAATTGATATTGTTGTTACATAGAAAGAACTGCAATCCCATCATTTGTATCTGATCCACTCTCTGTTGATATAGTGTAATGACACCACACTACATGGAGGATATTAATTTTTCAATGAAGGAGCTTCATTCAAGCCAACGAGAGGTCTCCATCATCTTTTACATGCAAAAGATATTTCCAGGTTACTACTGTAGTGAATATTTTATATACATTGTAGGCTATCCATTTGGGTTTATCTCTTAGCTGTTGACTTTGATATTTCTTAGATGAGTGGAAAAACTTTTTGGAGCGCATGGGTTGTGAAAACTTGGATGGATTGGAAAATGAAAACAAGCAGGAAGAGCTAAGAAATTGGGCTTCTTACCGGGGACAAACGCTTGCTCGAACAGGTGATTCATATGATTTAATATTCATTCAAATCCAGAAGTTCATTTGGTTATTGGAATAACGTCCAGTTTGATGTACATGATCGTAACAGTTAGAGGAATGATGTACTATAGAGAAGCCTTAAAATTACAAGCATTCCTGGACATGGCTGAAGATGAAGGTTTGTATTCTTGAATCTGAAAATGGCTATTCTCATTTGATGTGTACTATACCACTTCTAAATAATTCCGACGCCGTATGTTTGTTAAAATATTTGCTGTTCTGATGCCAAATTACGCTGATGAAGTTTTGAATCATAAGGTTTCAGTAGCATTTATATGCCATGTGGTATTTTCTTCATCCAGATATTCTTGAAGGTTATGATGCTGTTGAAAGTAGAAATCGTGCATTATCTGCTCAGCTTGATGCTTTAGCAGACATGAAATTTACGTATGTACTAACTTGTCAACTGTTTGGATCACAAAAAGCTTCTGGAGATCCACATGCACAAGACATTATTGACTTGATGATAAGGTAATCTTCTACTAGGAAACGGAAGGAAAAAATTATTGAAGAAGCAAACAGCTTTTAAAATAAAATTTAGATCATATGACTGTATAATTTATTCCTTGAAGATACCCATCTCTCCGTGTTGCTTACGTTGAGGAGAAAGAAGAGATAGTGGAAAACAAGCCTCGCAAAGTTTATTCTTCTGTCTTGGTTAAAGCTGTCAACGGTTTTGATCAGGTAAGGTTATTTAACTCATGATATATAATTGGAATGTATTAGAAATGGGGTACTTTTAGATTATGTATCTAGCTTGGATATCTATTTTCTTATTCAGCAGTATTAAGAGTAGTACTGTTCTATAATACGTGTATTAATAATCTTTGACAAAACTAGCAAAGTGATCGAATGAGTTTACTGTGCCTGTGGAAACATGCAATTTCTTTATAGTTGTATGCATCTAATTACTTACATCATCTGTGTTGTTGGCGTTCATAGGAAATATATCGCATAAAGCTTCCTGGTCCACCAACTATTGGAGAAGGGAAGCCTGAAAACCAGAATCATGGGATAATCTTCACTCGTGGTGAAGCTCTCCAAACCATTGATATGAACCAAGTAGGCTCCTTGTCTTGTCTAGTATCTAAAGATTATTCACTTTCATGTTTTTCTCTCTTATAGTATGTGGCTTTACAGGATAGTTATTTGGAAGAAGCATTCAAAATGAGAAATCTTCTGCAAGAATTTCTTCGGAACCAAGGACGGCGACCTCCTACACTACTTGGGTTGAGGGAACACGTATTCACTGGAAGGTTAGGTTCTGTAATCCTATAAACTGCAATTAACACATTGTATGAGATATGACTGAATGAGTGCATGCCTTATGTTAGGAGATGTGAGTTGGGATTTTCTCAGTCACATGAGCTAAAATGAGAATATTATGCTGCAAATAAGCTTAGCAGATCTGTTTTGGATGTATGATCCCAATGCATGACCTACATGCTCTGTTTTAAAGTCACTGTTCTCTTATTTTCTTCTTGTATCTGTTCCCTGCAGACGATTTACAACAATAAATGAATTATGAAGAATGAAAGAACTACTGTATTTGACTTGAGTATATACTAACAAGTTATCCAGACATTCACCTATGAGAAGTAAATTCAGTGATTTTTGAACTTGTAAGCTGATTCCTTTATTTTCTTGCGCACTGCAGTGTTTCTTCTCTTGCATGGTTCATGTCTTATCAAGAGACCAGCTTCGTCACCATTGGTCAAAGGCTACTTGCTAATCCACTCAGGTAATAGATCCCGAGCTCAATTTTCAATTACGTTGTCTGCTCATACTTATTCATTCTCATATTCCTTTTATTTTGTTCTTAATAAACAGGGTACGGTTCCATTATGGACATCCAGATGTATTTGACAGGTTATTTCACATCACAAGAGGTGGCATAAGCAAAGCATCAAAAACAATTAACCTGAGTGAGGATGTTTTTGCCGGTAAGACTTAAGGACATTGATAGTCATATTCTTATATATTTTGTCAATATTTATACAAACCGCTTACATCAGATATCATGTAGGATTTAACTCTACCTTGCGACGGGGATGCATAACTTATCACGAATACTTGCAAGTTGGCAAGGGTCGAGATGTAGGTCTAAACCAGATATCAAAATTTGAAGCAAAGGTTGCTAATGGAAACAGTGAACAAACTCTAAGCCGTGATATATACCACCTTGGGCGTCAGTTTGATTTCTTCCGGATGCTATCCTGTTATTTCACAACCATTGGGTTTTACTTTAGTAGCCTGGTAATTTGTTTGAACCCCTAAACAAATCTTTCTTGCTATTAGGATAAATTTCTCCGGTTTAGGCATAAAGGCATATCAGTTATTGACAATGATTGTCTAAAATTGCAAGCTGATCTGCATAAATTAGTAATACATCTATTGTAGATATTACTAAGACTTATTGTCAGATATGTCAAATTGTCAATGTGGTGTTCTTGTGCTAAAATGCTGTTATGAAACTTCTCAGACATCAGTTATTGGAATCTATGTGTTCCTCTACGGACAGCTATACCTTGTCCTTAGTGGCTTGGAAAAAGCGCTTGTGATTGAAGCTAGACTGCAGAACATACAATCCTTGGAAACAGCACTCGCCTCCCAGTCATTTATACAGCTTGGACTACTAACAGGATTACCAATGGTGATGGAAATTGGACTTGAGAAGGGGTTCCTTAACGCGCTTAAAGATTTTGTCCTGATGCAGTTGCAGCTGGCTTCTGTTTTCTTCACTTTCTCCTTCGGAACAAAAATCCATTACTATGGCCGAACAATTTTGCATGGGGGTGCTAAATACAGGCCCACTGGGCGTAAGGTCGTTGTGTTTCATACTAGCTTCACTGAGAACTACAGGTTATATTCAAGAAGCCACTTTGTTAAAGGGTTCGAATTGCTGCTCCTGTTGACTGTTTACGATTTGTTTAGGCGGTCCTATGAGAGCAGTATGGCGTATCTATTAATTACTTATTCGATTTGGTTCATGTCAATCACTTGGTTGTTTGCTCCATTTCTTTTTAATCCCTCTGGATTCAGTTGGGACAAGATAGTAGATGACTGGAAAGATTGGAACAAGTGGATAAGGCAGCAGGGTGGTATTGGCGTTCAACAAGATAAAAGTTGGCAGTCTTGGTGGATAGATGAACAAGCCCATCTTCGTCGTTCAGGATTGAGTTCTAGGGTGTTTGAAATACTCCTTTCTCTTCGATTTTTCCTGTATCAGTATGGTCTGGTCTACCACCTTGACATCTCCCAGCATAGCAGCAATTTTCTGGTTTATTTGCTTTCGTGGATAGTCATCCTAGCAGTTGTCCTGCTAGTAAAGGTAAACCTTGCAAATTCGCAATGGCCTTCTATTATAAATTACGCCTATATAATAAAGATGCAATTTTTCGTTGTTCTTTTGAGAAATCTGGCTTATTCTTAATATGATCGGGTTTTTGGAAGCTCTTGTCGTTTGAGATTACTTGACTTGTTTACTTGGCTTCTTTGATTTTTGTGATGAAAATGTGACCTAATGCAGTTACCAATGAAGATGTGCATATACATACCATGAAGTGCTTTCTTCGACTTGTTGATTTGTATTGTATATAGACAGATTTTGGGTCCATCATTTTATAAAACTACCGTTACTTTTGCATCTCCCCTTGCCGATAGTAGTTTGTAACATTTGATGCATGATTTGCTTGAGTCTCTAACACAACTTTGCACGTGCAGGTGGTGAACCTCGGAAGGCTACAGTTCAGTGCTAAATATCACCTGGTGTTTAGGCTATTCAAAGCATTTCTCTTCTTGGGTGTTCTTGCTGTCATACTTGCTCTCTCTTTTGTATGTAAACTATCCTGGAAAGACTTAGCTGTCTGCTGTCTAGCATTTTTTCCAACTGGCTGGGGTTTGATATTGGTAAGTTTATGATGATTTTTTCTTTCAGCCTGCCTGTTTTTTTTTGTCCTGCTAACTCAGTCACTGCTTTGCTTTGTTGATTCACAGATTGCACAAGCTGTGAGGCCGCTGATAGAGAATACCGGATTGTGGGAATTCACCCTGGTGCTTGCAAAAACCTATGATTACGGCATGGGTGTTGTGCTCTTTGCACCTATTGCAATCTTTTCGTGGCTTCCGATTATATCAGCATTCCAGACTCGTTTCCTGTTCAATGAAGCGTTCAATAGGCACTTGCAAATCCAACCAATTCTTGCAGGGAAGAAGAAGCACAGATGATTTTTTAAGGCCTGGAATTGAATGTATATAATGTGTACAGTCAAATCACATCCACGCAAGTTTATAGGTTTTGGGAAGTGGTACCACTTATATACCTGTTAGTTTCATTTGTCAAAAGAAGATAATAGGGTGTCAATTGAGAAACGGTTGTAACCAACAAAAAATAAAATTGAGAAACGGTTGTAGATTGTATTGGATTAATAAAGCGAAACGCATCGTTTTGGTGTGGAATGGCGTGCCTGATATGATGATGGCTGTATTAATTAATTGGTGTCTGCAAAGATTTATCTGTTTACCACTTTACTACGTGGAATAGCAGGAGCCTGGGAGCTTCGGCCTTTTATTTTCTTCTTCCACCAATTAACTAGGAGTTGATTGAATGCTGACAACCAACCTTCGGCCTTTTGTCTGCAGTGTTGGGATATTTTCCTTCCTTAATTAATATACTTTTTAATTATAATTAAAAAATGCATAATATCTTTTTCTAAATTAAAAGACAATTATACCAACACTATTTAATACGAGATTTTCACTAAATTATATATAGCTATATATATATATGTATATATAACTATGTGATTTGAGGAGGAGGAGGAGTTCTGAGGAGGGGTAGTTTAAAAAAATAGTGAGAAAATAGGATATCAATGGAGGACAAGGAAGCAGGATTACAGGAAAATGGCATAGTGAGTAAATAAAGTATTTATCTTGTGCATTTAGTAAGAGTTTAAGTTGATACCCAAAAATAAAACTAAGGCAACCACCATTTTTCTCCATATCCCATGTTGGAAGAGAAGAACAGTTCCAAAATTCCAGCCAATAAAAAAATAATCTGCAATCAAACAAACTCTAAAAGCCCCAAAATTATAACAATGTCAAATTTTCATCCAAACTATTGCATATGCATGAAAAAAAACAACACCGTCGCCGTCTGTGGGAATCGAACCCACGACCACGTGGTTAAAAGCCACGCGCTCTACCAGCTGAGCTAAGACGGCTTTGTTGTTAAAAATATAGATATATTGATCTCTAGGACAAATATAATCATAAATAAAATTGATATTACAATCAATCTGTAACATAACTTTCTGATCCGACAAGATCATATAAGCTACTGCTCATTGTTATCAAAAGCAATTGCCGCCAAAAATTCATTGTTTAAAAAAAAAGAAGAAGATAAATTGCCATAAAATATCTTTGTATCATTTCACTTTTAAATGAAGGAAAACAACATTTTTACATATTTTAGGTCTTGAAATGCAACAGCATGACCATTTATAACTCCCACAAGCCTCCAAGTCAATGTAGAAGTTAGACTAGAAGTGAGCGAGCCAAAGTGGATTTGAAGATTTCAGAATTGCAGTCTTCACTTTATGAAAGAAGATGATTTCGCGTTCAACACAAGCACTGAAAAATCCCTTCTTTTTTCATTCAACTCATTCCATCTTCATCAAAATCCCATCTTTCTCAACACTCGCATCATCTTCTTCCTCATCTGATATCCCAAAACGACTGCACCACAAAGACTGGTTAGCCCCAAATGAAATCTTGCAAGTCTTCACATCCCTCAGAGACCCCAACTCACTCCTCACAGCCTTGGACCACTACTCCAAGCGCAAGGACTACAAACCCAGTGAAGCTCTTTACACTCTGGTCATCCACAAGCTCGCTCAAGCCCGCCTCTTTGACGCCATTGACAATGTCATGGCCAGAATCAGATCCGAAAGCAAATGCCGGTTGTCTGATGACTTCTTTCGGGTTGTAATCAAGGCTTATGGCAATGTGGGTGGTTTTATAAACAAGGCCATTGAGACCCTTTACGATATGCCCAGGCATGGTTGCTGGCCTTCTGTGAAAACATTCAACTTTGTGCTGCATTTGCTCGTTTCGACGAAGATGTTTGATGTTGTTCATGAGGTGTACTTGGAGGCTCCCAAGTTGGGTATTGAGATTGATGCTTGTTGCCTTAATATAATTATCAAAGGGTTGTGTGAATGTGGGAAGTTGGATAATGCACTCCAGGTGCTCGACGAATTTCCTAAGCAAAGATGTGCTCCGAATGCGCTAACTTTTTCGACACTTATGCACGGTTTGTGTGTCAACAGGAAGGTGGACGAAGCTTTTGGGTTGTTAAAGAGGATGGAAGATGAGGGCATCGATCCGGATACCATCACGTTTAACATATTGATAGCGGGGCTTAGGAAACAACAGAGATTCGAAGAGGGCATCAAGCTTTTGGAGGAAATGAAGTACAAAGGGTGTGATCCAAATCCAGGGTCTTATCAGGAGGTTTTATATTGTTTTCTTGATGCACAGAGGTTTGTTGAGGCCAAAGAGTTCATGAGATGGATAATCTCAAAGGGTGTTGGTCCGAGTTTCGTGTCATACAAGGCATTAATTCATGGACTGTGCAAAGAAAATCTTGTGCAGGATGTGGATTGGGTTTTGAAGCAGATGATACGACAAGGTTTTCTTCCAAAGATGGGGATGTGGAGGCAGATCCTCAAAAGCATGTTTTCAGAGAAGAGCAGCCAATGTATTATCTCCTATGAAGAAATTGTACAGAATTAAATCACTTGAAGTGGATGATCGTGTGGTGATGTTGCTCACAGCTTGGTCCTTCAAACAATTTGAAGTCATGTAATTGAGAAGCAATTGGGCATCCTGGGCTGCTGGAGACTCGGAAACACGAAATGGAAGAAGCTGAAGACTGTCAACAACATACTGGTGTAAGGTTGCTTCTTAAACTCTTCAGCCACCTAAACTTGCTTTGATAAATTTGTGAAAATACTTTGGGTCAATGAAACGATGAAAATTAGAATTGCTTTATCAACTTCTGCTAAATGTTTTAACATTTTTGTTGAAAACTACAAAATGGTGGGTTGGTGATTGAAATTGAATTAGAATACCATTGTGTATATTACCTTGAACAAGAAAAAGAATTTGTGACACAAAAATTCGTCATTTACAGTAAACAAAAGACATCTAGTAATGCTAATATATTGACAAGACAAGCATTTATAGGTCTGTGAATTGCCATATTATCACTTTCATTGTCTTCTTCTTTCATGGTGCAAACTGCAGAAGAATAAATCTATGCTGATAACTAAGGGTGTATCTTTACTTGATTTGGCATTTACTTCTCCGGCAAATCATAGGAAGTAAAAACCAATAAAGCATTGGCTATATCTGAACAGAATCAAACTAGAATGAGGCAGAGGAGGGCTCCTAAGAAAAAGAAAGGGAAACCCTTACCAACTGCACAATTGGCAGATCAGAAATAAATGAATGCTGGAGGGAGCTGCGAGGTATTTCCAATATCAGTTTGATTTCAATTCAACTTTCTTCATCTACTTCAGTATCTACTGTCCTTCGAATCAAAATGGAGAAAACTTGCTATATATGTAACTATTTGGGAGGAGGTTCATCATCAGAAGAGTTATAATCTTCTAACATTTGTCTTTGCTTCATTACGGAAGAATCACTAGGGAGCTTTTTATTGTGTTTGAAGAGACTTTTTGCCCCGCCTTTCATCTTGCCCTTTCCGTGGCTTTCTGAACCACACCCTTCTTTTGGAACCATACTAGAAAGAGGCCCAGAAAGGTCGTCTTCCACAATAAAGTTGACCACAATATCCTTATCAGAAAGTGCCTTAAGATTAACACGTCCAGTTCGAGGAGACGCTTTAAAGCTGCTTGCAACATCCATATCCTTTTTGGAATTCCTATGGAACACAGAACAGAACCTATTTAGACCCTTTCGAACTCCCTTCATTCGACGCTTCTCCTCAAGATTTATATCACCACTGTTGTCGTCATTTGGGAATCCAGTGACTGAACTACGGCCACCAGTATCATTTTGGATCTCATTCTCAAGTAGTCTGCTCTTTCCTTTTCTACTCTCCCAAGTTTGTGTAACTTCGCTTCCAGGGTGATGGACCCATATACCAGTCTCCTTTTGCCCATCAACGTCAATGGGCTCAAAATTATCTGCCACCCTATTATTCGACTTCTCTGATGATACAGATGAGAAGGAGCTTTTATTAGTGTCAGTGGCAAAGGAATTTCTTCTATCTTCCACATTTACCGTTTCTGGAACCTCCGGCTGATCCTCCCCCTGCATGTGTAAGAGGCTCCAGTCAGACTCGAATGCAGCAACTAGAACTGCCAACATCTTGCTTTCGTGTCCTAATACACACCTGATCATTAAAAAGAGTTGAGAGGAAGTAAAAGGGTACCTTCACATTGTCTTCAATTACAGTTATTGCAAGATGCAGCCTCCCGGTTTTAATATTCTGAAGAGGCACCCACATATCATGTCTTTGGCCATCCCTAAGATCACCGATGTTGATGGTGCAATCGCTGCAGATACAAACAATTAAATGCATTAAACCCATCAATTAATGTCCAAACCAATATCTCTCTGACAGATACTGTGCTGGCACTTTCGTCAAAGGATTTAAATAAACCTAGGCACACAAGAAAACATAATACATCAAACGGTTTAGAGACAAACCCAAGAGAATCATCAACAAATCGATCCTTGTCACGAACTTCAATAGCGAGCACATTAGCTGCATCCCATGTAACTATGGGGACCTTAAATTCCTCATGCCATTTTGGAGTCAGTGTTTTCTTTTGTATTTTAGTCCTGAACCGGTAAAGTCCCAATTGGCCCTTCACATAAGGATCAGAGAATCCTGGGGAAGAAGCTCTTTTCGTTATATATAAAATTTTAAATGTAGAAAGTTAAAGAACAACAGCGTCAGCGCAAACAAAGATCTAACCATTTAGATCCGCAGCAATCATGTCAGATGCCTCAATAACTTCTACTTTGGCATGAGCTCGAGGCTCCTTCTCGTTTACGGAGAACCAAATTTCTGTCACCCAAAAGAATGTGTAAGTAGTAAAGGAAAATAACTTGTGTATTTGTGTGTACGTGAGAGAGAGATGCAGAGAAAAGTATGATGATTACAGAAGTTCAAAAGAAAAAGAACATAGGAAAGGAATTAGTGGAGCTTCTATCAACAAACGTTCTCTTGCACACCGCATGATATTCATTTGTCATTTTTTAGGTAAGATTATGCTAATGAAGCAAGCACGACAATGTTTATAGCTTTCGAATGCTAATCAAAGCTAACTACTTTCGAGTGAGAAAGTGAAAATAATAAACTTCCCGGAAGAAGATTAAGTTGCAAGAACAATGAGAACAATACAATTGAAGCCCAACAAGTTGAAGTTTTTCATTTCACGAAAAAACTAATGAAGGGAAAGATTTATGTAAGGTTTTTATAAAAATACATACATCTCTGTTTGCAGGTATGTATATAATTACCTGGCTTCAGTGAAACGAATTTCTCCATGTCAACAACCAGCATATTAGGCTGCAAAGGTATTTGGTAGTTAGACTTCTACACTTGAACAAAACTGTTTCCAACAACATCAACCAGAAACCCATTGTATACTCATTCTCCAAGAAATCATATGGGTTGAATTTAGAATAGGATGAAAATCTATGTAACTACACATAATAGATGGAGTGTGTGAAACAAGTATGATGGGGATAACTTAAGATAATTTAAATTTTTACCTCAACCAGTGTCTGCTCAAAGGCAATTGAAAGAAGCTTTTCCTGGTAGACAAAGAACAAAAGAACAAGTCAGCGAGAAAGAAAAGCGGACAGAGAGCGAGAAATGGAGAGTTAAGAATGTTTTCTGCTTCAAATATGATAAAAGGTACCAGCCATCCAGCAATCCCTGGGAGTACGGTAACATCAAGTCCATGAGTAAAAATAGGCTTGACAGTCATTTGAAAATATGGAGGCTCAACGAAGCATAACCTCACACGGCCTAGGAAAGGCCATCTGCGCAGAAACTTCACTCCAATCAAGACCTTCAAAAGAAGAAAAACACAGCTTGATAAGAACATAGACAGAAAAATGAGGAAGATAAGTCCAAATTGTAACATGAACTAGAGTGCAACATAAGGAAAAGTTATAAAGTTTCTAGCAAGAAGAACCCGTGTGAGATATCACCTGACCAACCTTGGTCGAATTTAAAATGACTTAATAAAGATTATATCTTCATGTCCATTTATTCAAGTACATACCTTCCCTTCAACATGCATGCCGGTAATATGCAGCTTTGCCCACATGCCAAAACCCAGTCTTTTCCTCAACTTAACAGCAAGTATTGCAATCATATCATCAGCTGTTAGAAAATTCAATCCCAACTCCAGAACCTGCATTAATGTAGTAGTTTCAGCTGAGCTGAATTCTAAAAGTGCAGCCACGAAAAGTGCATTAAATCTATTGATCCAATATTCCAGAAAGTGAAGAATACCAGGTGGTCATCATCCGTAGACTGGCGAACCACTCTCAAATCTGTGAGCATAGGTGCATTTCTTCCCAAGTAAAGGTGCTGAACTACTGCTTGCTTCTGCAAACATATTTTAAATCATCTTTCATAACTCAGAAGGTCTCTCAACTAAGAGCCAACAAAGAATTACATCCATTAATGGTTTTATATCACTCAACATTCTCATTCAATCAGAATACGAAATGGAAGGTAGTTGGCAATTGATATTTGAGAACAATCAACGTTTAAGTATGATTCGCTCTAGATATTCGCATGTCAAAATTAAAGAAGTGGAGCATTTTAAAGATCATTCAGCTAAACTTTGCAGCTAAAGAGTAAAAATACACCAATTTGAAATCGAACTACAATAAGAAACAAAAGAGATTCACCAAAACAGAGAACTTGGACCAATCAATCAATCCAAGTCAATCGAACGATCAAAGGCATAGTTTTGGATTGAAATAAATTAGAAGCTAAAGCCGTACCGCTGTCCATGGTTTGTATTTCTCCAAAAACCAAGGTATGATAGGGAGGAGAATCTTCTGAGAAGCAATCTGTTCCATGCATATAGGCCATATTTTTTCAACAGTGTGGTTTAACCACCGCACTGTTTCGGAATCAGAAAGTACCTGAAGTATACGAAAAGGAAATAAAAACTTAACTTAGCAAGTCCAATGAAAATGTGCAAAAATAGAAGCTCAAATTAAGATTTTAATTTTGACTCTGTATCCAAGAACATTGTTGGGATGGTCTTGGTTTCTTTTTTCTTTCAAGTTCTGTATTCAACACTTCCTAAGACTACAAGGGTTCCAGATAGACTCTTTTAATTGAGAAATGCACAATATGGAAATTAAATTAACATTTACCCGTCTCTGATTTGCCTGTTTTCTTTCCTCGAATTGTAATTTCTTCTGCAGTCTCATAATGTAACGCTCATGAACCTTTCAGAAATATAATATAAGAAAACTTCATATTAGTAATGCAGTTACAGAACCCTTTTAGCACATACCAAGTCAAATTTCATATCAAGTTTCCTCTAAAATTAACTAAATTACATATCAGTCATAGAACGAAGCTGAGGATAAAGATAAATCCCATATAAATTTAAGAGCAAATTAAGTGAAATCGAAATGTAAGACATAATCGAAAAGAGAAGTGATCCTTACCAGGTAGAGATAAATGAGAGACAAAAAGTAGGCAACTGGGTGGCAGCAATCCAAGTGAGAAAACAACCAAAGCGCAGATAACACAATCCCCACATGGTACATTATTGAAACCTCCATTTCTTATTCTTCGACCCAAAAGGAACAACTTTCAGGTGTTTATATTTTTTTGGGTGTCTCTAATTTACACCTTACAATAACAACTAACCCCCCTTCTCACCAATAAAAGATAGAAATAAAAATCACAAATTCGAAGACCAAATGGAAAATAATTTAGCAAAAGGAAAACTCCAAGATTGAAACTTTAACTGACGGAATCATCAAGGGCCAGAGATGAAGCAAAACCCAGAGAAGGAAAATTAATCATGAGTTATTTAAAGACATCTTTTGCAATGTTTAACTACAAAGATTCTTTTTTTTTTTTTAAAGGAAGGCTAATGAAATCAAAGCAAGACCCAGAAAGGGAGATAAAAATCAATGTAGAAAAAGAAAAGGGGGACAGTTTTCGTTGCCTTCCAGGCTGTAATTAGTTTCCAGCGTCGGAAAACGACCCCGTATGGTTGAACGTTGAAGTAACCGGCGGGAAGTAACGCAGAGAGAGAGAGAGAGGGAATCAGAGAAGGGGCGCGACGATTGAATTGAAGAGCTGAGTCGTGAGGAGGAAAGTTTGCGTTTTTGAAGCAGTTGCCACTTTTAAGCTGGTTTTAGGCGCCACGTGTACAAGACCCGCCAAGTACGCGTGTGTATAATTTTCGGTGAGAGACTGTATAAAGGTGTAATTAACTGATAGATTTGAGTTATTGACTACATAATAAAATAAAGCAATCAAATGAAAACTTACATAGCAAGGTAACATTTTTTGGACGAATCCAGTTTTTCTACTTTCCTTTCGTGGCGCCGCATTCTGCTGCCTATTTTAACCTCCGCAGGGGGTGGGCTCCAGCTCAGGGGTTCGGGTATATATGATATTTGAAAGCACGTATTAAATTATAATAATTCACTTAATTGATGTGGCAATTAAAGAGGGATGTCATATATGTAAATTAAATTATTTTATATGGAAGTTATTTTGATTGTATTTATTTTTTATGGACAAATGAAAAGCTATATCCACTCTCATCAATTGTGTCAAATAATGAATTTAATTAAGTGTGTTACTCTTATGCAAAAACCAGAAGTGCTTTCAAGATGGCGAAACTGAGCCTGGCTTTGAAGTGCGACTCACTCAAGAGCAGGCTGATGAATTTTTGCGGGCCAAGGCGGCGCAGAAACCTCTTGTGAATACTGTGATACGACCGGAGAATGGGGTGGTGGTTTCAAAACAGTGGCAGCGTCCACCTTTTGGTCAGCTGAAGTTGAATTGCGATGGTTCTTGGATCGCAGGGACAGGCCGGGGCAGCTATGGTTGGTTGTTGCGATCTTTCATGGGCACCTTTGAGATTGGTGGGGGTGAGGGAGACTTCCACTGCCAATCCAGTTTACAGGCGGAGGCTATGGCGGTGCGGCCGAAGCTGGAATCCTGCCTTGCAGCTGGCGTTCAAAGGTTGGAGGTTGAATCAGACCCGCAGGTGCTCATTAATTCGCTGCTACTTGGTGTGGCAAGCGACGTCTCAGTCGAGAGTATCATTCTCGACATTCTTATCCTTAGGACTTGGTTCGAGTCAATTTTGTTTAAATTTATTCCAAGACTGTGTAATAAGGCAAGGCAGCGCATTGCATTGCCTCGTTTACTAGGAGAAAAGGAGGCTCTCATAGCTGGGAGGGTTTGGAGCTTGGCTATTTGATGATCTTGCAGCTGATGTAAACTTTTCTATTCGGCTCAAATGGAAGTATTTTCTTTCGAAAAAAAATAGCAGTACTCTTATTGCAGTATGGTCTGATTATTATTTTGATTTTTGTTTTCAATTTTGTTTTCAGAAATAAAGGAAACAGAGATAAAATTGTAGGTGTGTATGCAACTTAGCATCGAGATTGGTCGATAAACATTTGTTCTTTTATTTTTAAGTTTCACATTAATTATATATCTGCTATATCACGAAATATGGGATGTAAAAGAGAAGATTATGGATGATTGGGGAGATGCCAAAGAAATGTATAAAGAAAATTACACAAATGAAAACTAAATCAATATTATTGTAAGTCATGTTCACTTTTAATCTTCTATTCTACTTCATTTTTTTTTAATTTCTTTTCTTACATACATGCATGAATCTAGAAATTAAAAATGTGGTGGACTAATTTCAAAGTGAATTTTTTAAAATCAAATTTTGATGGTATGAGTGAATTTCATTGATTAAAAAAATACACCTAATCAAAATACATACTTTATGCATATAAATTATGCATAGAAACAACATATAATCATGTAATATAATATAAAAGACTTAAATTGCAACAAGTTCCTCTTTTATGAAGATAATATATCATATATCATACGACTTCAAAATAATTCATTATCCTTTTTATTTAAGTGTAAAATAAATTAATGAGTTGTGCTATATAAACGAGCATTAAAAAAATATTTGGTTTTCGTCATCAATTTCGAGTGGGCTGGAGCACACCCCAACCCTTGAGGTGGCCCGTGCCTGCTTATATATAACCACTTTTCTTAATTCGTCTGTAATACCACTCTTCCATATTTCTCTATATATGTTGAGCACAAAACTCAAAAATAAAAATAAAAAATTTAAATGATTATCAAACGAGCTATTAAAATACACATTATATTCCAATAAAAAAGAGACACATTACATATTTTTTATTTGCTTTTATTTTTCATTATGTGTACCTATTTTATTCATTTGGTCCAGGTGAATCTTTCCCATAATATCCTTCGTTCAGTTTTCTATATATATTCCTCGTTCATCTTCTTTAACATACAAATAAAATCGAAGACCGAAATAAAATAGCTATGAAAAGAGCTTTTATCATTTTCAATTGCGTTTCTAACATTACATGTGTGGGTATGTGTACATGAATTTTGAGTGACCCTTTGTTCCTCATTGGCAAATGGCAATGATTACTTTGGTAAAATATTCCAGTCTCCCAACGTAGTAGGTTACTGCAAACTTGGGATTTCTTAGTCCTATCCATCATATTCAAATTTCAATCCATTCAACATGGCTTCATAGTTCATATTCCTCTTATCTAATTATGGTTTCAAGGTATATTCTTTACCCAAAAAAAAGTCGAGTGTGTGGTACTCATGTGCTAGGCTCGATTGACTACTGTCCAACCCAAAATTCTGATTTGGAACTCCCAAAAAAAAAGAGAACAAATTTAAGGGACTAATGTGGAATAGGTTGCTCGTGTGGTCCAAAATGTGTGTTTGCACTCGAAAAAATCTCACTTTGGACCAAAGAAAGTGATCAGCCAAAATAAATACCCAACTTACAAAGCCCAGTCCAAAAGATGGCCACTTGGAACGTGCAAGCGTGGAAACGTGGAAAAGGGGAAGTCGGTTATGATGCACTAAAAAGATCAAGGGGCAAAGGGGATGTTCGAGACAAGCCTACTGCAACACGGGGCCTGCGGAGATATACTTGGCAAAGCCAAATCAGCTCCTCATTGCCTATAAAATGGAGAAGAAATCTTCTTCTCAAAGGACAACCAATCAATCAACCAAACAAACAAATTGATCAACCCAATCAATTTCAAAACAACTACAAACCCACAAAAGTTTATTTGTTTAAAGGCTCGCCTATTAAGGCACAACCTGTTTCTTAGATCCATGATCAAGATTCCGTCTCTCTTCTCACCTCTTTCTCAATTCCCGACAAGGAACATAAGCTTTCCCCTCCTCCCGACTGCCTCCCAAACCAGTCCCTGAGGAATTCCCAAACACTGCCTCATCCCTACTATTATTCACCCCAGTCTTTGAGGTCCCCATTCACTTAACCCTTGACGTATCACCGTCGTTTGAATGCTCTGCCAACCTATGGCATGATTCCGACTGTTGTTCATCTCAGTTGATAATTTCTAGAAAATCGTGCCCCTCAATGAGGCTTGATTCCAAAGGAAATGTTTATTTACAGTACTTGTATTTCGTTTGTTGCATTTAACACTTCTGCATTTACTTTCCAGTAATTTTACTTTACTTTCTTTACAATTCAAAGGATTTTCTTAAGAGGAATTATCAGTATTCAGAATATACCAACCATGACATTGTATGGCTGCTCTAAGTCATAGAATCATTTGTGTGTTTTGGTCCAATACCATTATCCCGACTTAAGTAAATCCTTGCATCTAACTGCTCCTAACCAATAACAAGTTGCTAACATGGACAAATCGGAATGAACATAATCTGAACTCGGACTAGATTGGAAAGAAATTTATTAAAGTCTTTGGATACATTAAGAAGAAGGCATAGAAAAGAACAGTGCGAGCTATTTTCCCGCACGCCTCACAGTCACTTGATTAAGGAAAGGTTCTTGGGCCACAACATAACCGATTCATTATTGTCTAGTAGCAGCTTTTACTAGTGGCACACCTACTTTGAAGGCAGCTAAGGTCTGTATACTTCCTGGTCAGCCCATCTAGGGATAGACCGTGGTATCAAGGTCCTTTGAGCCCACAACCTTCAAACCAAACCCAACATCCAAACAAGTCCACACCAACACCATCACTAAAGAAACCCACACGAGCCCCCTCCTTCAAACACGGATTTCGACAGAGATCCACCGAAGGCGACCTTGGGCCCGCTGTCGCATTTTTTGGCAGAACAATGTGGTTTATTAGGTCTTTCTGAGTGTGATGATTTCGTGCTCGGCTCAATTGACTAAACCCGAACCTAAAACTCCGAAGAAAACAAATCAAATGATCGATGTGAAATTGGTGTGTGGCACACTATGTGGTATTATTGGGTCCTTATTGAGTATGTGGTAATCACGTGATGGGCTCGTTCGATTGAGTCCAATCCGAAATCATGAATTGAAACCCAGAAGAGAAAATCAAGTGACCGATGTATATTTGATTGTCTGTATGGTCCACTATGTGGTGATCTCACATGAGAGGAATATTAATGAATATAATCCTAATTCGGAAAATTAGAGAAAAAAAACATATAATGTATGATTCCACAATAACACTGACCTTTTAGGATAAACCCTCACACTATTTAAATGGTTAAGTAAGGATAGTTCGTGATGGGTCATTGGATGGACTCTAAAATCATAATAGTTGGTGCTTCAAATCTTATCATATGATTCGTTGTAGCATATCTACATGTAGCATTACTTTAACTATTGTGAAAATTAATTTGGGTTATTTACACGTACACCTCCTAAGGTTTTTTGTATTTTTATAAACACCGGCTCATATTTTTGATAGTTATACAAACACCCATTTAAGTTTCAAAACTCTTGCGCATAACTCCTTATCGATGATTAGAAGAACACCACTAACTAATCTAATTGAATTTGTGATAATACTGAAATAACCTTATGGCAGAAAAAATCTGTTTGGTTACCGTTGTCAATTATCTTAAGTTTGTATGTAACCCTCATCATATCCCTCTCCTATTATCTAAAAAAAAGATCCATGAATCTTCTTCCCTTAAAACCCTAAGGCCATATATACTGAACCCCACCATTCGTTTTGCCCAGAAAAGTAGAAATAGAGGGGAAGCTGTGAGGAATTTGAGTTGGGTTCTTGAGGGTGGGATTGATTGATTGATTGGAGGGAAAAAGAAGCCGTCTTTGTGTGTGAGTGGGGGAATGAATCAGCGATTGAAGCAACCTTTATGAAACGCTCTTGTTTTATGTTTCTACTTGCAAATTGCAATTGACAGGGTTTTAAAGGAGTGGAAATTTTTCAAAACATTTCGAAGTGGGTCTGACTCTGACTTTCTGCAGTTTTTTGGTTTTTGAATTTGTTTCTTCTTTTGTTTCTGCATTTTTTAATTGAATATTTTACTCTCATAGCAAAAAATTGAATATTTTACTCACTCTTTCTCTCTGTCTGTGCTCCAACCTCTCCTCAGGTTCGTACTCAAATTAGTGAAACTAGTAAAATTACCCAAATTTAACAAAAATGTGAATTTTAAGTGGAGAATAAAAACAAATTTAATAATTAAAATGGATGCCAAGTCAATCATGGATGATTTAGAAGGTTTGCTTTTTCTGAGTTTCATATGGATGATTTAGAAGCTTTGCTTTCCTAGTCTGGCGTCGCAGGCCCGAGACCGAGCGGGCACGGAGATTGGAAGCAAGTGTTAGTAGTCTGCACTCTGCAAACCATTGTTGAGTTAGCCCACGCTCCTTCCTCAAGGATCAACAAACAGCAAAGTCTCCATCTTTCAGAGCCTCGGAGTCTCTGCGACGACTGGACTGACGATGTAGAAGACGATGATAATTTCAATTCTTATCATTTGTAAGTAAACTAATGAAAACCAGTGGAGGTTTGTGCTGAGGGTGAGCGGAGTGCCCTGATGATGTATCTGGGCAGGATTTTTTTTGTTTTTTAAATTTGAGGAAGGGTGTTTAGTTGTGACTTATGAGATAGATTCATCTTCGTTAAGAGTCGTTATTTAAGGGTAATTTTTGTCATTATTAATAAAATTTATACTGGTGTCAGCATATAATTAACTTTAATTAAATATAAGGGATTATGCGCAAGAATTTTGAAATTTGAAAATGTGTTTGTATAACTGTCGAAATATACAGGGATGTTTGTGAAAACACAGGAAATCTCAGGAGGTATATGTGTAAATAACCCAAATTAATTTACAGAAGAGCAATACGAGAACATAGTTTTCTTGATCTCATGAATCATGATTGTATTAGAAAAAGCAAATAGATAATTTGGTTTGAGCTTCTAAATTTCCTTTTTACATTTTACATGAATATGATCCTAAACTCTTGCATAGAGAGTTGAATTGGTCCTTGCCAATTGGTATAACTAGCCATGAGGAACGGCAGAAGGATCATATTGTTGGCAGAAATAATTGACCTAACCATAGGCAATGCTTGTTGAGCTGCTGAGTTAGTTCAGTGATTCTATCCCTTTGGAGCATATGAGTGTAATTGTTGTTTTCGGGTCGCTTCTCATCCAAAAATCTGTTGGTTAGAGACATGAGCAAATGCCAATCCTACTTTCTCATCATTTCAATCTTTTGACGATCTTTTGTACATTCATGATTCACAATTCTAGTCCACGAAGAGGAAAAAGTAACACGAAACAAGAGAAAGTGTAGAGATGATGGTTCTCCAATCTCCATGGTAAGGTCCTTCTTTTGGAAGGACGTATAAATAAGATGCCAAGTTATGGTAATTAATCTCATTTTTTTATTTACTTTCCAAATTAAGGTCATTTCTGGATTTACTTACCAAATTAAGGAAATGTCTGGATTTCCTGTCCAAATTAAACTCATTTCTTTTTTCGGAAAAATGATACGATATTAAAAGGTCATTTATTGATTTTCTCTCCAAATGAAGGTCATTTCTGCATTTACCTTCCAAATAGAGAACCTTTGAATCTAATAGTTGGTATCTTAACATGTAAGAAAAACAAGTTGAAATATAAGAAAATTTTGGTATTTGATACAAACCCAATCTTCTTGTTTGGTACATTAACAAGGAGGTGTAACAATGTACCCAGAACACACACAAAATTCTCTGTCTGAGATTCCAAATGTTAATTTTGGGATGGTCTGCTAATAACAAAACAGATTCTTCCCATTTATGAAAACAAAATTCCAATGCTATGTAAGTGTTCTCAGACCAACTTTACATATTTCTCAACATAATTACAAAAGAAGAAATCGAAAAACACAAGCCCTGCCCCTTCTCCTTTGAATTCACGTCAGCTAGCTTCAACCTTCAATGACTCGTGAATTCCACGGCTGTCCAGTTTGTCATCCACCACTTTTTCAACTTCTTCAAGTTCAACCTTTGCCGTCGGGCCTTCACCATACACTGCAGTATCAATTACCGGCTCAGCCAACGTCTCTGTCACTGAAGTGTCAACTACCGGCTGAGCCAGTGGCACTGCTACTTCAGTGTCAATCACCGGCTGAATCACAGGCTCCTCTGGCATACATGAATCATTAACAGAGGGGCAATGCATATCCTTGGAGGCAACTGGTATCATTTCAACAAATGGGGAAGGAAGAGCTTCATCATCGTCATCAGAAGAGATGGAATCTCCTAAAATTTCTCTTTCACTCACTGCACACGAATCAGCTTGAGACTTTCTAGAACCTTTCCGCGAAAGTGCATGCTTTACGGATCTTTCAGCACTTTTGAAGAAACTCTTTGCCCTATCTTTCACCTTCACCTTTCCCGGGCTATCTGTCCCACTCTCTCCAGAAGTTGAAGCCTCTTCTTTTGAAACATTACCAGAAGGAGGGTTAAAAAGGCCTTCTTCCATAACAAATTTTACACCAATCTCCTTTTCATTCACTGACCTTATATTAACACGCGGGGTTGGGATAGACTCCGTAAAGCTGCTTGAATTATCCTCCTTCTTGGAGTTCCTATGGAATACTGAGCTGATCTTATGCAAACCCCGGCGAACTGATGCCATTGGACGCTTATCTTCATCAGTGCCACTGCTATCATTAACTTGGGATCCAGATGGGACTGAACTACGATTGCCAGTACCATTGGGCTCCCCTTGAATTTGGGTATTAAGTCGCCGGCCCTTTCCTTTTCTAGTCTCAAAAGTTTGTGAAACTTCACTTCCTGGGTGATGGACCCATATACCAGTCTCATTTTGCCCTTCAACATTAATCGGCTCAAAATGATCAGCCACCCTAGGAGATTTCTCTGATGCAACAGATGAGAAGGAACCTTTATTAGCAGTCTCAGTGGCGAAGGAATTTCTTTTCTCTTCGACATCTAGCATTTCCTGAACATCTGGACAATCATCACCCTGTAAACAAAAGAGGTTCAAGTCAAACTCTTGAATGCACACTTGAAGTAGTCCTAGTAGTTGAAAAGTAAAAAAGGTACCTTCACAATATCTTCAAGTACAGTAACAGCAATATGCAGCCTCCCTGCCGTTTTAATGTTCTTGAGAGGCAACCACATGTCATGCCTCCCACCGTCTCTAAGATCACCGATGTTAATGGAACAGTCTCTGGATATAGAAGAAGTAGTTAAATAAGCATTGCAGAGAGACTTGGGCACAATACAACACATAACACATTAAGGAAGTTCAGAAACAAACCCAAGAGTATCATCTACAAATATGTCCTTGTCATGAACTTCAATAGCTAGCACATTAGGTGAATCCCATGTAATAATGGGGATCTTAAATTCCTCGTGCCATTTTGGAGTCAGCGTTTTCTTTTGTATCTTGGTTTTGAATTGGTAGACGCCGATATGACCCTTCACATAAGGGTCAGCAAATCCTGAAATAAGGATCTACTTGTTAAATATGAACAGACAACACCTAACTTTTATTAGTTAAAGAACCTTACTGTAGTAGCAAACAAAGAACTAACCATTTAGATCCGATGCTTTCATGTCAGATGCTTCGATAACCTCTACTCTGACATGAGCAACAGGCTCCTTCTCATCCACAGAGAACCAACTTTCTGCTATTCACATGAACGAGTATTATTATTATTAATTAAACATTTGACTGACAGATCACAAGAAGACACTGAAGCACAAAAAGGAAGATCATGCTAGTCAACTAAAATATTGAAAATATATCTGTGGTCCTTACCCTGCTCCGGTGAAGTAAATTTCTCCATGTCAACTACCAGCATATTAGGCTGTAAAAAGATATAAAGAATTAGATTTGTACCATTTCCAGAATCTTTTTACTAACATATGAAGCTATCAGATCCAAAATTTCCACTATTTTCTCATTCTTCATCAAAACATACGAAGCAATCTAGCATTGAACAAGCTTATATTATGTTTATGTTTATACAATCACATGGAATTTTACCCAACTCCATATAGTATCTGGAAGATTTGACACCTATGGAAGAAGAAATAACGAGAATATCTTTCCCAGAGTTGAAATTTGCAACAGATACAAATCAAAATCTTGGGCCAGTGGCTCGTTGGCCTACTCACAAAGGCCTCCATAGCAAAGTACAAGGAGGTGTCTGAGTCTTGCATTCAACACCAGGTAATATGCAAGGGCTGTGTACAGCATAGCAATTGGATGGCAAAGAATTATACATGTGGGGTGTCAAATTTCAAATAATTTACCTGAACAAGTGTCTGCTCGAAGGCAATGGAGAGAAGCTTATCCTGGGAGACAGTATAAGTAAGTGAGAAGTCAGATTATAAGACAGAAAGAGAGAGAGTGACAAACTGAAAGGGGAGAGTCAAGAATTAATCTGCAAAATATTATAAAAGTTTACCAGCCATCCATCAATCCCTGGGACTTCTGTAACATCAAGTCCACGAGTAAAAATGGGCTTGACAGTCATTTGAAAATATGGAGGCTCAACAAAGCATAACCGCACACGGCCTAGGAAAGGCCACTTGCGAAGGAACTTCACCCCAATCAGGACCTAAAAAATAATAATAATTACAGTATCAGACATAAATGAGTGCCATAGTTGACATTCATCTCCCCTGAAAATAAGGTTATTCATTCTGCCGCGTATAAGAAGAGGCCAATCCTCTCAATTAATTTTTTAGCTTTTCCGCCTATAATGAAACAAGAACGAAACATAAAAAGGAAAAGTTTTCTCCAGTGTTTAAAATTTAAATGCCGAGTTCTACTAGAAACATCTATCATACAGATAACCTAGCTATGCATAAACTACCTGGCCAAACTTGCCCAATTTTAAAATCATATCCTCAATTTACAAGTTAGTCAAATGCATACCTTCCCTTCAATATGCATGCCTGTAATATGCAACTTTGTCCAGATTCCAAAACCCAGTCTTTTCCTCAGTTTCACAGCTAGTATTGCAAGCATATCATCGGCTGTCAGAAAATTCATTCCCAGCTCCAGGACCTATATTCATTACAATGTATTAATTCATCTTGCAGCCACAAACATGTAAATATTGGTCCAACATTCCGAAGAAAATAAAGTGTACCAAGTGGTCATCATCAGTGGACTGGCGAAGAACTCTTATCTCTGTGAACATAGGTGGGTTTCTTCCCAAGTAGAGATGCTGAACTACAGCTTTATTCTGCAAACATATAAAAAATCATCTTTCATAACTCAAAAAAGTGTATCAAAACATAACCACATGATAAAAAAGTTATCAGTAGTTTCCCACAGATACAGGAAGCTGAAGCGAAATTTACAGCATTGCATCTATCTTGCCTCAGACCAGGATTATTTTACAGTTTCTGTAATCATTTTACAAAAATGAGCCAAAGTTAATCATAGTGGTACAAAGATATTGAATTTTCTTATGAGTTATGATATGTGAATGCTAAAAGCAATCCAAATCAACAATTATCGCCACTGAAAACGAAATTATGTTAATGATCGGTCACTCTAGCTGTTCTTATGCCAAAAATCTAAAAAAAAAAATCTCTAGAGGCCACCCAACAAATATATGATGAATAGAAATTAAATTCAAAAAGTGGCTCTAAGAAATCTGAGAAAGTCTTCAAAAGAGAGCACTTCGGACAATAACAATTCAAAAGATTGAAACATGGAAACCAGAGTATTGATATGAATAAATCAGACATACAACAGTCCACGGTTTGTACTTCTCCAAAAACCAAGGTATGATTGGGAGAAGAATTTTCTGAGAAGCAATCTGTTCCATACATATGGGCCATATCTTTTCAACTGCATGATTCAACCACCGCACCGTTTCAGAATCAGAAAGCACCTGAAGTATTGGACAAGGCAATAAAAAGTGAAATGAGGTACTGAAGTATGCTGACTCAAAAATGCATTAAAAAATCCCCAAAATTAACTACCAGATAAGAGAACAGTTCATATCCTCAAAAGACTTTAATTTGAAACTTTCTTAGGGTGGGTCATATTTCTTTGTGACACTTTTTATTTTGAACAATTCTTAAGGCGACAAAGATGAACATTCAACAAAGATACTTTCATTATTAGATAAAGCAATCAACCACACAAAAGGGAAAACTCAAAATTACCCTTCTCTGATTAGCCTGTTTTCTTTCCTCAAATTGCAATTTCCTCCGCAATCTCATAACATACCGCTCATGAACCTGTCAAAAGTAAAAGCAAAACTGCTATTAAGTACCGTCATCCAACTTAGTACATACCAATTTACCAAATTACATTGCATATCAATGATAGAAAGAACCAATGATAAGAGGCTACTTTAAACAAATTCCATATTCTGAGGGAACAAAATTATTGCAAACAACACTGTGGTTCATAATAATCCTTTAGAAAAAGAAAAAAAAAAAACTCATAATTACTCTTCTTACTTTAATCTCATAAAACAAAATCAACCCTTTGATTAAAACATGATTTAAGACAAAATCTAAAACACAAATGAGGGGAGGGCAGTGATCCATACCAGGTAGAGATAAATCAGAGAGAAAAAGTAGGCAACTGGGTGGCTGCAGTTGAAGTGAGAAAGAAGCCATAGCACAGTTAACACAATGCCGACATGGTGTATCACGGTAACCTCTGTTACATCCATCTCTTCTAAGCCTTCTTCCTTTTCTCTGCTTTCGTTTGCTTCAAGTTTCAAACTTTACTCTCACCCATTAAAGCCCTCTCCTCTCCCCACCCAACAGAATACAAAATCACAAATTCAGAGGCAAAATAAGAAATGATTTAGAAAATCAACGACACTTGAAGAAATAACGAGAACCCATAAAAAAAAACCAAACCCCAGAAGAGAAAAATGTATAGATGAAAGTTATTGAGATTTAAAGGTACCCAGAATACCATTAACAGCTTTTAGATTGTTTTGGAAACAAAAGAAGAAGGAAAACAAGTGATGAAAATCATGAAATCAGAAGCTGCAGAGCAAATACCCAATGAAAAAGAAAGAGAAAAAAAATAAAAGTAGAAAAGGAAAGGAATGCAAAGAAGAATGTTTTCGTGGGTTTTCAGGGGGTGATTCGTTTGGGCCAGTTGGGGCCGGAACCGTAGAGTTAAAGTAACCGGCGGGGAGGAACGGAGAGAGAGCGAGAGAGGGAAGAGCAATACGACTTCCAAAGAATGGAGAAGGATATTATTTATTTGGACATTTAGCAGGAAAGTGCATGTGGAGCTTTTGACAGACTGCTGGGAGCCACGTGTACAAAGCACGTCAACTACGTGTCGGTACGTTCCTAGTAACTGGATAGACCACGATTTACCTCCAACGCAAAACGACACGAACCAAAATTTTGGGTTACAAAATACAAACATCCCCCCACAGGCGTACCTTTCAGTAAGAGGATATGGAATAAAATTTCATACATCATTTATAAGAATGGAATATGAAATAAAAAGATAATTTCGGATTTGGTCCCCGTATGTGAATTTCAAAATGAAGTCTAAGATTTTCTATATAAATTCTCAGTTTACTATATATATATATAGAAGTAAGAAATTAAAGTATTTGTAAATCATGCCCCTAGGTCTTGACTCTTGATGAACCCGACCTCACATGCCGCAGGTTTCGCACCATTTCCAGGAGCTTTTTCTTCTCCATTGCCATCCATCTAGATTCTATGATACTTATGGATCAATAGTAATTATTCCAGCGAGTTCATGCTACTGTAGATATCCTTCTTTTTTCTTTTTTAATTAATCATAATTATAAAAATGAAAGGGAGCTGTAATATTTCTTCAGTAATTTTTACTCGCTTTTCACATGGAAGTAATATAAAAGCATCAATCATCTCTTATTTTGCAGATTCTTCCAAATCTTTAATCTTTAAGGATCATTGCTTACTTCCTAGATTTCTTCACCTTCTTTAACCTTTTTTTTTTTTTAATGTTTCTTGTGAAGACCTTAATTTGTTAACCTTAAATTATAATATATATATTAATTATCATATAGTCACGAGGGTAAGTAAGTTTCACAAAAAATTTCAGACGAAATTACATTTTTATTGATAACCTTCAAAAAAAATAAATCATTAATAATTAAGAATATAATAGTAAAAATAAATATTAAATTTATAAATTAAAACAAATAATAATGATTAGGGGAAGAAGTTAGGTAGTTACTCTTCTAAAAAATAAATTAGTTTTAATTTTCTTTAATAAAAATAAAAAAAAGGCTAGTATATATAAGTGAGCAAGGCGGTTGGTATGATTTTGAAGAGGTTAGGGTAAGTGGAACATTTGTCGGCAAAGATATGGATTTGGTGGAGTGATAAACCCCCGATGTAAAACTATTATCACTTTTGAAGACATATTGAAAAAATGAACAATCATGTCTTATTCTTACTACAAGTGGACCTCCTAACCATAAATATTTAATCCCCACATCTCATAGCAGTCCAGCACATCATATAATCTCTAATTCTACATCGCATCATACTTTTGTTTATAAAAATAAATTAAATTGAACATTCTTTTTTAGAAAATAAAAAAAAAATTATAAGAACACAAGAAATTCACATAAAAATATTCTGTAAGATAATAGGGTTAGAATTCTTCGCTTTCTGTATCATGTGATGTTGATGTTATTGTTAGGAGAGCCGCCGGTGAATTAATGTAGTTTTCAGTTTACACACTCTTTCATCTATTTTCCAAGTTTTCTTTTTGAAGATACTGGCGACTGGGACTATATTGAAAAGGAAAGCCCATTCAATCTTCAGCCAGCCAAATGCCCACGACTAGACAAGGAGGAGCTAAACACATGCAACCCGAATTATTAGGTAATCCAGAGTTACCACGTCTGGTTTCGACTAATACTATTATGACACATGTCAGTTTTATTATTAAATGAAAATAAAAACAGCATTTAAACCCTAACAAAATTATCTTTACGGTAACCAAACAAAAAAAGAACGTTAAATAAACCTTCCAATAGGTTAATTCCTATATATTCGATTCAATCTTTTTTTTTAAGTTACAAGAACCCTAATAAAATAGTGTAAAACCCTAACAGTATTATACGCAAAGGACTCCCACCGGCAGCTTGATCTTATTGAAGTTCTGCACCTTTTTCTGTTCCATATACTATATCTATATATATTCCAGTCAAATTGTTCCTTGAAAATGAGTACAGCCAGATGTGTACATGTTCAGGGGATTGTATTCATAATTCATATGCCAATGGATCCTGAGACCAATAAGCCCATTCTGAATATATAGGGGACTACGTACCGTTGTTGATGCTAAGGTTTCTTCTCAGATAAAACCAACAGGAGGATGGGATTTGGACTTACTGAGAACTGTTTTCTGCCCTTAGGATGTCACTGCAATATGTGGTATTGTTTTAAACTCTACAGCTCGCGTTACTGATTGTCGGTACTGGTTCTATACGAAGAATGACAGGTACTCAGTTAAATCAGGTTACTATGCTGCGTTGGCCATTGTCGAGCAGGCAGTGGAGGAGGGAAAAGGATGCTCCTCAAGGGTAAAGGCTGAGTTGTATTGGAACAAGCTCAGCTTTGGGGGCTGAATGTTCCTAATAATAAGCTTAAAATTTTCACTTGAAAAGTTAGCCTGGAAATTCTGCCTACTTCTTTTAATTTGTTTAAAAAACATGTCATCCCTTCTAGTCTATGTATTTGGTGTGGAAGATGTGTATAATGTGTTGTGGGGTTGCAAATCGAACTACATATCTCCCTATAGACCGGTTTCCCACCTCTGGCTGTTTTATGGAGTTATTTGATTGTGCGGTAAGTGTTATCTCTGAAACTCCTTCAATGAAAATTTTTATACACTGATTATTTCATTTTTATTCTATGAGGCCTCATTTTTATTCATTGGAATTCTTGAAACTCCTTCAATCTTCATCGTAGAGACCTATTTGAAATTATGGTCGTGCTGGATTAATGACTTCTTGGTTCTTGCCTCTTTTTTCGGTGGAACCATCTTCACGGCTCGCTTCATAGTTTTTTTTTTTGTGAATTTCTGATGGGTGAAACTATTAATTCTAGCCTCTAATTAATGTTAAATGCCTTTGATTTCTCCACATATTATAGGTTTTTTTTAATATTTATTTTTTAATATACGACATATTAATAATTTTGGGCTTGGAGCTTGCACCCTTTTAGCCCCCTTAATAGCCAGCCCTAATTGTGATGGAGCTTTTAATTCACATGGATTGACGACAGGAATTGGAGGGGTGCTGCAGGATTGGAATGGGACGGCTATGGCAGGATTTTCAGGGCCGGGCTCTATTGGGGTCTCGGTGCTGGCAGTGGAAATGAAGGCAATTAAGGCAGGGTTGCTGATGATTCAGCATATGCAACTGCAAGCCGTTGTGGTGGAAACTGACTCCCAGTCAGCCATTCACTTATTCAACAAGCTGGGCAAGACTGGAGCAGTTTGGGGCAGCTAGCGGTGGAACTGGCTAGGCTGATGGCGGCTATGAATTTTCCAATGGAATGCTTGACTTTCGCACCAAGATCAGTGAAAAAGCTGCTCACTGTTTGGCACAAGAAGGTCTGAAAATGCAGATTCGAATTGCTTGGTTGCCACCAGCACCGCCTTGGCTTCTTCCAATCTTAGAGCAGGATCTAGAAGGCCAAGAGCAATTTTCTTTTTTGGTATTGGATTTGGCGTGGGGTATTCTTTTTTTCTCACTGAATTTTTCCCGATCTAACTGATTTTTAAGGTGAGAATTTTAATGAGACCCAATTGTTATGCCCCTATCATTGTTGCATACTAAGCATTCGCTTCTTTATCATGCATATTTGCCTCCATTTAGTCAAGTAATCAAATTTGATTGTCTAAAAATAAGTTTATGTTGTCACTTTATAACAATGGAATTTTAATATTGGTGTAGTGATTTTTATTCTAGGACTCAAATTCTATATGGAGATCATTTAGTCAACCCAAATTTTCTTTTACAAGTATGCTACAGAATAATGATTTTATGGGACATTTGAGTCAGGTATTTGTTAATTTATTCTTGAACTTTTAATTAGAATTATACATTATCTTTCTGGGTTTCTTATTATTTTGTTCTTTTATGGAAGACTTCATCCTCAGGTTTTGTCCCACATATCAGCCAGGTTTGGATTTTTTTAATTGTAAATTATGCGTATTGATAAATATTTATTTGATATGAAACTATATGTAATTTAGGATTCACATTTATATGGTTATCAGCAGGAAAAAAAGCGCAAGGAATAGTATATATACGTATTTTTATTTGTTGGAAGGTATTGGCAACATTAAAATTAGAACCTACTACATAAAAACTCCCAAATTATAAATGTCATTTCAAATTCATATCAAAATTATGAAAAATTTCATCTAATTACCTAAACTATCGAAACATATCGTCTAAATATCATCCGTTAACAAACCGTTAATTATTCTGTTAAATATTTAGATGTCAAATTTAAATATCAATTTTTATAATTATAATAATCCACATAGTCAACAAAAAAATAATAAAAATTTATTTTGTAAAGACAATAAAATAAATAAAAGAAGTACAAATTATTATTATTATATTTTTCAGACAAAAAAAAATTTATTTTTAACTGCGTCTTCTTGATTATCGGCCTTGGATACTGCCCTCACGTCTTCTTTATGTCATTCTTAAGCAATTTTTTATTCATATTTGGTCAGATAATTGTAAATGTAAGCAATATAGATTTACCTGAAAATTGAATATCAGTTTGTAGAGCTATGTTATCATAGTCAAATTCAAAATAAGACGTGTAGTGCTGCCCCTTCAGGCAGGAAGACATGCGTCCCAGATGAAGACGAAAATCACCGACAATACTCGATCAATTGAAATTGGGCCAAGCAAACTATTTATGTCGAATCGGCCAGTGAAAACATACTTTCAAGATGGAAGACCTTTTTTATTAATAACAAAGACTACGTACAAACATTTGACAAGATATATTTTCTATACGATAACCCAAAATTGAAGAAATGGCAAACTGAAAGTACGCTAAAGAGAAAAGAAACTCATGTATAGAAACCCAAAATGAAGAAATGGCAAAAACTGCAAGTACGATAAAGAGAAAAGAAACTCAATTAAAATTGCATTTCATCTACCAGTAAGTCATAGAAGGTAAAAAATTCTAAGAACATTTCATAAAGAAGCTTAAGTTCTACAACGTTTGCACCTCCGCCCTTGAGGTCGTCAAAAAATTTGTCAGCTCATCTTCATCCATGAAATCCAAATGACACAGCATTCTCTACAAGTTCCATAAGACATCGGTATACACTCATACATTCAAAATTGTGATCAAATAGTTTTTACTTTTCATATGAGAAGAATGCCTCATATAACGAAGATAGCCGGCAAAGTTGTTCTCTGCATTAACCAAGCAGTTGCAACATTGGATGTAATTAAAAGAAGGCTACTCTTTTATATCGCACAATTGAATTGAATGAACAATTTGTCTGGGAAAAGAAAAAGAAAGGAAAAACTTCAATTAGCAGAAGAACATCACTTTTTATGTTACCTTCAAGCCATTCACAACATAACTAGGGATGGCCAAAAGGCTCAAATTAAGGGCATGGCTAAATCCTTACCCAACATGAGCACAAATGGGTATTATACCATCCATGCCCATTCTCAAGTTTTAAGGGTTTACCCTAAACCCTACCCATAGGGTAATGGGTACCCATCACAATTTTACCTTCTTTTTTTGCTTTTCATTTTTTTTGTCAAAGCTTTTCATTTTTTTGTCAAAGCTTTTCATTTTTTTTCTCCTCTATTATAATAAACTCTTTTCATAAAAAAAATCTTTTTGATGAAAAACACAAAAAAAAAACCTAAGAAAAAGGAAGAAAAAAATCAATGAGTAAATAATAAAAAAAAAAATCTAATCGTTTTTTTTTGGATACAGAAAAAAAAATCTAATCGTTCACAACCCACCCCCCATCAGAACCCCAAAAAATCAATAAGTAAATATAAAACAAAAAGTAAATTAAATAAAATAATAAAGAAAAAAAATCTTTAAAGAAAATTATAAACAAAAAAATCTAATCCTTTTTTTGGATACCAAAAAAAAATCTAATCGTTCATAACCCACCCCCCATCGGAACCCCAAAATATCAATAAGTAAATATAAAACAAAAAATAAATAAAATAATAAACAAACAAAGCTAAATCATACACAACCCACACCCCATTAGAACACGATCAGAAACCACACACGCACTGTCCCTCTCCCAATCGACGACGTGAACAACATCAGAACCCCCAACATGAACACCATCAGAACCCCCATTAATTACGTTACATAACTAATATCTCATTGTGCAGACTTGTTAAGTTTAAAACTTTAGGATCCTGATATATGCCAACTTACAGGTGTAAAAAATAACAATAAGAACAAAGTGAAATTGTAGAGAATTCAAATGGGCATTTCCACAAACATGTGGCGTGCTCATAGAGAACAAATCAGTTTCCTAGAATCAATGGGAAAAACCATCAAATTTTCCAAACTAAATGAGCATTTCGATACTAAATTTGGCCCCTTTTTTACTACTAACTTGTAAAAGTTGTTCTAGGTTTCTCATAAAACTCAAAATCTCATCTAAGAAACACCAACGCATCTTATTTGAATAAAGGAAACTCCAAAATATATATAAAATCTAACAAAACTCCAAGAAACTCACCTTAGTCTTATAAATGCGAGCAAACACACCCGCCAACTTCGAGCGAGCGATATGAGGCGCCAGAGAGGAAAAAAGTGCAGGAGATGACTATGGAAGCTTCGGTACGAGTTAAAATTGGTCCTGACGATGGAAATCAAAATAATTATCAGATGTAGTTTAATAGATAAAGGATAATAAATAAGCAATTCTGCTAAACCAATTAGAACTTGGGATAACTCTTTAGTGAGCCATTGCTTTACCTCTCCAATTCGAGACGCATCCAAATCGTCGCCGTTGTTGCTCTTCGACGTCTTTCGCTTACCCAGGGATCGGTCATTGTTTGGAGTTGATTGCTCAATCGACTCCTTGCTCAAAGAGGATGAGATCTGCAGTTTTAGGGTTCTTCCAATGCTAAAGTAATTACAGAGGCAAATCAAAATTAAAATTAGGTTATGAAACAATTTCTTCATTTGTAAAACAGAGTTAAACTCACGGACGTGATAACGTCCGTTAGCGTTTTTTTGTTTAGTTACCGTAAAGATAATTTTGTTAGGGTTTAAATGCTTTTTTTTCATTTAATAATAGAACTGTTATGTGTCATAATAGCACTAGTCGGGACCATCACTCAACAGTGTCACGTGATGATTCTAGATTACCTAATAATTTAAGCCTCCAAAACTGAAAAATATGCAGTCACTAGTCACACTTCAAATTTTTTCCCTATTAAGATTTTTTTTTTTGATAAAATGAAATTAGTAGTGAGGATTACAATATAAACATTCGGCATCGACCTCACCATTTATGAGAGTCGAACCTGAAACCTCCTACATAATGTGTGTAGAGGAATACCACTAGGTCATAGTATTAAATGACTTTCCTATACCGAATTTAATTCCTTAGCTTTTCTTCTTGTAAATCACTTTCATCCGGAATTAGGGGTAGTTTGTTATTTAGCAAACTACTTTTAAAAAGTTTACTCCATCAATGTTTCCTATTTTGGCAAATCTTAAATATTTTATTATTTGTTTCAAGTGAAATATTTGAATATCCTCAATTTATTATTTTATATTATTTATAAAATTAATCCAATTGTGAGAAGATATGAATCTCTACTTTCTCTCCCTTATTTGTTCAATCGAGATGGGAGCACCGCCGTAGGCGATTGACGGAGGAGGGAGGTGGACTGAAACTTCTCGGTCATTTTCCGACCAAATTAGATAAGATCTCGGAACTTTGACCTCATTTTTGAATTCCTGGTGAAAAGTAGATGAATTTACATGTGTAGATCGTGAAAATCAGTCAAGAAATGAGGGAGTTGGAAGCTCGTTGGAAATGGCAATTTCTGGCGAGAATTTCCAGATTCCGACGACGGCAGACAGAGGCGCACGGTGACATGGTCGTCTTCTCCGACGACGACGGACGACGGATGGCTGCGCGACCGTCTTCTCCGGTGAACTCTGGCGACTGGTTCGACCGACGGTGGCTGACGTCAGCACGTCAGTTGACCGTTGAGTCAACTATCGTCGTCAAGGGCTTGACGGAATATGCTGACGGCGTTAGCATATTCCGTCAAGGGTAACGGAGTTAGACGAAACCCTAACGCTGTTAGGGTTGACGGAATATTCTGATTCCGTTAGGAGATTCTGTCAGATTTGACAGAATATTTCGTTAGGGTTGACGAAATATTCTACCGTGAATAGTATCGGCACGTGGCGGCGCGTAAGAACGCGTGGCCGGTGTGTGGCTCGTGGTAGTTCGTTTATAGCCCCGTTTGAGTAATCCCAACGATATTGGTTGACCAACGGAGAGGATTTTGACTCGGAAAGTTCGAGGAGCTAGGATATGTTTATATCAAGCCTTTAGGAGTACTGTGAACAGACTGGGTTTCCTAGTATTAAATTTTGTTGAAAAAGGATGTCAGACGGGAAAAGGGCTTTTTACGGATTTCGAAGCGAAATTCGGGAAGGGTTCTTACAATTGGTATCAGAGCGCCAGGTTTAACTTCCTGTAGACCGCACACTTGTGTGCAAATTATTTCATGTCAACAAGGTGCCTCCGAGACGTTTGTCTCTTCAACGACCTTGAACTGAGGGAGGTAGGGGTCATGTGATGCACGGGCGAGGTAGGGGTCATGTGATGCACGGGCGAGGTAGGCGTCGCGGTTGCTGGTGAGTGGACCCTGGTTATGTAAATTACAAGGCATGCATACAATTATATTTGAATTAAACTCTCTTATGTATTGCTTTTGACAATTTCCGGAATTTAAAAATCTTACTAGACACATGTTTTCAACATTTCAGTGAAAATGTGTTTTGGGGGAAGTGGCCTGGTTTTTGGACTCGGTTTTGATATCGTTTTGACGTGGTAATTATTGAGTCCATGATTTTGGGTTTAGAACCGTATTTATAATTTTACTGGATTTGGCCATGAATGATTTTTCAATGAAATTGGGCTTAGGCCAAGGAATAAAGATTTCAAAACACGGATTTGGTTTTCACTAGTTTTCTGTCCCCGATGGCCAAGGTTTCTCGAATTGGCGTTGAGAGGCTTGCTCCGCTGGTTCGTTGAGGGCTCCGACTCTGGTATCGAGGGTTTTCTCCATCGGGTCGTTGAGGCTGTCTACGCATAGCACATGTTTTTGCACCACCCGAGGTATATCGGGTGTGTAGGGTAAGGATTTTCTCCGACGCTGGTGTCGAGGGTTTTCTCCGCCGGGTCGTTGAGGCTGTCTACGCGTAGCACATGTTTATGCACAACTCGAGGTATATCGGGTGTATGGAGGGGCTTTCGGGAACAATGGGTTTGGTGTGTCCAGGTTGATTTACATGATTTTAACCCCTTTGCGGAGGATTTTCAAACCAAATTGCTGACCACGGAATATTTTAATTATGTGGATTTTCGTGGGTCCCACCAAATGTTTTTACAAAAGATGGATTTTCCGGAAAGTTTTTGGCTTATCTTTCTGAACTTGTTGAAAATATATTTTATGTATGCATGCATTGTTTTACACATGATGAAGGGTACTCTCCACCACGTATTCGTCAAGGTTTTCTCCGACTAGCGTATGGGGGGTATTACTCCGCCAGATCGTTGACGGGTTTTCCGATACTGGTGTTGCAAGGTAGTGCTCCGCTAGATCATTGAGGCTGACTGCACTTAGTACATGTGACCCTATCCTACACCTGGCTTCGAGGTATATTCGGTCATGTGACGTCATGGCTTGAGATGATTGTAGTCATGTTAGGAGTAGGACCCGCGATGGACTTCTCGGGCTCGGAGCCTTGCTTTGAGATAGCTTCCGGGTTGAATGGATTCTGGTGCCTCCAGGATGTCTCCTGGGTGTATTTCTCGCCTACAGTTTGTTGTCGAGACTGGACTAAGGAAATGTGCAGAGCGCACAGGTTCTTTTGGGAATCTCATCTGGGACCCAGTTCATGTCGGTAGTGATGCGAGAGAACTTGAAACAGGAGGTTGGTTCTTTGACCTGAGTTGGAGAAATTTTGGGACGAAATTTCTTTAAGGAGGGGAATTTGTAACGACCCGGACCAGGAATTAAAATAATTAAGGAAATGACGATTTTACCCTTGGTTTTGTAAGGGTATGAGAGTCACTTTTTGACTGGCAGTGCTTTTGGGAAATTTTCTTGGGTCGTTGCGTAGTTCTTGAACTCATGAGTTCGTAGACAGGTGGCACGGGGAAAATGGAGACCCGGTGAGATCGTTACGGGTCTAGAAGCTTCAGGGGCAATTTGGTAATTTTTGGAAAAGTCCAAATTTTGGGGGATATTTCTTCTCCCTTTCGGACTCTGCCCGGACCAATTTTGAACCCCCTATCTCTCTCCTTCCCGACTCCCCACTTGTGCGATCACTGAACCCCCACCCTCATCGGATCACTTCCGGTTTGACTCGACCGAAACTAAGGCCTGAAATGTCTTCTCTGCGACTCCATGGGTATTTTGGGGTCACCATCGAGGTGGGAGCACCGTCGTAGGAGATGGACAGAGGAGGGAGGTGGACCGAAACTTCTCGGCCGTTTTTCAGCCACACCAGGTACGATCTCGGAACTCTGACCTCATTTTTGGATTCCTGGTGAAAATTAGATGAATTCACATGTGTAGATCGTGAAAATCAGTCAAGAAATTAGGGAGTTGGAAGCTCGCCGAAAATGGCGATTTCCGGCGAGAATTTCTAGATTCTGGTGACGGCAGACGACGACGTGCGGCGGCACAGCCGTCTTCTCCGGCGAGACTCCGGCGACGGCGGACGGCAGTGCAACCTTTTTCTTCTGTGAACTCCGACGACTGGTTCGACCGACGGTGGCTGACGTTAGCACGTCAGTTGACCGTTGAGTCAGCTAACGCCGTCAAGGGCTTGACGGAATATGCTGACGACGCTAGCATATTCCGTCAAGGGCAACAGAGTTAGACGTAACCCTAACGCCGTCAGGGTTGACGGAATATTCCGATTCCGTTAGGATATTCTGTCAGATTTGACGGAATATTTCGTCAGGGTTGACGAAATATTCTACCGTGAACAGTGTCGACGCGTGGGGGCGCATGGCTAGGGTTTTGGGATGTTCCAGATCGGTTTTTAATGGTTTTGAGGCCATAGGAGTTTGTTTAGAGCCCCATTTGAGTAATCCCAGCGGTATTGGTTGACCAACAAAGTGGGTTTTGACTTGGAAAGTTTGAGGAGTGGGGATATGTTTATATCAAGCCCTTAGGTGTACTGTCAACGGACTGGGTTTCCTGGTATTAAATTTTTGTGGAAAAAGGCTGTCAGACGGGAAAAGGGCTTTTTACGGATTTCGAGGTGAAATTCGGGAATGGTTCTTACAGCTGGAGCCATTTTTTCTTTGAAAATCCATAAATTAGCTAAAAAATGTGTTTTAGGAACTCTGGTGGAGATGTTTGTAGACACACCCCCCTTATCTGCTGTCAACCATTTTGTGCAAGGGATTCACGTAAATTTTTTAGAGTAAGTTTTAATTTCTCAAGAAATATTAACTTGGGCACTTGACGTCTGTTGGGATATCAATGGGGTTTTGGTAGACATTACCCATGTAAGTCATTGGTTTTTTCAATTTGAATTTGATTTATGCTTCAAATCTAACATTGAGCCATGGTTGTTGATATTATATGGTATATGTTATCATATCGTACGCCTACTCTTTGCTTTCTATGATTATACTTCATTTCGTCAATGGCAATTCAGCCAACATCCATGCCCAACTTTTCGTAAGAGGTATGTTTGTTCACAATTTCAAAGCTTTACTTTAGATCTGTGCAATAATTTCAAAGCCTGCCTGTAAAGGTTTTGATGCCTTTCCGATCTCTTTCTTTTATTTCTTTTCTTTCATTTGTTAGGTTTATATGATTGCACGTTTTCTGTCATTATACTTAGTTTCATTATAAGTTTTTCAGGTTACATGTCGGGTTGGAATGTGTCGAGCAGTAGTGTAGACCATAGACTTTCTTACTTCTCTTTATTTTAGGTACTAAACTACTAATGTCCTATACAATTTCTTGTTTTGCAGTTTTACTCCAAGGTGAACCGTCTTTCATCATTAGCATCCAGCCGCAGCCCATTTTGTCCATTCAACAGCGCTGCACACCTTTTACTTTGCCATTAATTTTTTACTTAGGATTTTTCCTGATAAGGTTTTTTTTGACAAAGTAGCTCATGCGCATCCATCATTTTCAACTTGGTTGCTATTTCTTATGTTTTCGGTTGCTTGGATCTATTATATAGCTTAAATGCAATTTATTATATTTTGTTTAGCCGTGAATCTTAGCAGGCCGCCAATCTTATTACATTGAGCCATTATTCATGGAATTCACAGTTAGGTTCTTAATGACCTTTTTGTCAATCTTTTTACTTTGTATATAATGTGTATAGAAAAATAATAAAAACACAGTGGATCTGAATCATATACAAATTGCATTTGCTCCCTCCTTTTATAATATTCACAAAATAAAAAAAAATTACAAAAACATACATAGATAGAACAGAAGGCATTTGACTTATTGACTCACTTAGACAGTTACCCATCTTGCCAATCAATCTCTCAAGTCTTAACTCCTAAGTTCCTACCACAAGTATTAACTCCAAATCTCACCACACCAAACGCCTCAAAAACCAGAGAATTTGATCATTTCAAGAAATGAGGAGCGACGAAGAAAAGAAGGCAGAAGGAGCATCAACTGATCATCAGCAGTATCCGCCTCCACCTGAGTATGGAACCTTCCAAGGAGTAGCTAACTACCCACCGCCGCGTCCTCCGCATCACTCGCCGCCGATCGGCTTCCCTCAGCCTGCTCCACCGCCGGGAGCCGCCGACCCCTCTGCTACTAATTCTCAATACTACACTCAAGGATATCAAACTGTTCCTGGTATGTACGGCTGCATATCTATTGTTTTTTTAACAGCTCAACAACTTAATCTGATTGATGCTTTGTTCACTTGTTTTGTGAAGCAAGAACATCATTTGTTAGAGATTAAAAATGGGATTTTCTATTTTGGGTGTGTTTTGATGGGATTGGATCGAAATCAATTTGTCTTGCTGGGTGGGAATCAGTTGACTTAATTTCGTCTCTGCAACTGCCCTTTTGATTTGTATGAACACAAGTAAAAGCAATGGCTGTGAAGATTTAATTTTGAACTAATCTCAGTGATTGGCTATTTCAAGTTTCCCCTTTTGATTGCAGAGCATGTCATTGTTTGATTGGCTGCTGGTGATCAGAATTAGATCATTTCTGTATTGGTTGTAAAGGGATTTTTCGTTTTCGAGTGGGAGTTTTGCTAGTAATAAGTTGATTATGTATGTTTGTTTCTTGTTTTTCATTGATCTTCGTTCTGACCACCTGTCTTGATGAATGGGCATGGCAAATATTTGTCATTGATGTCGGTTTCTAGACCATAAGATTAAATGGCTCTGATGTTGTTCTAGGTTATGCAGTTGCTGAAGGAAGACCCGTAAGAGAGCGCCGCCTTCCTTGCTGTGGTCTCGGCCTTGGCTGGTGCTTGTAAGTTACACTGATATTATATTTTAAATAGCTTTGCACAATTTGATAGAGATGAGTTTTATGACGTTGTTCTGTAATTTAATTCTAGTGTGTTCTGCTCGAATATGCCATTATGGAATGAAAGAGAAATGGGATTGTTTCAATCAATTCGTAGGGGTTAATTCTGATAGTCAGCTGATATTTTCAAGTTTAAAACACGAAAACTGACACGAAATCTACAACACCCATAGATAAACTCCTAATTTTATTGAGCAGAAAGGTTTTCTCTTGTGGAATAGATCTAATAGCACAGGTTGAACTTTCCTCATTAAAACGGACACGAATCTCTAGGGATGTGGAGAAATTGGTTTGGATCATGCAGCAACATATGTTGTTTTAATTGAACTCTTGCCTCATCCTGAAAATTTTATTGGCTGTTATCGTTTTTATTTTTATTTTCTCTGCTTGAGAAAACTGAAATCAGTTCCCCGGCATTCTTTGAGGTGTGACAGGATCTGTTCACGGTGTTCCCTTCCATAATTTGTGCTGTCTTGTTCTCTTGTAACTTAAATAAAATTTTGTCAATTTACTAATTATGCTCTTTTCTTTTGAAGGTTTATTATTGGTTTCTTCCTTGCTACCGTCCCCTGGTATGTCGGTGCATTCATTTTACTTTGTGGCAGGATAGACCACCGAGGGAAACCAGGATATGTCGCCTGCGCAGTTGGTGTGAGTAACACTTGGTTCCTTCCATTTTCATTTTTAGAAGGATGTCATCCACTTATCACCACCCCCCGAGTTTTTTATATTCGTCAAATACATTGCTGTTCTAACCGGTGTTGTTTGGCTCCTCTAATATTTCATTTAATGCTGCTCTATATGCAGGCTATTATTGCTACGATAGCTATTGTCCTGGGTGCAACAAAGGGAGGTGCGGACTGGTAATCTCACAGGGAAGAGTTTGTATAGCTTGCATCAGTCCAGATTCTTGAAACTCTATGTATGAAGGCCAATTAGTCTGCTTATAAGTTAGAATCTACTCTCTGAATTTGTGAAACTCAATGTCATATCTCCATGATTATTATTTGATGATGATAGTCTCTTTTCAGTGCTCTCAAACTCAAACTATGAACAATTACAATCAAAATATAAAATGTGAGTATTTGGATGGCTGGTGATTGTACGGTGTGTCATTGTGACGGGTGAGCATATTCCAGTGCTTATGCAACTGGATACCAGTTAGAGCTGGAGGTTTTGCATTCTAGTTATGATACGTTCGAAACAAATAGTGTGCATATGATCATCTTTCCTTCATAAAATTCAAGCCAAGAGCTTGATATATATTGTAGCCAAGAGCTTAAGTTTTCTTCACCAAAAAAAAAAATGAAAATCATTTACTTTCTAAATGGTTTAAATCTTGTGTGTTATTCAATCCAGTGCAAGTGGTTATTGCTATACAGCTAATGAAGTACGAGCACAACATGAAACAGATGTTGTGATTATATATCAAATTTTTGTATCAAGTCTTATTCAGTGGAATTTAATTTATTGCTTCTTAGGGCGTCTTTGTATTTCTAATAAATAAAACAAAATAGTAAAAGACTTTTTTTTCTTTCTATTTTAACTATGTTATGTTAAGTATGAAATAAATATGAAACCTACCATAAAAAATTAAGATTTTTAAGGAATTTCTGGCGGAGGTGGATGTATTTTTTCCTTTTAAGAAAAGTAAAATATATTTTGTACATTTCAATTTGAATTGGGGATTTCACACTTAATACAAAATATAATAACAAAAAAGGTAATAATAAAATCTAAGGGGGTGTATTGAATATAGAATTTGATCAACTTTTATAGAGTTTTGGTTGATTTCTAATTCTAAGTGTATTCAATTTAGAGTTTTAAAGAGTTATTATCACTCACCACGTATTCAATTCAGATTTTTTTAAATTTTCAAAAACTCTACAAAAGTTGGAAGGTATTCAATTAAGATTTTTATTGAGTTTTAAAAATCCAATGAAAATTGAGAGATATTTAATCATAACTTTTCAGGGGTCAACAAAAGTTGAGTGATATTTAAAATTGGATTGACATTTATTGAATTTCATTAAATGGTCGACTTTTGTAGATTTGGAGGTGTGAGATATACATATCAATGTCAATTCACTTTCTTACCTCTACCCCAAATACTTTCATAGACATTTTTCGCGTGAATTTTTTTTTTTGGCCGTGGGGACGTTTCTATGCTTGCTCGTTGAACTGGTCAGTCCATTTGTTTTTTTTTTTCTCTTGATGTGAACAATTTTCTAGGGTGTTTGTTTTCATGATTAGGGTTTCAACTAATTTGAATATTCTCCATGGAATAATTGATTTTTTTTCTATTGTATAACCATAATCACATGTCGGAAAAAAAATCTAGATTGTAACACCATAATCACAAGTAGAAATTTTTTTTGGGTAAGATTGATCAATCTGGATTTGTTAACCAAATTTTCTTATCTCCATGGTCAATTTAAAAGGATCAATCTGTTTAGGTTATATATATCTATATATATATATGCCTTTTGAATAAATTGGATTTATTAACTGTATGTTTTATACTCGGATTAAATTGTTAGTAGTCTATTAATGTTTTATAGGCAGCAAAGGAATCTTGTGATGTTCAATTATTAGACCTTATTGCTGTGTGTATTCTTGTTTTCATCATGTAAGAAGAATTTTTTCTCACATGTATATATACATATATATATATATATATATATATATTTGTTTTTTATAGGATGAAAACCAGTCCTATCATATATATATATATATATATATATATATATATATATACTTGAAGGTAGTCAACCTTAGCTTTAATATTCCGAATTTATTACAAAACCACATGCACAAACATGAATTTCCAAGCTCTTAATAAAAGCCCAAAAGATCAAACCTTGCTAATATAAAGTAACCAACAAAACTCAAGAATCCGAGTTCCCTAGACGATCAGTTGGTCGGATGTCAATCTCCCAACTGAGCGGTAATTAGTAAATGAAAATCAACCTCTTAATATACAAAGAAACTTTACAAATTTTGATGATATTCAACAATATTTCGATGGCACAGTCAAAATAAAATTTGATAGTCAAAGACCCAGGTCTAGTGTCCAACTTTGAGACATCGAAGATACTTCCTCTTTTGCAAAAGTTGACCCTACCAGGCATTCTTTTGCTGGGTCTGCTTCTACCATGACTGAGTCCACAAGATATCATGACATCAACCAAGAATTAAAAAACTTAAAGTTAAAAGGTGTCCAAACTAAGTCTCAAGTTAGCTACGGTACTTATAAAGAACCAACTTCACCAACCCAGTCAGACTTTGAAGTCTATTCTCAATTGTTAACAATGACGAAACCATTTCAAATTAATTGGAAAATACTAAATCAAGATATTGAGTCAATTAACAACATTGATCGCAGAAATATTTTCCGCCAAAGGTTTAATCCCCAAGAAAAAGAACATTTATTTCAACATTGGGAACATTTAATGAAACAAACCCAAACTAATTTATATTTCTTTGATTTTGTTGATAAACATTACCAAGAAGTTAATAACTTAAACGTCATTACTAAGGAACATTGGACAAAGGAAGATTCAACCCAAGTCACATCTAGTCATCCTCCTCCCGAAACAATCATCATCAACGTCAATCAAGCCAAAGTTGTAGCATCTCCGTTTAAAGTTGCCACACAAGAAATAGGTCAAGATTTTAAAAAATTAATCGAACAAAACAATTATACAAATCAAAGTCTCATAACCTTAGGAAAACAATTAGATAAAATTGAAACAAAAATTGATAAATCAGTAATTAAAGACAAAAGTCTAAAACCCAAAAGAGAATCACCTTTGTTAACGCTCTCCGCAAGTAAAACTAGATTACTATCCAAACCTTCATCTTCCATAATAAAAGTCGAATGCATGATAAAAGATTTAAATTTAGCTCAGTCAAAAGATCCACAGAAAAGTTTACAAGTAATTGACCTATACAGTCAAGAATCTGAGAGTACGAGTTCACATGAGTCTGATTCTAGTAACATCAGTAAAATTGAAAATGCATTTAAAAACCTTGAATTAAAAAGACTGTCTCACAAAGTTAACCCAACAAGTCTTACCAAAAATTGGTATAATAGGCCAACGCCTCCAGATATTCAACATGAAGAAAGAATCTTTCAGAATCAATTTACAGTATCTGCTGATAAACTCTATGAATGAAATATAGATGGTTTATCTGAACAAGAAATATTAAATAAATTACAACATATGTCAATGGTTACTAACAGTTATGTTACCAATCATAACCTCAGTCAACTAGAGATCCTTGATCTCTTCATTACCGGATTTTCCGGAACCCTTCATGCTTGGTGGGAAAAACATCTCACTGAACAGTCAAGACAGGAAATTATACATTCTGTCCTTCGCGATGAGGAAGGCCTCCCTGTCTTTGATGAAAGAATTGGGGCATGAGTTCCTGATGCAGTTACAATAATTGAACATTTCATAGGAACCCCAAGCAATGTCACTACACGTATTCATGATCAACTCAGTAATCTAAGATGTCCAACATTAAGTGACTTTAGGTGGTATAAAGATGTCTTTATATCTAGAGTAATGCTACGAGAAGATAGTAACCAATCATTCTGGAAAGAGAAATTTATTAATGGTCTACCAAATCTATTTGCCCATAAAATCAGACAAGTCCTCAGTAATGAACAAGGTCAAATTGATTATGATAAACTCACTTATGGAAACATAGTAAGTGTCATCCAGAGAGAAGGTTTAAAAATGTGCATTGATATGAAATTAAGCAGACAAATTAATAATGATAAAAGAAAAGCAAATATGAACTAGGAAATTTCTATGAACAATATGGCTTACCTCCTATTCCACCTTCACGCAAACACAAGCATATTTATGATAGGAAAAATAGAGACGGTAATAAGAAATATTATAAACCATATAAAACTTACAAACCATATAAAAAACACAAATTCCAGACTGATAAATTTTATGAGAAAAGAAGATCAAGAAAACATTGGTCAAACAAGTCAAAAAATTGGTTACCCAAACCACGCACAGATACACGCACAGATAAACACAAAGCCAAATGCTACAAATGTCAAAAGCCTGGTCATTTTGCAAATAATTGCCCAATAAAAAACAAGATTAACCAGTTAAAAATTACTAATGAAGAAAAGGAAGACTTGATCTGTGTCTTAGACTTAAGAAATAATGACTCGGGTGAAGAAATCCCTTATGAATCAGAATCTAGTAATTACACATATACTGAAGACGAAATGTCTAGTTCCCCAGGTATAAAAATTGGCTGTCAAGATAATTGTTGTAAAACAATTAATATCCTTACCAAACAAGAAGAACAAGAAGAATTACCAATATACCTAATTGGCAAAATTGAGAACCTAGATTTAAAGTCAGAATACTTAAAAAAGTTAAGAAGAGTCATTCTCAGAAATGAACAAAAACAAGATCAAGTTAAAAAACCATCCGGCAAAATAAGTCTTACAACAACATTAGAACGATTCAACAAAGTGAAAAAAGAAGTAACCATCCAAGATCTACATCTGAGGTCAACAAAATTAAAGACGATATCAAACAGTTAAAACTTACAAGTCAAGAGTTACGAATTGAAAATCAAGAAATCAAAACTCAGTTAATCAATACAAGTAATTTAGACGTTGAATAATCCTACCATGAAGAAGAAAGAGACCAGAGTAATAATAATATTTTAAATCTTATACAACAAATTCATATTAAAAAATGGTACATCACAGTCAGATTAGTAATTCAAGATTTTGAATTAGTGACTATAGCACTTGTTGATTCAGGTGCAGATCTAAACTGCCTTCAAGAAGGATTAGTCCCAACAAAGTATTATATTAAATCAACCCAATCTTTAAAATCTGCGAATGGTAGTAAAATGGAACTAAAATATGAAATCCCAAAAGCCCATATTTGCCAAGATAATGTCTGTTTTAAAACACCCTTTGTCTTAATAAAAAATATAAGTGATCAAATGATTCTAGGCCTCCCATTCATCACGTTATTATATCCTTTCACAACAGATTATGAGTCAATAACCACTTACCCAATGCATCAAAAAGTCACATTCAAATTTCTAGTTAACATTGCACTCCAAACAATAAAAGCCCTTCAAAAAGATTCTATATCACAAAAAATCAATTTAATTAATTGTAAAACCCAACAGTTATATTTTCTTAAAGAGGAAATCAAATTCAAAAGAATTGACAAACAATTACAACAAGAAACTCTTCAATCTAAAATACAAGAGTTTGAAGCAAACATAAAAAGTAAAATTTGTGCTGATCTCCCCAACGCTTTCTGGCTTAGGAAAAAACATCTAGTACGCCTTCCTTATGTTAAAGATTTTAGTGAAAGTAAAATACCTACAAAAGCAAGACCGATACAAATGAGTCAGGAAATCATGGAATTTTGCAAAAAATAAATTAATGAACTTCTCAGTAAAGGAATAATCAGGAAAAGTAAATCCCTGTGGTCATGCACTGCATTCTATGTTCAAAAGCAAGCCGAACTCGAGAGAGGAGTCCCCAGATTAGTCATTAACTATAAACCTCTTAACTCAGTTCTTGAATGGATTTGATACCCAATTCCTAATAAAAGAGATCTAGTCAACCGTTTAGGAAATGCCGTCGTCTTTTCAAAATTTGATATGAAAAGTGGATTTTGGCAAATCCAAATTCATGAGAGTGATAGGTATAAAACTGACTTTGTCACCCCATTTGGTCATTACGAATGGAATGTAATGCCATTTGGCCTTAAGAATACACCTAGTGAATTCCAAAACATCATGAACGAAATATTCAACCCATACAGTGAATTTTCAATAGTCTACATTGACGATGTTCTTATTTTTTCCAAATCCATAGAACAACATTGGAAACATCTCAGTAAATTCCTTGAAATTGTCTAGAAAAATGGTTTGGTTGTCTCCGCATAAAAAGTCAAGTTATTTCAAACCAAAATAAGGTTCCTTGGTTTCAATATATTCCAATCCACATTCAAACCAATTAACCGTGTCATTGAATTTGCTGATAAATTTCTAGATGAAATTCTCGATAAAAGTCAACTTCAGAGGTTTCTAGGTTCCCTCAATTATGTTTCTGATTTTTATCAAGATTTACGAAAGCAATGTAGGCCTTTATTTGATCGTCTACAAAGCAATTCTCTTGCATGGACAGTCACTCATACCAACATAGTCAAACAAATCAAACAGCATGTCAAGACTCTTCCTTGTCTTGGTATCCCTTATGTCAGTTCTTTCAAAATTGTTGAAATTGATGCTTCCGACATTGGTTATGGAGGAATCCTCAAGCAAAGAGTCACCCAAAATCAACCAGAACAAATTGTTCGCTTCCATTCAGGCATTTGGAACAAATCCCAGAGAAATTATAGTACTATTAAAAAAGAAATTTTGTCCATAGTTTTATGCATATCAAAATTTCAAGATGATTTATTAAACCAAAACTTTTTAGTCAGAGTCGATTGCAAAAGTGCAAAGCATATTCTTGAAAAAGATGTTCAAAATGTTGCATCTAAACAAATTTTTGCAAGATGGCAAGCCATTTTAAGCATTTTTTATTTTGAAATAGAATATTTGAGAGGAAGTGATAATTATATTCTAGATTTCTTAACTAGAGATTTCTTGCAGAATAAACATGTCTGATAATGCTCCAGACAAGCAGTCAACCCGGAGGCTCCTTGCCTCTTCAACACCAGTCAAATAGGAGTTTTTCACTCCTTCATCCTTGGTCCCCTACCCTGGTCATTAATTCCTTCCTATCCGGAACCAGTACTCAGCCCTTGGATCCACCTTAGGCCAAATCAGGCCTAATTATCAGTCAACCCTGGTTTCCAGTTATGATCCTTTTCAATATCTAGTAAAACCCCAGTCAAGCCCAGTCCCTTTTTCACCATCTTCCCAATATATTCCCAAAGACCCTAGTCACAATCTTTTTTTCATTGAACCATCCCTCAATCAACTAAAAACCCTCGAAGCAATTGCCAAAAGTATCTATCCCCCAAACTGGCACTTTGCCCCAAGTCACCCAAAAAAGTCAATCAAGTTTTACATGGAGATCCTCCTCCATACTGCCTCTATCCACCTTAAGCCAATCAATGACAAAAATAACCCCAGTACAGTTCTTTATCATTCCATTTACATTCTGAAAGTAGTCAGCTTGTCTCAATGGAAACGACCTCCATATGACAGACAAGATCTTCCAAATTCTGACACCCCATTTACCTATTTCGATTACATTGATGCTTGGAGTAAGATTTTCCTCCATCAAACCGAGAATTTCAATCACTCCTAGTTCATCAACTTTGACAGTAAATTCAAAGGATCATTTCCTAAATGGTTCTTGAAATGGTGGTCTGATTTTGGACCCATGCTTAGGCTCCTACCTCCTCCTCTTCAGGACACAGTCAAATTTTTCAGTGAACGACATTCATTCAGTGAAGCAGATAGAGAATTCCCACTTCTATTACATTTCATGGCCAAATACAAAGTGCCGTGGATTCTTAAGTGGCGATATGAGATCTGCCAAGATATACTAGTATGCCACTTCTCAGCCAAATGGTGGGATAAATTCAACCATGATCGCATCATTTCCCAGGTTAATCAAGAATTTTCATTCACAAAGTCAACAGTCAAGAAAGAGCCTACAGTAAAACCTTCAAAGTCCATCGCCTCTTCCTCCTCCACACTATCTCTGGAAGACAAGTCACCTGCCGAGTTAAAAGAAATGGCCCGAATGCTCATGATTCGTGCTACACAGTTAGGCGAAGAAAGTGCAGATTCTGAAGATAATAAAAGCTCTACACAGTCATCCTCATCAAGCAGTCACCAGTCAACCTCTGCCTCCCCCTTGGGAAATCAAGTTGTTGCTGATCACCCATCATCTAGTAAAAATTCGTCATCCAGTAAACAATCCTTTCCCTCCAAGGAAAATAAGAAGATTCTTTGGTCCGATTTCCAAGATTGTCAAGATCCTTTTGAGCCTTATGATCTCAGTGAGGTCTAAAGCTTCAGTTCAAGTCTCGTGCTGCTGCAGTCAACAAGTCACTATTCTCCAATAGTTCCAGTCTCGTGCTACTACAGTATCCCAGCAAAGTACTATTCATGAACAATGATGCCGCGTCCTCTTTTGACAAATTGGCCTTTTGTCACAGTAAACGACGAATTTACTTTCGATCACAGTAAATTACAATCATTCATGTCATGGTGTCTCTGCCTATATAAAGAGAGCCCATTCTTCATTTAAGAGGACTAGAACTTCATACTCTTTTCTCTACTTAGTTTTCATATCTGGTTTTGAGATTTCTAAATTTTCAGAAGACCTCCAGTAAAGCTCTTCTTAGTTATTTCTCATGTAAGATTTCAAAGTTTCAAATCAGTAAAACAAAGTTATTTCAGCCATCTATGATTTTAAGCATAAGTAATTTACAAATCATTTTCTTATTCATATTTATAATTATTTTCCATATCATTTACATTCTCTCATGCTATTTAAATTATTACCTTATTCCTCAAACTCTTGAGATACTTCGTTCCCTTACTCTGGATTTAATTGACATTTGGAATCATTCACACCAGCCTCCCATTGATTGTTAGGATTTTGAGTGTTAATAATTTCTAGTAGTAATTAAATAATTAATTAAACTATTATGATATGTTTATAAAACTCTTCGAATTTCCTAAAAAAAAACCTTCAAATTGAAAAAGTCTATCAAATTCTACAACACTCAATCTAGAATTCTGCAAAACTCTATCAAATTCTATAATTCTCAATACAAAAATCTACAAAAACTCTGTAACATAACTCTGTATAATTTCATCATTAACTCTGTAAAAGTTAATATAAGTCGATAAGAATTTGCTAAACCTATAAAAATCAATCACTTAAACAACTATGCAATTATCTATATAAATCTGAATTCAATACACCCCCTTATATTTTGCCCTTTAATTTTTTTTTTGTCACCTTTCACTCAATACATAAAGTTATATAAACAAATCCTATAACCCAAAATTAAAATCAAATATTTGATAGAGTGGGATTTGGGAAAAAAAAAGACGTAAAATGTGCAAGAGTTGCAAAAAGAAGAAGCGCGATAGACCGCGTTTTACATAAATGTAGAGTCCGCATTCCAGCGTAGAAGGAAAAGAAGCGCACCCGACCCGAGTGTGTGTAATGCGAGCTCTCTGTTTCTTGGCATTTTCCCACATATTCTCAGCAATCAATCAGTGAATTTCCTATTTGCGAGCACTAGTATTTTCTTCCTTCCCCCAGGCCATCTCTGAAGCTCTCATCAGGTACTTTTCCTCATATTTTTTATTTTTCACTTGTTACCATCTAATTTGGTTACCACAAAAACTGAGAAACATAACTAGGGTTTTACAGATTTAAGTGTTACCCTTTGTGTTTATATTTTAATCTCTGGATAAATGTATCTCTTATTTTTGTTTCTAATTCTAATGTGAAAATTGCCTTCACGGTTTTGCTTGAAGAAGTAGAATCTGATGCCTTTCTTAATTGGATACAGTAAATGGGTTATTGAAGATATTTTCTTGCATTTCCTTTAAGATATTATCCAGCATTTTCCTTAGTCTTTATCTAACCTAGCATAGAGCAGCTTAAGATATTATGAGTTTATCTTTCCCTTTTATTAATTGAACAGAAACACGATGTTTATTAGAATTTTTGAGTCTTTTTCGTTGCTTCAGTTTCTTTGTAACTATAACAGAACATATATGAAATTTTATGTAAAAAAGCTTCTTAAGCTACCAAAGTTGCAACAGTGATTGTATTTTAACCATGTTTATGGAAAACCATCAATCAGGGTACAAATGGAGTCCGGGTCAAAGTGTCGAGAGGGATTTGATGATAGGATCAGTGAATTGCCAGATCCACTTATTTGTCACATACTTTCGTTCCTTCCATCAGTATATGCTGTGTGGACCACTATTTTTTCTAAGAGATGGAACAACTTTTGGATTTCTCTTCCCAATTTAGACTTCGATGAAAAAGATTTTCCTGCAAATTATAGGATCCACACTAATCAGGTTATGAACTTTGTTACTGGTGCACTTTCCTTTCGTGGCGCATCAGACATCCATAAATTCCGTCTTCGTATTTCACGTCCTGAGAATTTCAGTGAAAAGGATTTTGCTCGTATCCGTAGTTGGATTAGGACTGCCATTAGGTGTAATGTTGCTGAAATGGATATTCATATTGGCACGGATTCGACCGAGCCTGAAGCTATTTTCAAAATGCCTCCAGGTCTTCTCAAATGCGAAACTCTGCTGGTTTTGGATTTTGGAGGTGCATTCAAACTGCATTATCTATGCTCCTACAAAAGGATGTTTCCCGAGTCTAAAGGTCCTTTCAGTTACAACTATCTGGCCGGATGCTATCTGGCCAGATGATGATTCCCTAACTTCCTTGGGAAAGTTTTTTGCTTCTTGCTCTGTACTTGAAGAATTGAGTATAGATTTGTCTTTAAGATTTCGTTAAGTTTTTAATATCAACATCTCTGCACCTGAATTGAGGAAGTTAAGTATTTCGTTTGACTGTCCAAGCTATCGTCATGGAACCAACTTCTTTATCAATGCCCCAAAGCTGGAAAACCTTGATCTCGATGAGAAAGTTTTGTCAAATTACTTTTTGGAGACTTCAAAATCCCTAGTCAGAGCTGAAATTCATTTCACTGGAAGTTGCACATTTGAGGAGGGGTTTAGCTCTTCGGAGGAAGATTATGGCTTTCTGGAAAGCAATCGGCGAGTCCCTAACAATGCAACTGCATCTTTGGAAAAAGTTTCAAATGTTAAATGCCTCTCTCTTTCCGGTGAGCCTTCTCGTCTGGAGGTAAGTGTGCCCTCTCTCTAACTTGGTTTTTATGTCAATTTCAAGTATATGCCCTAACATGGTATTTAGATGTATCAACAGCAGCACAATGAGGTGAGTGTTCTTTGTTTCCACTTTGGCATCCTAAAATGTTTAGTTTCTGTATAAATTTCTGTTTGATTAATATTTCTTTCATGAAGGCGTGCTCCCTTCCTGTTTTTGATAATTTGAGCCGATTGGAGCTGCTTCTTTATGGTTATTACTGGGAATTGCTAATGGAGTTGCTCAAGAGATCACCTAAACTGGAATACCTTGTCTTAAAGAAGGAAGTAAGATGTATTCTCTGCACTAGCAACATGCAGTTTTTAGTGATACTCATTTCGTTCATTCCTACTTTCTTAATTATACCTAATGATCAGGATTTCTGTATAGCTAGAAATTTCTCAAAATGGAATCCATCAGAGCCCCTGCCTGTTTGTTTGTTGTCACACCTCAAGACCATCTCCATGAAGGGATTTGTGGGAACGCAGGATGAGACGGAAGTGTTAAAGTACTTTTTAAAGAACGGCGAAGTTTTGGAGAAGATGACTGTTTATGCTGGGAAGGGTGTTCCTAGGGATGTCTGGTATGAGAAAAAAAGGTGTTATCGACGGAACTTGGTATGTTTGAAAGGGGTTCAAAGACTAGTCGAGTTGAATTTATCTAGGATATGCAATTTCGGGGTTTACATTATGGATTTTATGTTCGAGAAGCCCATGATCGATGTTGGTTTTGGAAAGTTTCATGTGGAAAATCTTTGGTTTGATGACCCACCAAATGCAATTTCAAATTTGTTATTTGAGGATAGGTCTGAACTCATTTTGATGTATGGTACTGTTTTTCCTTGGATCGGATTGAAAACCCTGACAAGGTTTTAATTAGGCTAGATGTTACTCATATTCACCGTTGAACTCTTTGAACATTTGGATGTCCTTTGTAATGAATCTATTGTGCGAGTTCAGATTTCTGTCTTTTTAGATTCTCTTCAATAATATATATATATATATATATATATATATATATATATATATATTACAAGGTAGAGCTTTAGAGGGACTATAATAGAAAAATGTTAGGGAGATTATATTTTGTAAATCATATTTGTAAACACATATTGATACATAAGGATCTTGTTTGTATTGGTATATCCTATCTATATCAGTGTGTGTTTATAAATATAGTCTATAAATGCAATGTTTATAAATATAGTCTATAAATGCAATCTAATTTGCATTGTTCAATAAAAGGACCCTAAAACGAGACTAACTTGTTAAATCATTAATTGTTTGGCTCGCTCCCTATGTGTTATTAAGCATAGTTTTGGGTTTTAATTTTCAAAAAGATAACTAATTTGAAGAAATCTTTTCATATCTAGCACCAATATTTTTTTGGGTAAATTACATTTTACTATTATGCGGTTTATATTTTATAACAGTTTCATACTCGACTTTTCAAATGTTACAATTGGTCCCTTTACTCTACAAAACGTGACAACTTGGTCCCTTCGTTAACTTCCGTTAAAATTTATGTTAAATACCGATGTGGACAATATGAGACCCATCATTGAACTTAAATGAATAAGAGAAAATTAATCCTCAAATAATAAGGAGTTCACAATTGAAATCCCAGAAGGAAAGAGTTAAAAAAACATTTAATTATTTCTTAATGGAGTAAGGTTTAATGAATAATCCTTGCTTGAATTGGATTCATAGTCTGAATGGGAATTGGGCTGAAATCCCTAGGCAAAAAGGAATTCTCGGCTGGGCTTGGGCTGAAATGCTTGCATTGGGCCTTGGATTTACGGCTGTAGCAAGGGAAGGAAGAGGCTGAAGATTTCGGCATCCTTCCACTGAAACATGGGCTTGGGCAGCAGCGGCAAGGCATCTGGTTTCATTCCCGATTCGGTATGTGGCTACCGAAATACTCAGCTTAGTTTTGGATGCACTTCAGCAGCTCTTTGCTGAATTCGTTTTGATAATTCGATGGATGATCTTGTTTTCTTCATAACTTCTTCGTTATAGCTTTGATTGAGGTGATTCTTTTGCCCAAATTCTCATAATTTTATACTCCATTTATTTCTGCACATTTCTCACCAAAAATATCATTTTCTCCTATTTGATAACCTATAATTAAACTAAATCATAGGTTAAAAGGGTATAAAAATATATACACAGACCAAGCAATGAACCCATTAGAAGACTTACAAGATCAAATCGAACCCATCACCAAGGCCCACAAGCAAGGTTCATCATCAAGGACCACTACTAAAATTGATCATTGGGTCCCACCATCAAGACCTAATCTTGCTTATATAAAGAGCACCATCACCTTCATTTGGGGAACTCGACTCTCTCCTCTAAACATGAGAGCTCTCCCTTCCCCCTACACATCTCATTCTCTCTCTAAAAGGCTCCTCTTGTATTATGTACAAATAAATTTTATTATATTAATGAGAATGGTCTAATCCCATGGACGTAGCCCAACTTGGGTGAACCACGTACATGCTTGTGCTCTTGGGTGAGTGGGTCTCTTCCAACTTCTAAGTTGGTACATTTTATGCATCAATATATAAGAAACCAATTTCATGGAGTACATGGTTTGAATGCTTGTGTTCTTGGAAAAACTGATATCTTGTTGCTCTGCACTTGAGAATTTGAGTATAGACAGATTTCATGGTTTGAATGCCAACATCTCTACATCTGAGTTGAGGACATTGATATTTGATAATATGGCTGGAATTAGATCGTGGTTCTTCTCCTCGGTACAAATTTGTTATTGATATTTGAAAATTTGAGGCAATTGAAGTGGGTTATGAATCATTATGATAACCGAGAAATTCTAACGAAGTTTCTGAAGAGCTCACCTATTCTGCAATGTCTCGTCTTCATATATGAAGTCAGATGTATTTTCACTTATTCTGAATCATCCCAATTTGTGGCTCTTTAACAATTCTCATTTCATCTATTTAACTTGTAAATATTTCTAGGGCCGCAATTCCCGGTGGTGTGAAGAATCCGAGCATGAATGGAATTTGGGAAGTGCACCGGGGATTCAGAGGACGAAGAGATGAGATGGAAGTGACAAAGTATTTGTTGAAGAATGCCAAAGTTTTGAATGTGATGACTATTGATATTGGATGTAATTTTTGATATTCAAAAGAGGAGTTGCAAGAGAATTTTTCATTGCTCGAAAAGGGTACACAGAATTGTCAAGTTGAATTTGTCTAGGATGCAATTTTGAGGATGCAAGGAGCTCTTCGAGCTGTTGGTCCAAACTTGACAGGCGTGTGGTAGTTGTTAAAATGCTTTATTTGTTGACAGATCGATGAATCTATTTGCAGTGTTTGATTGTTGTGGAAATTTGCTTTTTGCACAATTTCAGTGTCATTTACACCGTTCGTATTGGTAATGGTTATGATTTTCTTTCTCTAAAATCTTTCCTTTTAATTAATGGAGTTGAATTTCAGCGCACTTGTGTCTATACACCCCCACAAAACGGCGTCGTTGAGTGCAAACATCGACACATTCTTAGTGTCGCTCGTGTTCTCCGCCTTCACTGAAATATTCCAATTTCTTTTTGGGGGGCATGTGTCACTACTGCAGTTTACCTCATCAATTGTTTACCCACTCCATTGTTGTCTCACGAAACTTCCTTTGAACGACTTTATGGTCGTCGTCTTTCTTATGATCATTTACGTGTGTTTGGATGTCTATGTCATAGATCCGCGATATTTTCATGGATATATCCGTATTTTGGGATCTCGACATAAAAATAAGGGAAAGAGATATTCTCGATATTTTCATGGATATCTGTATTTAAGGGTCTCGACATAAAAATAAGGGGGGAAGAAAAATCTTCCCCAAATTTCCACGATACAGATATCGAAATATTCGTCGATATTTCTATAAATTTGACAATATTTTTATAAATTTGACTATTAATATTTCCGTGAAAAACGATATCCTTTACCTATGTTCCCTCATTCCAAATTCAACTCCCGCGCTCACCGCTATATTTTATATTGTTACCCAATTGGGCAAAAAGGTTACAGATTATTTAATTTGGACACCTGCACATTCTTTGTTGGTCGTGTTGTTCGTTTTCATGAAACTCACTTTCCCTTCCATAGCCCAACCCCTTCTCTGCTAAACCCAGCCCTTCCCCTAGCCCACACCAATTGTGGCCCATTTCTGCCTCCTCAGAATCCAGACCCACCTTCTCACTCCAGCCCAAACCCACCAAACCCAGACCCATCTTCTCTCTCCAGCCTAGAGCCCAGAACCGAACCCGCGCGTGGATCCCTTCCCAACACGCCTCCAGCTGTCCCCACCGCTTCCATAGACTTTCCCACACCAAATCCATTCCTTCCTAACACGGGCTCTCCCACTCATTCTGGGCTCGCTTCTATCTCTTCAAGCCCAGCCCAACCCTTGGGTCAATCCTCTCGCCCAACTCAGCCCTATCTTGGCACCAAGACTGCGACCCCCAATCCATAGACTCCCTCGGTGCCAATTTCTCGTTCAGGTACACAGCACCCTTTGTCTAAATTTCTTTCATATTCTCGTTTTTCTCCGTCACATCGAGTTTTTCTAGCTTCTATTTCATGTCATGTCGAACCCACCTCTTTTTCTCAAGCCGTTCTTGATTCTAATTGGAGACTTGTCATGAAAACAGAGATTGATGCCTTGCAATCAATAACACGTGGACTCTTATTCCCTTACCGGCTGATCACCGTCCCATTGGTTGTAAGTGGGTTTAATAAAATTAAATACAATGCAAAGCCCGACTTGTTACCAAAGGTTACATTCAAATTGAGGGTGTTGACTACCTTTACACTTTTTCCCCCATTGCAAAGCTCGCCATTGTCCGCTGCTTCGTGGCAGTTGCTGCCTCTCATAATTGGTTTATCCACCAATTAGATGTTCATAACGCCTTCCTCCATAGTGATCTTGATGAGGAAGTCTATATGGAATATTTTCCTGGTCTTCGTCGATAAGGGAAAATCTAGTATGTCGGCTTAATAAATCCCAATATGGGTTAAAACAAGCTTCGCGAAATTGGTTCGCTAAATTTTCGCATGTTATTCATATGTCCGGATTTCAACAATCAAAAGCTGATTATTCCCTCATTACAAAGGTTCACTGGAGATTCTTTTAGCTAGTGTAGTGCTCATTTATGTTGATGATATTATTGTGATGGGTAATGATGCTAAGGCGATTCAAGATCTCAAAGATTCCCTTCTCCTACATTTTTGCATCAAGGATCTCAGAAATCTGAAATATTTTTTGGGCATTGAAGCATCTCGCTCCATAAAGGGAATGCTGCTAAGGCGATTCAAGATCTCAAAGATTCCCTTCTTCGACATTTTCGCATCAACGATCTCGAAAATCTGAATTATTTTTTGGGCATTGAAGTATCTCACTCCAAAAAGGGATTTTTCCTTTCCCAACAAAAATATGCATTGGATATTCTTAATGATACTGGATTGATTGGGGTCAAACCCATTAATACTTTCCCTATGAAGGAACATTTAAAGCTTAAACCTGATAATGATGATTTGCTCCATGATCCTGCCAATATAAAAGATTGGTGGGGATTGATTTATTTGACTGTGACTAGACCTGATATTATTTATTATGTTCAGATTTTGAGTCAGTTCATGCAAAATCATGGGACACTACATTGGGAAGTTACCTTACGAGTGTTGAGATTCATTAAAGGATTTCCCGATCAAGGTTTATTTTCTTCGGCCTCCAATAATCTTGCCTTATCAGCCTATTGTGATTCGGATCATGTAGATGTCGTACCACAAGAAAATCCACTGTGGGATTCTACATATTTTGGGTGATTATCTTATTTCTTGGAAATTAAAGAAATAACCGTATGTGGTAAAATCAAAGGCAGAAGTAGAATATCGTGTCATGGCAACAACTTTTAGAGATTACTTGGCTACGATATATCTTGCAAGATTTGAGAGTTACCCAACATAAGCCCGCACACCTATATGGTGATAACGAAGCAGCGGTGCATATTGCTGCTAATCTGGTGTTCCATAAGCGAGCAAAACACATTGAAATTGATTGTCACATTGTGCGCAAAAAATTACAGGCTGGTATAATTACACCGTCTCATGTTCCTTTCGGAGCACAACTAGCTGATATATTCACCAAATCATTAAGAAAGGAGTAGTTCCAGTTCTTAAGTGGCAAGTTGAGTCTCCATAATATTCATTCTCCAACTTGAAGGGAAATCTTAGAATAAAATATTAATTAGTTTCCTTGTTTTGTTGGAATTAGATTAATTGTAGAAGTCAAACTTTATTTTGCTCCTAGAATAGTGCAGTTGATCTCCTTCCCAGTAGGTATTTGTAAGGGTTATTTACACAAACACTCCATGAGGTTTTTTGTGTTTTAACAAACACCCCCTCATGTTTTAGATCTTACACAAATACCCCTTTAGGTTCCAAAAATATTACACATAAACTCATTTATTACGTGACTATCAATTAAAAGTTGACATCAATCTAAAAATTGACAAAATTGACCTTCTATAGTAATGTTTTCAGAATTAGAACGATAATGTATCCAAACAACCATAAGAGCATTTTAGTATTTACATAACTTATTTACATTTAATTAAAGATTTGTCATATTTTATGGGTTATGTGTAAAGTTTTTAGAACCTGAGTGGGTGTTTGTATAAGGTCCAAAACCTGACGGGGTGTTTATGAAAACACAGAAAACCTCAAAAGGTGTTTGTAAATCACTGTATATAGTTGTTACTTGTATAGCAACGTTCAATTGAAGGAAATACATCATTTGGTAGTAAGGAAGAGCGGAGGGGTGAGCAATTCATGCATACAGGCCCAGCATCTTTAACCTTTATAAGGTTATTCAGATTGATCATTGAATAATAGCATAAGTTAATTACTTTGAACTTGTTTGATAATGATTTGGATTTTGTTTTCGTTTTTTCACTTTTTATGCTTGAGATTTAAAAAGAAATGTAAATGAAACACAATATGAAGACTAAAAACTAAATTCAAAACCGATTGTAAGTTGTTTTCACTTTCACAATTTTGTTTTCGTCCACAAATTCTTCTTTAGTTTTTCTCTTCTATTACCACTCTTCTTCATCCCTCTTTTTATCTATATGCTTTTCTTTATATCTCAAGAACAAAAAGTGAAGAAAATAACCAGAAAACAAAATGCTTACCAAGCAACCACCTTGATTTTGGTTTGATATTAGGAAATATGCTGCTACTTAGTTCTTGTTCATTCTTTTTACCCTCAAGCCTAATAAGGATAAGTTTGTGATCCTTTCCTTCCATGGTAACTGCAAACTAGATACATGATATAAAGACTCGCTTTTTTGGTTCTAATATTTTGTTTATTGTTCTTATTAATAATGTGCATCAAAATCGAGCGTAGTGTTTTAACCGAGCCTTTCTTTTCCATTTTTGCATTTTCAATGGTTAGAAATAGCATGTTGTGCATAAGTAATTGGTTAGTCTCTACATAAGTTTGTGTTTGATCTATACTTTATGTTTCGTGAAGGGGTGTTGTCTGCCTGTTTTTGATAATTTGAGGCAATTACACCTGGTTCTTTGTTATTGCTACTGCTGGGAATTGCTGACAGAGTTGCTCAAGAAATCACGTAATCTGGAATATCTTGCCTTGCAACTTTACGTAAGATGATGCATTTATATTTTTGCTATGTGAAATTGTAGATCTTAACTATTCATATTCATCCATTCTTTGAAATAATCTCAGCATGTCGCCTGTGGAGACTTGGAGCCACCTCAGTGGAATCCACCAGAGTGTGTGCCTGATTGTTTGCTGTCACAGCTCAAGACTATCTCCATAAGGGGATTCAGAGGAAAACTAGATCAGAAGGAAGCAGTTAAGTTTCTTTTAAAGAACGGTGGAGTTTTAGAGAAGATGACGATTTATACTTGGGAACCTTTTCGTCCAAAAGGGGAGTTATATGAGGAATTGTCAATGTGTTAAATGGGTTCAAAGCATGTCAAGTTGAATTCATCTGAGACACTGTGTTAGGGTTCTAAAGGGTTTTACTTCCGAAGACCATTTTGGTTCCGGAAGGATTTTGTTTTCATAGTTGTAAAAATATCATCTTTGTTAGGTGAAGCTGAACCTATTTGCAATGGATTGTTTTCCCTAGTTGAATTTCTTATGAACTCTGTTTGTGTTCTTGATTGTTTCGGTTATGGTGACAGTGACATGACATGCCATGGTCACATTTATCAGTTCAATTTTCCTTGGTTAATTCAATTTCATTGAACTATTATTTTCCTTTTTGAAGTGTATAGTTAAGTTTAAAAGTCCGTCCGATATAAATATAATTTTTAAATTTAACTTGTTAGAGCACATCTAACTGGCTTGGTATGGCCTGGGCAAGGTAGCAACTGTTAGCAGAATTGACAGCTTGTCTAGCCTATTAAGGCAACATATATTCTACCTTATTTAGTCTAGCCATATCTAGAAGAGTATATTGTATAGTCAACTACTTACCTTGCATAGTCAAATGTAATGGTTGATTTACAGCCTTGTAATTAACCCAATAGTCTCTATATAAAGGAAGGAACTTTCACAAGGAGAGACATTCAAAACAAAACCCTTTTGACATGGTATCAAAACCTCAAATTATTTTTTTTTCAGTTTTTCTTTTAGCTTGCATGAATTCCTAGTTTATTGGCGGTGTTTTGTTTAATTTGTTTCTCAGCTTCAGGATTGTTGGAAACCTCTTCCTAGGTTTTGTCGGCAGTCTCTTAGCTTTCCATAGCATAATTTGTTTTTGATTTTTGGGTGGTTTGGAGCTGTCGGAATTTTTTGTTTCTGCACAGCTCCTTCTTGTCTTGGATTGTTGGGAAATTTTGCTCAATCATACTGTTCCTGTGACTGTTGTGATCTATCAGGTCTTTCAATTTTGTTTCTCGTGGTTATTATGTCAGGCGAAAATTCTATTGTTCGCTTTATTGGCAAAAACTACGCTAGTTGGGAATTCCAGTTCAGGATTTTTGTGAAAGGGAAGGAGTTATGGGGTCATTTGGATGGGTCTTCTATGGCTCCAACTGATCCCAGGGAACTTCGTTCATGGGAAGCCGGGGATGCCAAAATTGCTTCCTGGCTCCTCAATTCGGTTGAACCCCATATGATCAACAATCTTCGTGGGTTCACTACTGTTAAGGAGATGTGGGATTACCTTCGGCGGATTTATTATCAAGATAATTCTACCCGAAAGTTTCAATTGGAGTTAGACATCGGAAACTATCGCCAGGGGAACCTCTCGATTGAACAATTTTATTCCGGTTTTCTTAATTTATGGAGTGATTATTCTGGGTTGGTACATTCTAAGGTTCCCAACGCCACTTTAGCGGCACTACAAGCGGTTCATTCTAAGAGCCAGCGGGATCAATTTTTGATGAAGCTTCGACCCGAGTTTGAAAGTGCACGTGCTGGGTTAATCAATCGCACAACTGTCCCCTCTTTGGATGTCTGCTTGGGAGAACTCTTGCGTGAAGAACATCATCTCGCCTCACAGCTTGGCATTGCTCAAGACGTTGGTGGTACAAAGTTGGTTAATGTGGCCTACGCTGCTCACGGCAAAGGCGGATACAAATCGCTGCCGCAGTGCTACAGTTGCAAGGAAGTTGGGCACATTGCAAAGCATTGCAGCAAGAAATTCTGAAACTATTGCAAGAAGGAAGGCCATATCATTCAAGATTGCCGTATCCGCCCTCAGAATCGATCCGCTCCTGCCTTTCATACTGCTGTTCAGTCGACCTTTGTGCCTGCATCTTCCACTCAGACTGCTGTTCCGGGTTCTTCTTCCACCATTACTCCCGAGCAGTTTCAACAATTGATTGTTTCCGCTCTTTCTGCTCCTGGTCTCCAAGGTAAGAACCATCTTCTTCCTTCTCCATGGTTAATTGACTCTGCGGCTTCCAATCACATGACTGGCAGTCCGGCAGCTTTACATGATGTTCGTAAGTATGATGGTGAGCAGCATATTCAGATCGCTGATGGCAGTACTCTTCCTATTACTGCGGTTGGAAATATGGGGTCTTCCTTTACTAATGTTTTCGTGTCTCCTGATTTATCTGCCAATCTTATTTCTATTGGCCAATTAGTAGACGAAAATTGTTTTCTGCATTTTGATCGTAGTGGTTGTCGTGTGCAGGATCAAGTGTCGGGACAGGAGATAGCGAAGGGGCCTCAAGTGGGACGTCTTTTTCCTATTCAGTCGTTTTCAGTTCCTCGTTCAATTTCTGTTGGTTGTTCCGCTATTGCTAATATTAGCCATTTTTGGCACAAGAAATTGGGACATCCCAATTTTGTAATTTTGACACATCTTATGAAACATGGGTTTTTGAGCAATACATATGCATTTTCTTCCTTATCTTTTGATTGTGCACCATGTAAACTTGGGAAAAGCAAATCTTTACCATTTCCTTTGCAGGGTAGTCGTGCTTCTACATGCTTTGAGATTATTCATTCTGATGTTTGGGGTATGAGTCCTGTTCTTTCTCATGCTCAATACAGGTATTTTGTGACCTTTATTGATGATTATAGTCGTTTCACTTGGGTCTATTTTCTTCGTTCTAAAGCTGATGTGTTTTCGACCTTCCAAACTTTTGTTGCCTATGTCGAAACTCAATTTTCTACATTATTAAGACCTTACGCTCAGATTCCGGGGGAGAATATATGTCTCATGCTTTTCAATCTTTCCTACAACATAAGGGTATTCTCTCTCAGCGTTCGTGTCCTTACACTCGTCAACAGAATGGCGTCACCGAGCGTAAGAATAGACATCTTTTAGATGTTGTTCGTACCTTGATGCTTGAATCTTCCATCCCTCCTAGATTTGGGTAGGGGCATTATCTACGGCTGTATATTTGATTAATCGTTTGCCTTCTCCTACCTTGCATTTTGATTCTCCATATTCTCGTTTGTTTGGTGTTCTTCCTGACTATAATTCTCTGCATGTTTTTGGTTGCGTCTGTTTTGTTCACTTACCTCCCATTGAACGTCACAAGCTTGCTCCTCAATGGCACGCTTTTACATCAGCATAAGTATTGGGTGCAAATGGGTATACACCATCAAGCTACGTTCTGATGGCTCTATCGAAAGACATACAGCTCGTCTAGTGGCACTCGGGAATCGGCAGGAGTTTGGTGTTCTTCCTGACTATAATTCTCTGCATGTTTTTGGTTGCGTCTGTTTTGTTCACTTACCTCCCATTGAACGTCACAAGCTTGCTCCTCAATGGCACGCTTTTACATCAGCATAAGTATTGGGTGCAAATGGGTATACACCATCAAGCTACGTTCTGATGGCTCTATCGAAAGACATACAGCTCGTCTAGTGGCACTCGGGAATCGGCAGGAGTATGGCCTTGATTATGCAGAAACATTCGCTCCCGTGGCCAAAATGACTACTATCCGCACTGTTTTGGCCATTTCTGTTTCGAAAGGATGGTCGCTTCGCCAGATGGATGTGCATAATGCATTTTTACATGGTGATATGCAGGAAGAAATATTTATGTCTCCTCCTCCTGGCCTGTTTCCTCCCTCTTATGTTGAGGTTTATCGCTTGAAGCGGTCTTTGTATGGTTTGAAGTAGGCACTACGGGCATGGTTTGAGAAGTTTCGTACTACTCTACTGGATTTCACTGTTACTCAGAGTCAGTATGACACCTCTCTCTTCTTTTGCAAAATTGCTATTGGGATTGTTCTATTTCTTGTGTATGTCGATGACATTGTGATTACTGGATCTGATCTCCAGTTAATTTTGCAGCTCCAGCAGCACCTCCAATCTTCATTTCATATGAAAAATCTTGGTCCACTGCAGTATTTTCTTGGACTTGAGGTCCAACATTGTTCGAATGGCACGCTTTTACATAAGCATAAGTATACCCAAGACCTTCTTTCTTTAGCTAGTCTTCAAGACGGTAATTCGGTTCTTACACCTATGGAGGTCAATTTGAAGCTGCATCAGGCGGGTGGTGATTCCTTATCTGATTCGTCGATGTATCGGCAACTGGTGGGCAATTTAAATTATTTGACCATTACTCGGCCTGATATCACGTTTACTGTTCAGCAGGTCAGTCAATTTATGCCGGCTCCTTGCCAGAACCATTTGGCCACTACCCGTCATCTTCTTCGATACCTTAAAGGGACATCTGGTCGCGGTTTGTTTTTTCCTTCAAGGAATTCTTTAAAGTTGGAGGGTTTTAGTGATGCCGACTGGGTTGGTTGTCTGGATACTCGTCGTTCTGTTACGGGTTGGTGTATGTTTCTTGGCGATGCCCTTATTTCTTGGAAGAGTAAGAAGCATGCTCGTGTCTCGAAATCATCCACCGAGTCTGAATATTGGGCTATGTCGTCTGCCTATTTTTGAAATTGTATGGCTTCGAGGGTTGTTAGGTAAACTTAGTGTTTCGCAGCTTACTCCTACTCCTCTTCATGCTGATAATACCAGTGCCATTCAGATTGTTGCCAATCCCGTTTTTCATGAGCGCACCAAACATATTGAGGTGGATTGTCATTCCATTCGTGAAGCCCTTGCTCGCCATGAGATTACTCTTCCACACATTTCCACTGAACACCAAACCATTGATGTCTTCACCAAGGCTCTCTCTCGTCATTGCCATTAGTTCCTGATTGACAAATTGCTGCTTCTTGATCGCCCAACATCAATTTGAGGGGGGGGGGGGGGGGGGGGGGGGAGGGGGTGGTGGCGGAATGTTAGAAGAATTGACAGCTGGTCTAGCCTATTAAGGCATCATATATTCTACCTTATTTAGTCTAGCCATATATAGAAGAGTATATTGTATAGTCAACTACTTACCTTGCATAGTCAGATGTAATGGCTGATTTACAACCTTGTAATTAATCCAATAGTCTCTATATAAAGGAAGGAACTCTCACAAGGAGAGACATTCAAAACAAAACCCTTTTGACATCAACCAGCCTTCAGCCTATGCTTTTCAGTTTCTAGCGGGCTTAGGTTTGGACTGGACAGGTCTTGCCTTGAGGCAAGGCTGGTGGTCCACCAAACAAAAGCTTGCAGCCCACATGTGCAATGCATGCTGTTCCAAAGGCTACATTGTGGTAGCAAACCAAATGGTGCCACGTGGCACTGAATTCCAAAAATAATACCTGAGGAACCATAATTCGTCCAAAAATTGTGGAGATGCCACGTGGCCCATAATTTACATAATGACAACTTTGCCCATGGTGAAGTCATTATTGGAATATAATTACTACGCATTAATTAAATATATTTACCACATGAATATATTAATTAATAAGTAATTATATCCTCATAATAAGATGTCTCCTTGAGATCCTTATTCAATAAGGATTCAAATAATACGTAAACTTCCTTTACAAAAAAGGATTACTTATTCAATTAGAACTCATTTTCCTACTTATAATAAATAAATTCCTTATGAATTATTTATTATTAAAATCCAATCCTAAGTCTTTCCTAACTAGGATTACTTATTGATTGCAAACTCCTTCAACCAATCAGAAGCTCCGAATACCCCCAGGTCTCCACTATAAATAGAGAACATCTTCTCATAATTCAGGTACCTCACAATTATTCCTCAAAATTGCTTTTCAGTTTTCTCTCTAGATTTAACTGACTTAGGCATCAGAGCATTCTTGGTTGAACCCCCCCAGCTCGGGATTCAACCTTAACCTCAGGTGTTTACTGTATGTGTGGAGATTGAAGGGTCAATTTCTATCCGGACGATTTCTGCATCAACAACTGGTGCTTTCATTGAGAGCCGATTTGAGAAATTCTCAAAGCTTGCTCTTCGATCCAAAAGTTCGTACTTTTCCATCAAAATATTTGTTTTTTCTTTTATTCATTAAATCCTTGCATAATGGCAAGAACAAGACAAACCAAAAGATCCCGTGAGACGAAGCCCTCACAAGGGGAAGGATGGGCCGCCGACCAAGTGGAGAGTGACATGCCGTCGCATGTCCCACGTGGAGGACATACGGGACCCCAAGGTGTGGTGCCGGCCGCAGGACACGGCGCCAATGCCAGATGGAGCCTCGTCGGTGTTGCGTAGCCGCACACCTCCATACATGGGAATTTTACTGTAGCCCACGGAGGAGTCGGGGCCTGCTGACTATGCCGTGATGTCACCGAATTAGCCGGTGGCACCTTGCAGCACCGTGCCGTCACCGGAGGAGTCGAGGACACCAAGTTGCCGCTGGTCACATCGTTACTTTGCCAGAGGGCCTTTACGCCGTCACTGTGATTGGACAAGCATCCAATCTGGCCGGCCCACTTGCTGGGCAGACATTCTTCACGGGGCACACGGCCCACGGCGTACCATTGACGCAAATTGACGCCCAAGGACATCCGTCTTTGGATATGAATGGATTTGCTGCACTAACTTCGGAGCCAAGAGTTCACGCCTAATTTCAACATACCGATGGCCGATTCGTGGGAGAAGAGTCTCACCACGCTAACGAAGATTTAAGATTGATTCTGGATGAGCTCCGCACCACCAGAAATCAAGATAATCGTGAAGGAAAGGAGCCCACATGCTGCTTGGCAAGGGAATCTCGCCACAATGGTTGTCGTACTTCACGAAGATCACCCTCACACGCCAGTTTATCGCGGCAGGTGGCCCTGTAACAACCCGGAATTTCAATTATTGGATTTAAGTAAATTATTTATGTAAAATGATGATTTTACCCTTGGTCGGTAAAGGGCATGGAAGTCAAATTTTGTTTCGAGACACTTTTGGTGGTGTTTTGGATACCGTTGCGTAGGTCTCGAACTCACGAGTTCGTAGACAGGCGGCACGCGAAAAACGGAGTTCGTGGACGGAAGTTATGGGTCTAGATGTGCAAGGGCATTTCGGTAATTTTGTTTTAGGAGAAGATATTTTAACCCAATCATTGTCTCATCTTCATTTCACTTTCATCTTCATCTCATTATCATTTCATTCTCATCTCTCTCTGAAACATACACAAACCATCGAACCCGTGTGCGACTTTCACACCAAAAACCCATAAATTCCAAGTTTGATTCAAGGCTCCAACTTCCAGTTTTGATCAACTAATCGTATTCTACTCCTTCCCACGATCACAACCGTACCAACCATCGAAGGAGAGGACCATGGAGGAAGCCGAACCGAGGATAGGAAGTTTCGGACCTTCCGATTGATTTTCCGGCTAGCACAGGTACGTGTTTGTGGTTTTGAGGTCATATTTGGATTCCTGGGTTCGAGTAGATAGATTTAGACATAAAATTTGTGAAAAATGATTGAGTTTTCAGGAAGTTAGGAAAGCTTGAAGTTTCGGCCGGAAATAGAGGATTCCGGCGGAAACCAGACGGCGGCGCCGGCAGCTGGTCGTCTTCTCCGGCGAGTCGCCGGTGACCGGTCGGGTCGAGTTGAACCGGTCGGGTCGAGTTGAATCGGTCGGGTTGAGTTGGACCGGTCGGGTTGAGTTGGACCGGGTCAGGCCGAGTTGGACTGGGTTGGACCGGTCCAAGTGCGTGGGTACTGTAGTAGGCGCGTGACCGCGCGTGGCGGCGCGTGGGCGCATATTCCGACCTTCCGTCGGCGCGTGGCAGCGCGTGGGGCCGAGTCTGAGGTCATGGTGGCGCGTGACAATTAGTTTTTGACGTTTCAGACCTGTTGGCGCACGTTTTGAGTCGATCGGACGTCGTTTAGGGGTTATTTTGGGCGTTTTAAAGTTGCTGCGTTTTCTAGGCCAGCATAGTTAGACTCCCGGGTTTTAGGGGGTTTATATTTAAGGTTCTTATTATTAGCTGGTAATCCCGATTATTAATTTGGACAGGCGATACTGCTCCAGGAACTTCAGGGGAACGTACAGTTCGGGATTGAGATTGCTTGAACAGGTTTGTGAGTGGACTTTTGGTTTATAAACTATAATGCATGCATAAATGTATCTTTGATTTTAATCCTGTTATGTATGGGTGCAATGAATTTCTGGATTTTAGAAATGATGCTGGACACATGTTTTCCAATATTTCAGTGAAAGTGTGTTTTGAGAAATGGCCTGGTTTTTGTACTTGATTTTGATATCGTTTTGAAGTGGTAACTATTTGAGTATGTGATTTGGGTTGAGACCCGTAATTATGATTTTATTGATTTTGCCATAAAATGATATTGAAAAGAATTTGGCTTAGGCCGAGAAACAAAGATTTCGAAGTATGGATTTGGTTCACTGGTTCCTGTCCCGATGGTTACTGTTGCTCTGACCGGTGTTGAGGGGTCTTGCTCCGCTGGTTGTTGAGGGTTCGGACCTTGGTGTTGAGGGGCCTTGCTCCACCAGGTCGCGAAGCTGTCTATGCATAGTACATATTGTACATATTGTACAGAGAATTGTTGTACAGATTTTAACACATCTCAAGGGATACCCTGGTGTGTTGTGGATATGTCGGGAACAGTAAATTTGAGATATTATGTGTCAGATTGAACGAAATGATTTGAATTTGAGATATTATGTGTCAAATTGAATGAAATGATTTGAATTTGAGATATTTTGTGTCCAGATTGATTTAAATGATTTTAAACTCTTTTGAACAGAGTTTTCAAACCAAACTTTGGATCACGAGGTATTTTCATTATACAGATTTTATGTGAGTCCAACTAAGTGGTTTTAAAGAGAAATGGAAATTTTGGTGATTTACATATGATGTGTTTATATTATAAATTGTTTTATGTTATGCATGCATGATTTTATAAATGGAGGCGAAGAAAGTTATTTCTTGGAAAACAATTTATAAATGATTATTTTTGTCCACTCACAACTTTTGTGTTTAAACCCCCTTCAGGCAGTTTAGTAGAGTTGACGCGAACACTGATCTCGAGACAGAGGCATTAGTACTTCGACTGCGCTGTGTAATTATATTTGAGTAGGATATCTAAATTTTACTCTTGATCCTACTTAGACGCTCTGATATTATATTGTATTTGATTGGTCATTAATTACGGGAATTATTGAGTGCTTGAATCCCTTGTCTGACAAGTGGAAGTATTTATTGTTATTATATTTTGTAAGGATTGAAGGTTATTTTGGGAACCTTTTCTTAGGTTGTCAGACGGGATCAGGGTTCTTCCCGGGTTTCGAGGGGAAATTCGGGACGGGTCCTGACAGGCCCGACTCAGCAACCAAGTTCAAATTCAAACAGAACTTCTGCAGGAATACTTGGGCGAAGGGAATACTTCGCAAATGGTGGGGAGATGTACCAATTCTCGGAATCCTCAAGCAGTGCCCCTCGAAGACACGGCAAGGACCTTGTCTGAAGCCATCCTGTTTTACGAGGTGTCAAACTTAACGATTCCACCGACGAGAGTCACTCTCCTGGCTAAAACTATCGCCACAATCGGAGGCAGTCGATTCACGATTGATTGGGGAGACGAGTTGGGGACCACTCTCAAGTTAGAATCCCCCACCAAAACTCTTCCAAATGAGCAACCTCATAGTGTAGACAAACTCGTTCAAACGGACGAATCGGTGCTAATTCCGGAGGATCGAAAAACCTAAGCAATGAGGATAGGATGTACGCCTCATCGCGCTCGGCCTCATACTCCACAACGCAGGGAAATCAACGCCACCATGGTCACCGAGCTCCCCTCCCTTGTCAAAATCAACTTCACGTCGACGACGTGAGAAGGATGTTGGACCAATGACTTCAGGGGGTCCAACGAGACAGAAACTTGGTGGAAGATCTACGCCGTCAACTTAGAAATTCTTCAACCTCACACTCGATAAAACACATCAACTACTATCATAGTGTAATGGTGCTATACCGACACAAAGAGGCGCTCATGTGCAAAGTGTTTCAAGCTTCGCTTCAAGGTCAGGCAATGACATGGTTTAACCATCTCCCCCGGAGATCCATTGCCTCCTTTGAGGAACTAGAACTTGGATTTGTGAAGGAGTATTCACAACTTCGCACTGTCAAAGTAAAAGATAATCAACATTTCTCCGTGAGAAAGAGGTCCAAGGAGTCTCTTCGCCAATACATCCAAAGGTTCTGCGAAGAGAAGTCTCGCATCGCAGGGTGCAGAGACCTTGTCGCTGCAATGGATTTCAAACAGGGGCTACCCCTAGATAATCAACTCTACGGGGACATTGTGATGAACAATGCCCGAACTCTTACCAAGATGCTTTCCCTAGCAGAACGCCACGCCTCCCGGGAAGATGAAAAACTATCAGCGGGCACCACGGAGCACGACAAGACGGGCAAAAAGCCCACTTGTAAAGCCTTCAAAAATACCTCCTAAATCTCATTAAGGAGGGACACTGCACCGAGTACGTCATCGGAAAAGCTGCAGAACGTATTGGGGACAAGAGCCCTAAGAAGCCACCCTTTAAGACGATTCGCATAAACACTATCATCACCTAATCGGACCTACTTGGAACCACTTCCAAGCAAAAAAAGAGGAAAGGTCGGGATGCTTTGGCCATCGTCCAAGTCTCCCACGCCGCTGCCACCTCTGGGGTCACTGACGACTCTACATTGGGTTCTCCCTAAAAAACAAGGCCGGCCTCTACTGACCGCACGACGATGCACTCGTCATTTCGATCCAGATCGCCCATGCGCACGTTGATCGAATTCACGTGGATGAAGGAAGCGTTGAAAATGTCCTCAACTTGGAAACAGTGCGCAAAATGGGATTAGAAAACTTCATTACGAAGAAAGCAATCCCGTTGCGGGGTGTCAACGGTTCCACCAGCATGACCGCCGGAACTTTGGGACGAATACTCAAACATTCTATGTAGTGGACGAATACTCACCTTACAATGGAATTTTGGGACGACCATGGATGCACAAAATTTTGGCTGACTCAACTAGCCTTTATCAAAAAATCCAATTCCCGATCCCTGGAGGAGGAATTGGAGAGATAGGGGAGATCAAGCCATGGCCCAACGGTGCCTCATTAAAGGGCTAAAGGAAGTCGAACGAGCGGAATTCATCTCCCCTGATGACGCCATTGGGGGGGAAAAAACTCTCGTTTCGCTTCCTAAATAGCAATCAATTGTGGGTCAAGATCCCAAAGTCTCCGAAGAACCCCTAAAACTTGAGGGTTGGCAATCAAAAGATGACGTGATCCTCATACAACTTGACCCACAAATCTCGGAAAGGCATGCCCGCATTGGCGCACGCCTAAGTGACAAGGAAATGGAGGAGCTCACTGCATTCCTGCAGGAGTACAAAGACGTTTTTGCTTTATCACCCTACGATATGCTGGAATTGACCCTGCCATCGCTTGCCATAAGCTGCACGTTAATCCAGAACATAAACCAGTCAAGCAAAAGAGACGCAATTTATCTCATGAGAAGGTTGGTACCATCCAGGCGGAAATTGACAAGTTACTCGCCGCCGGCTCCATCGAAGAAGTCCCGCACTCTGAATGCCTAGCCAATGTAGTACTTGTCAAGAAAAAAGAAGAAGGACAGAGGAGGGTCTGCGTCAATTACACCGATCCGAACCTAGCCTGTCCAAAAGATAACTATCCCTTACCATGGATAGATCTTTTGGTGGACTCCACCGCTAGTAACGAACTACTCAGCTTTCTTGATGCATATTTAGGTTATAAGAAAATCTTCATATACGAGAAAGATCGAGACAAAACAACTTTTTTCTTCTAATGAGGAGTTTACTGCTACAAAATCATGCCATTTGGCTTAAAGAACACAAGCGCCACCTATCAACGACTTGTCAATCGAATCTTCAAAGAACTCATCGACAAGTCCATGGAGGTTTATGTTGACGACATCATGGTCAAAGGCGAAAAACGCAGCGATCACATCGCTAAGCTGGCAAAAACTTTCGACTTGCTGAGGAAATACCCAATGAAACTCAATCCTCCCAAATTCACTTTCGGTGTGGGGGCAGGAAAATTTCTTGGCTACCTCGTCACTCAACTAGAAATCGAGCCCAATCCAAATCAAATCAAAGCAACCATGGACATGAAGTCTCCTTCGACTCTAAAAGTAATTCAAAGTCTCACCGGCCGTGCCGCGGCTTTGAATCAATTTTTATCAAAAGCAATTGACCGGTGTCAACCCTTCTTTCAGGCGCTCAAGAAGGCTTCAAAGGACAAGTGGGATGAAAGTTTCGAAATGACCTTCCAAGACCTAAAAACGTATCTAACTTCACTCCCGCTCCTATCAAAGCCTAAAGACGACGAAGAGCTCTACCTCTACCTCGGAGTTTCAGACATGGCCATAAGCTCAGTACTTGTCCAAGAAGAACACGGAGTCCAACTTCCGGTCTTCTACACTTCAAAGGCTCTCCTAGACACCGAGACACGATACCCTAAACTTGAAAAGTTAATCTTAGCACTCTTGGTCACCACCAAAAAACTAAGACCTTATTTTCAAGCACACAAGGTGAACGTCATGACAGAGTATCCACTACGATCACTCCTCCATGCACCTGAAGCTTCCACGCGAATAATGAAGTGGGCAATTAAACTTCGTCAACATGACTTACTCTATCACCCAAGGACCGTCGTCAAGGGACAAGCACTGGCCGATTTCGTTGCCGAATTCACCTCCCAAGAGGATCACGGCAAGGGGTTGGCCGACGCCTCCTTGGCCGCTAATCCCCCCTTGCCACAACACCAAGGGGCGACCCCCCTTTTAGATGCTTTTCGCCGATGGCTCCTCCAATCAACGCGGAGCGGGAGCCGGAATCGTCATCATCACTCTTGATGGATCAATGATGGAACATGCAATCCAATTCGGATTCAAGGCTTCCAATAATGAAGCTGAGTATGAAGCACTAATCTAGGGATTAATACTTGCCAAGGAGTTGGGAGTCAAGAAGATTGTGGTTCATTTTGACTGACAGTTAATCACTAACCAATCCACTGGCGAATATGCAGCTCGTGATGCAAGAATGCTCCAATACAAAAAAAAAGTTCAGGAGTTACTCGCAACCTTCAAAGTCTTCACTTTCCACCAGCTTCCGAGAGTCGAAAAAGCGTAAGCTGATGCACTAGCCAACTTAGCCTCATCACTTGACTTTCGGTTCAAACGCTCAATCCTGATTGAGTACTTAGAACAACGTAATATAGACGTCCAAGAAGTAAAAGTTAGGCAAGTAAACCTTTCTCCTAGTTGGCAAGATTCGTTCGTCAACTACTTGGAAAACGGAACACTAACTGACGATCGACTCAAAGCCTGCAAAGTTCTAATGAAGGCCCCACGATACTACATCAACAAGGGCCAACTTTTTTTGTTGAAACTTTACTAGAGCAAACTTACAATGTTTGAAACATCCAGAGACACTTAAAGTTTTGACTAAAATTCACGAAGGCCAATGCGGCAATCATTCAGGTGGAAGGTCACTGGCGCAAAAGACACTTAGTGCCGGATTCTACAGGCCAACTTTGCACCAAGACGCATTAAAATACGCTCGGGCATGCGATAAATGCCAGAGGTTCAAGCCAACCCACCTGGAGCCACCCGAGGAGCTTCATTCACAAATGAGTCCATGGACATTCATGCAATGGGGCAGAGACATCGTATGGCCCTTGCCCAGCACCCTGGTGCCAAATCGGAAGTACCTAATCGTCGCCACTGACTACTTCACAAAATGGGTGAAAGCTATAACCTTAGCTACCATCACCAAAGTTGACGTACATAAATTCGTCTGGAGTAATTTCATATGCCGATTTGGGCTTCCTAAAGTCATTGTAACGGACAACGGAACTCAGTTCACCGCCGCTGCAACTAAGGAATTCTTTGAATAATGGAAGATATAACACTTTACTTCCACGACATACTACCCCCAAGGGAACGGCCAAGCCGAGGCATCCAACAAAACTATTTTAGACTGCATTAGAAAGCGACTTGATGACAAGAAGGGACTATGGGAGGAGCACCTGGAAGACACCCTTCGGGCCTACCGCACGACTCCACGTTGTGTAACCGGTGAATCATTGTTCATGTAAGGACCCTTCCCGAATTTCACCTCGAAATCTGCGAAAAGCCCTTTATCCTTAAATAATTTAATAAACCTTACAGGGTTCCCGACAGAACCACTGTACTTACTGACCACACCAACCTGTCAGACACAGGATAGCTTACAGGTCATAGCCGAGACCTCGGAATAGTGGTGGTCCAAAAAGTAACACGCTATGACACCAAATGTCAGTAGGTCAGACACTGCTGAAACCTTTACTGGAATCACACAAGACAACTAACTGGTCAGCCACTTGTGAACCATCAATAACTCGTCACTCTGGGTCATCGCCTACACCAACCCACTGACCTGGATGACGAAGGAACCAGACTTGATTAAATACTGTCTCATTGAGTCACCTCGAGTCGAACTCGATATCTCTGCTCTTCCAGAGCAACCTGAGTGATAACTCGATATCCTGGCTCGTTCTGAACCCCCGAGTGGTAACTAGATATACCTGCTCCTCCAGAGCACCCCGAGTGATAACTCGATATCCCTGCTCCTCCAGAGCAATCTTGGACCTCAACGATATGGCGAAGAAAGATCCCTCGAACGTCAACATTAGAGAACCCCTCGACGATCTGGCGGAGACATACCCTCTAACGCCAATCGGAGAACCCTCAATAATGTAGCGGAGAAAAATACCCTCCACGCCAATCATCGGAGAAACCCATGGTATAACCTAATACCTAGAAGTATGCATACCCATGCAATCCCGGAACCCTAGTCCGTTCACAACGCGAATAAAATACCAAAACATGGACGCTCTAGCCCCAAGGAACTTTTGACACAATAATGACCCAACTACCTTGACCTCCCGAGCTCAAAACCCTCTCCATGGTCAACCGTTACCACTGGGATTACCCAACCGGGGCTTTAAATGAACTCCTATGGCCTCAAAACCATCAAAATCCAGTCCGAAACTTCCCAAAACCCTAGTCACGCATTGGTGACCTCAGAATCAGTCCCACGCGCCGCCACGCACGGGTAGAAGGCCGGACCACGCGCCACACGCCGGCCACCCGCAGCCACTCACATTCACTCGCACCCACGCGCCAGCCACGTGCAGCCACGCGCCGTCACACGCGCCCACGCGCCTACTATAGTACTCACGCGCTTGACCCGATCTGACTCGGCCTGACCCGACCCACTTGACCTGACCCGATCCAACTCAACCCGATCGATTCACTAGACCCGACTGATCCAACTCAACTCGATCGGTTCACTTGGCCCGACCGATCCACTTGACCCGACCTATTGTCGATGACTCGCCGGAGAAGACGACCGGATCGCCGTCGTCATCACTGAAGTCTGGCCGGAGAAGATGACTGTGCCGCGGTGCCGTCGCCGTCCGCTGTCACTGTCGCCGTCCACCGTCGCCGTCCGCTGTCACCGTCGCCGTCGTTGGAAATTGGAATTTCTCGCCAGAAATCGCCATTTCCGGCGAGCTTCCAACTCCCTCATTTCTTGATCGATTTTCACGATCCACACATGTAAATTCATCTACTTTTCACCAAGAATCTAAAAATAAGGTCAAAGTTCCGAGATCATACCTGGTTTGGCCGTAAATCGATCGAGAATTTTTGGTCCACCTCCCTTCTCCGTCCGTCGTCTACGGCGGTGCTCCCACCTCGATGGTGACCCCAAAATGCCCGTGGAGTCGCGGGGAAGACCCTCCCAGCCTTGGTTTCGGTCAAGTCGGGCCAAAATTCGTCCAATGAAAAAGGGGGGTTCGGTGTTTGCACGGAGAGGGTCGGGTAGGAGAGAGAGACTAACATGGACCAATCTCCTGAAGAGAGAGAAAAATATCCTATTTATAGTTCAAACTTTTCAAAAATTACCAAACTGCCCCTGAAGCTTCTAGACCCGTAAAGATATCACCGGGTTTCTGTTTTTCGCATGCTGCCTGTCTACGAACTCGTGAGTTCGAGACCTACGCAACGACCCAAGAAAAATTCCCAAAAACACTGCCAATCAAAACGTGACTCCCAAACCCGTCCAAAATCGAGGGTAAAATCATCCAATACTCAAATTAATTTAATTTCTGGTCCGGGTCGTTACAAATTTCCCCCCTTACAGAAATTTCATCCCTGAAATTTCCCTAACTCAAGTCAAGAACCAACCTCCTGTTTCAGTTCCTCTCGCGTCACCACCGACACGAACTTGGCCTCAGATGTGATTCCCAAAAGAACTCGTGCACTCTGCACATTTTTTCATTCCAATCTCGACAACAAACCATAGGTGAGAACTACATCTAGGAGACATCCTGGAAGCATCGGCATCCATTCAACACGGAACATACCTCAAAACACGCCTCTGAGCTTGAGAAGTCCACTATGGTTCCTACTCCCAATCATGATTTCAAGACGTCACATGACCAAACATACCTCGAAGCCAGATGTCAGATAGGGGTACGATGGAGAAGACCCTTCATCATGTATAATACAATGCGTGCATACACAACATTTTTTTTTTCAACAAGTTCATAAGGATAAACCAAAAGCTCACCGGAAAAATCCATCTTTTGTAAACACATTCGGTGAGACCCACGAAATCCAAATAATGAAAACATTCCATGGTTCACAACCCTGCTTGAAAACCCTCCTCAAAGGAGTTCAAATCATTTAATTCGACCTGGACACATAATATATCAAATCCACTGTTCCCGACATATCCACCACACACCAGATATACCTCGAGGTGTGCAGAACTCTGTACTCTACATAGACAGCCTCAACGATCTGGAAAAGAACACCCTCAACACCAGCATCGGAGAACCCTCAACAACTAGCGGAGCAAAAACCCTTAACACCAGTCGGAGAAAAACCATGACCATGCACACCCGATATATCTCGAGTGGTGCAGAAATCTGTGCTATGCGTAGACAGCCTCAACGATCCAGTGGAGAACACCCTTAACACCAGCATCGGAGAACCCTTAACAACCAGTGCCGCAAAACCCCTCAACACCAGTAGGAGCAACATTTACCATCGGGACAAAAAACCAGTGAAAACCAAATCCATTTTTTGAAATCTTTGTTTCTTCGCCTCAGCCAAATTCTTTGAAAAATCATTTATGGCCCAAATCCAGTAAATCACAAATACGGTTCTAAACCCAAAATCACGGACTCAATAATTACCACGTCAAAACGATATCAAAACCGAGTCCAAAAACCAGGCAATTTCCCCAAAACACATTTCCACTGAAATATGAAAAACCTGTGTCCAGTAAGATTTGTAGAATACATAAAAGTATTTAATTCAAGTATACATGTATGCATGCATTTTCATCTACAAACCTAGGGTCCACTCACCAGCAACAGCGACGCCTACCTTGCCCGTGCATCACATGACCTCTGCCTCCCTCAGTTCAAGGTCGCTAAAGTGGTAAACGTCTCGGAGGTATCTTGTTAACAGAATCCTTAAATAATTTGCACACAAGTGTGCGGTTTGCAGAAAGTTAACCTAGAGCTCTGATACCAATTGTAAGAACCCTTCCCGAATTTCTCCTTGAAATCCGAAAAAGCCCTTATCCTGTCTGACAACTCTTTTTCCTCAAAATTTAATACCAGGAATGCCCTTTATCCTTAAATAATTTAATAAACCTTATAGGGTTCCCGATAGAACCTCTGTACTTACTGACCACACCTACCTATCAGATGTATGATAGCTTACAGGTCATAGCCGAGACCTCGGAATAGTGGTAATCCAAAAAGTAACACGCTCTGACACCAAATGTCAGTAGGTCAGACACTGGTGAAACCTCTACTGAAATCACACAAGACAACTGACTGGTCAGCCACTTGTGAATCGTCAAGAACTCGTCACTCTGGGTCACCGCCCACACCAACCCACTGGCCCGGATGACGAAGGAACCAGACTTGATTAAATTGAGTCTCACTGACTCGCCTTGAGTCGAACTCGATATCTCTGCTCCTCTATAGAAACTCGAGTGATAACTCGATATCCCGGCTCGTTCTGAGCCCCCGAGTGGTAACTCAATATCCCTAATCCTCTAGAGCACCCCGAGTGATAACTCGATATCCTTGCTCCTCCAGAGCAATCTTGGACCTCAATGATATGGCGAAGAAAGATCCCTCGAACGTCAACATTGGAGAACCCTTGACGATCTGGCAGAGACATACCCTCTAACGCCAATCGGAGAACCCGCGACAATGTAGCGGAGAAAAACACCCTCCACGCCAATCATCGGAGAAACCCATGGTATAACCCAATACCTAGAAGTATGCATACCCATGCAATCCCGGAACCCTAGTCCGTTCACAGCGCGATTAAAATACCAAAACATGGACGCTCTAGCCCCAAGGAACTCTTGACACAATAATGACCAAACTACCTTGACCTCCCGAGCTCAAAACCCGCTCCATGGTCAACTGTTACTGCTGCGATTGCCCAACCGGGGCTCTAAACGAACTCCTATGGCCTCAAAACCATCAAAATCTAGTATGGAACGTCCCAAAACCTTAGCCACGTGCCGCTGTGACCTCGGAATCAGTCCCACGCGCCACCACGCACCGAAAGAAGGCCGGACCACGCGCCACACGCCATCACACGTGCCCACGCACCTGCTACAGTACTTATGAGCCTAAATCGGTCCGACCCAGTGAACTCGACCTGAATCGGCCTACTCTACCCAACCGGATCCAACTCAACCCGATCGGTTCATTGGACCCAATTGGTCCAACTCAACCCGACCGGTTCACTCGACCCGATTAGTCCACTCGACCCGATCGATCGCCGGTGACTCGTTGGAGAAGACGACCGGATCACCGTCGCCGATCCTTAAGTCTGGTCGGAGAAGACGGTTGCGTCGCCGTGCCGTCACCGAAAACTAGAATTTCTCGTCGGAAATCGCCATTTCCGGTGAGCTTCCAACTCCCTCATTTCTTGACCGATTTTCACGAGCCACACATGTAAATTCATCTACTTTTCACCAGGAATCCAAAAATAAGGCCAAAATTTTGAGATCGTACCTAGTTTGGCCGAAAATCGGCCGAGTAGTTTCGATCCACCTACCTCCTCTGTCCGTCGTCTACGGCGGTGCTCCCACCTCAATGGTGACCCCAAAATGCTCGTGGAGTCGCGGGGAAGACGCTCCCGACCTTGGTTGCGGTCAAGTTGGAACGAAATCCGTCCGATGAAAAAGGGGGGTTTGGTGTTTGCACGGAGAGGGTCGGGTAGGAGTGAGAGACTGACATGGACCAATCTCCCGAAGAGAGAGAAAAATATCCTATTTATAGTTCAAACTTTTCCAAAATTACCAAATTGCCCCTGAAGCTTCTAGACCCGTAACGATCGCACCGGGTCTCTGTTTTTCGCATGTCGCCTGTCTACAAACTCGTGAGTTAAAGACCTACGAAACGACCCAAGAAAAATTCCCAAAAGCACTGCCAGTCAAAAAGTGACTCTCAAACCCGTCCAAAATCGAGGGTAAAATCGTCCAATACTCAAATTAATTTAATTTCTGGTCTGGGTCGTTACAGTTCACACTAGCTTTTGGCACCAATGTTGTCATCCCATCGCATGTAGTCATACCTGCGCCGTTTACCGAACTTTATGACTGTGTCATCAATTCCGTAAACCTCAAAAACTTCACTTGACTTGAGTGAAGAAATCCGAGAGCAAGTCATCAAACGAATATCGAACTACCAACAACAAGTTCAAAACTTCTACAACAAGAAAGCCAAAATTCGGAACTTTCTTCCTGGCGATCTTGTCCTCAAGAAAAGGTTCGCAACTCCGAACCAATCTGGGTCCCAAAAACTAAAGTCCCCCTGGGATGGTCCTTACCGCATCTACCATGTAGGCGGGAAAAGAAGTTATGTTTTGGAGACCATGGATGGGAAATTGGTGAGTGGTTCCATGAACGCTCACCACTTGAGGAAATACTATGTGTGAGTCGAGGCCATGCCTTGCCCACCAAGAATGGGGCCATGCCTAAAAGACATTGGCCCTGGGCCAAATTTTATTTTCAAGCTTTATGCACTTTTAATTTAAATCATCAATAAAGTTATTCATTCACAATTTTATTTAGATAGGTTAGCATAAGCTTGAATAATTAAGTCTTCTCCTGTAGAAGCAATCAAGCGTTCTCCCATAGAAGCAATCAAGCCTTCTCCCGTAGAAGCAACTAAGCCTTCTCCCGTAGTAGCAATCAAGCCTTCTCCTATAGAAGACTAAGCCTTCTCCCGTAGAAGCAATCAAGCCTTCTCCAGTAGAAGCAACTAAGCCTTCTCCCGTAGAAGCAATCAAGCCTTCTCCTATAGAAGCAACTAAACCTTCTCCCGTAGAAGCAATCAAGCCTTCTCCTATAGAAGCAACTAAGCCTTCTCCCATAGAAGCAATCAAGCCTTCTCTTATAGAAGCAATCAAGCCTTCTCCTATAGAAGCAATCAAGCCTTCTCCTATAGAAGCAATCAAGCTTTCTTCTATAGAAGCAATCAAGCCTCCTTCCATAGAAGCATCAAAAACCTTCTCCTGTAAGAAGTACTGAAACCTTTGTGCTCTCAAAGTACAAAAGCCTTCTTCAAGGAAGCGAAATTTAAAATTCCAAACACTTAGAAAAAGTCCCAAGGATATCTAAGTTGAGACAAGGTCAAACGCGCAATCCTGCGCAAAGGCATGCCTTGCAAGCGGATATGAGAATTCAATTCTCAACCTTTTTAAATACGCCCAATGGCATGGGAAAGGTGTGGATGTCACCTTTACAACGCTATAAAGAACAGCCAATTTGGAAAAGGAATGAATTATATATGTGCATAACAGCAAAGAAGGGCAAAAAATGCCGCCCCTGCGCGCGGAACCCAATTCAGAAATTCACCATAAATTCATTTCTCAACCTTTTTCAGAGACCTTAATAGTGTTGAAATTATGTGGGTGTTAGCTTTCTAATACCGTAGGAGCCAACTAATTCCGACTACCAAAAAATTATTAATTGACAAATCATTGGAGGAAGGTCAAGGCCGCAAGTCTGCGCACATGACCTAACTTCAATAAATCATCAAACATTCAATTCTTAACCGTTTTGAGAAAGCCCAACGGAAGTAGAAAGCTATGGGAGTCAGCTTTCCAACCCCGCTAAAATAACTCAATTCTGACCTAAATTGAGTATGTAATGGCCAAAATACTGCACAAAGGACGAATCTGCCAGAAGCAACGGGAATTGTGAATCGCTATAAAAACTTAAGACTTCTTTTATTAAGGGTTCAAAAAACAAGTTGTCAATTCACAAATTGAATGCGCAACTTTTTGCTAAAAAACGAAGCTGCATCTAAGCAAAAAAAATAATAATAAGAGGCTTAGAAAAAATTAAAAAGCTAAACCAAAACATTCCTATGCACTGAACTTCTAGTTGGAAGGGTTTTGAGATCCAAGCAACTCTCCATCAGGATACACCTCAAAGACATTATGATTCCTAAGTGCCTCCTCCATCATGGCCTTTGAAGTTTCAAAAGCCACTGCGAGGTCTTCAGGATAAAACAAATGCTTCGAGTCAAGACCACTTTGGGAATGAAGATAACCTTCAACAAATGAAGAACGGAGACCATCTTCAACCTGAGCCTTATAGCATTCAGCAACAACCAATCTTTGATGCAATTCCACCTTGGATTCTAGAAGATCAGAGATGGTTTTATTCGCATGACGGGCCGCCATGTCTGCTACCCGCAAAGATTGTGGGGGGCACACATGGGGCAAGTACGGCTCAAGCTCCAAATTTTTGATTTTGTCCTTCAAGTAAGAAATTGTGCCGTTTGCTTTTTCAAGCCTTTCCACCAAACCGGTTACACGGGAGTTGGAAGAATTCAAATCCTTCAGAAAGGTATCATACTTAGAGTTGGCAATCTGTAACTCACTCTTAAGCAACATGTTCTCTTTCTGAAGAGAATCTAAGTCTTCATAACAATATTCCTGAGAACGAAGCTTTTGTGACAACAAGGCATTCTCTCGCACAAGATCAACGCACGAGGGCCTGGGCAGATTCATTATCTTTCTTCAATTCCTCGTAATCCGCTTGAAGATTATCAAAGTCAAAGGGCGAAACGGTCTACGAAAAATTTGGACTGCGAACGGGGGCATCAGACCGCGCCACCTCGGTAACCCGGAAGCTTGGGACACCACGGGAGGCCCACAACCTCCCCCTCATCGCAAAACCGCGTTCTTGCAGCAGCTTTTGGTGGACACGAAAACCCCGCCGCTGGCCTTCCGGGGTCCGGCCGGGTTGCCTCCCACTTTGGCTCCTTTTTCCTTAAGCCCAAGAACTGTCGATCTCAGAACTTCAGTAGTCGCCGGAATACTCTTGACTTTCTTGGAAGGTTTATCAACATTGTCAGATGAAAGTTTGACGGATTTACACTTGCCATGCTTCACGGCCCCGACCCAGATCACCACCGCTCAATGACACTTGCATTTTGAATTCCTCCAGGAGAATTTCTAAAGGGACTAAGTAACCAACTCATCTCATGGAACTTGAAAGTTGTATATCAGGCCTACACGCATAGAGGCGTCACTATCACAATTAACAATTGCAGGCTACGACTACTCATGCCTAGAAACAACAAGCAAACACACGCGGTGCACACACATTCAACACAATCACAAACGCTCCCTGCAAAAATACTTCACAGCAGTGACACCCTGTGCACTAAGAAGCTCCATCAATGTAGGCAGCCCTATGCTAGTTCTAAGTGAGCTGGTGTGTGCAAAAACAACAAGCATTCTCTATCATTTCATATCAGATGAATTATGCAATATAAGAACAACATGATACAATCATACAAAGAACTTAGAACAGATTCAAAGCATCCTAAGCCTACACAGCAAAAATTAAAAGAACACTTAAAGCTTGATACCCAGAAACCTTCGTCAAGGTGAAAACTAGGGGTCGATATGCTGACCAGGAAATCCACTAAGTTTGATATTCAATACAAGATATAACCTAGCTTAATCTCTAAGAACTAAATCAAGAGGCAGCCATACCTTGTGAAATATCAAACTCCTTCAATAACAATGCTCCGATTATAAATCACCATTCATAGCAGCACTCTTCTCCATTGATGATTCTCACGAGGTCAACAAATCAATGGCAGCGTCCTTGCTCTTTATTGACTTGGCACCCAAATGACCCATATGTATGAATAGAAATTTGGATGATAAATCTCAATCTAAGTTCATCAAATCATGATACTTGATGAACCTAGAAGAGCGGTTTCAATAAAAATAATTTGGGGATGAAATCAAAATATGATTCAATCTGAGTTCTTTAAACCACGAACCTTGAAGAACATAGATGAATTCAAGAACCCAGAAATTTACCCAAAAACAAGTTTCAAAACCAAGTTTGATAAATCAAAATCAAATTTTCAAGAATGAAACATCAAGGAAAATCGGATATCTAAAACCATTTTACCTCAGCAATCTTTTCACAAAAAAACAGTTTTGGAAAACCATTGTCAAAACCCATAAATTATAGCAGCCCCCATTGAGAGCTCATCCCCTTTCTACTTCACCCTCTCTTCGTGAATGAACCAACTCACTGCCCTATATTCCCAAAGCTGTTAAAAGAACTCAAAACGCACACTTTGACAGCTGATGTCAAAGTGTGACAAAAATACCCTTGAGTAAAACGAAACAATTCTCAGTTAAAAACGTTTTAACAGCTGATGGTAAGAACTGAAAAATGACGACTAGTCATTTAGCGTTTTTCACAGCTGAAAGTAAGAATTTAAAAACAACGACTAGTCATCTGGCGTTTTTAGAAAACAGTTTCAAATGGTGCATAAATATGCTTATGCAATGTAGTATACCTTCATTCTCACAGCTTCAACCATCTTCAAGATAAAATACCAACATGACCTAGAGATGCTAACTTGCTAGATTGAGCTAAGGTACATAGTAAGAAAGTTTACAATGACAAGCAAAGCCAATTACAATGGCATGCCTAAACAAAGAACTAACAATCTCCCCATTTGGCTCTGCCTTGTCAAAACCCATCACTCAACCTAAGAAAAACCTATCTCACACCCCATAACTAATCTTGATCAACCTGTGATTTGGAAAGACAGAATTCTGCAAAGAGAAACTTAAGACCAAGAACAAGTGATCAATCCAAGTGAAAAGCTTAAGCATAATGAGATAGAAATCGAGGATCCTACAAAGAGAAACTTAAGACCAAGAACAAGTGATCAATCCATGTTAAAAGCTTAAGCACAATGAGATAGAAATCAAGGTCAATTGTAAACTTTCTCCCCCTTTTTTTACAGGGAAAGACAAAGAACATATCCCTGCAAGATCCAATCAGGATTACTGTGAAGCAAGCAGAAATAGTCAAACCCCAAAATCAATTGCACAAATAGGGATGAGAACAATCCAAATTCCAAGAACAAACACCAATCAAAGAGACAACAAATAATGACAAACAATGTGAATGCCAAGAGATGGATAGAAAATGACTCACATCAAGTCATATTAAAGTGAACTCGAGACAATAATGCATAGAATAACAAGCCACAAATGTGAAACCTCAAGCCAGATTCTCACCAAATAGATAGGAGAGTATTCCCCCTCAATGAAGCAAGAAACAAGAGCAGGAGAAGCGCCCCCCTACATAACCAACCTCACACACAAATCTGTAGCAGAAAAGTAAGTTCCATTGTGTAATATATGTAGTTGGCACTCTGTATCTTTCAAGATCTAGTGAGCATAGGACCAAGAAAGCAACATGACAAAAATTATGAAATCAAGTGGTGGAAAGAACAACTTGATCAAGGGAGAATCTCAAAACATTCTTAAATCCATAAGTAGTTCAGTGAAATAAATAAACACCCCCTCAACATATGCTTGAACTTAATTAGATCATAAACAAATAAGATTTAAAATACGAGAAACATAGAACAAAGGTGACAAACATATGAACCACTAGTTCACAAACGTTGATGCCGCAAGCAATACATGACCAGATTTCATGAAGTAAGAGTTGAGAATTTTGAAGTATAAGGAAATGTGCGTATGACTCAAAGTATGTATCAAAGGAATCAGAGTTCACATGATAGCATCCAAATATCAATTAAAAACTTAGAGGCAATTACTCCACTAGATTAACAAAACTATCAAAGAAATTGAAATGTTCAGATTTCATTTGAGCACTTGCACAAGTGTTTTTTTTTTTTAAAATTGATATTTGAAATGGCTGAATTTTGTGGCTTTTTGTCCTAAATCACCTGAACCACCCTTATAACACCTTAGGACCGTAACTTCTTCGGTCACACTTCAATAACACCCTTTTTACCTTAGAACACATGATATCTCCTTATATCACCCTAGGGTCGTGACTACATTTGTCACACTTCAAAACAAACAATTTTTATTTATTTATTTTATTTTTTATTCTTTTTTATACTCTAGTTTCACCTCCATAATTTTTTAATTTAAGAAACAAACACTCAATCACCATGATAATTAAGTTAGAAAAGTGGAGTAGATGCATTAATGCTGAAAGAAATGGAGTATTATCATGTAAGCATAAATTTTCAAAAACATGAAAACTTAATGGAAATTTTGATAAGAAATACTCACTCACATATAATCATAGTCAAAGTTTTGCTTAGGGACTCAAATTCTGAGAAAGAGTAGATCAAAGGTCAATAAGTCCTTTTTGTTTTTAATTTAACACAAAAAATGAGTAAGAACTAATAGTCAAACACATTAAAGGAGAGAGACAAACTTAGTTCACTGGAAACACATTATGGAGCATTAAAGATGATTAAGATATTTTATTTTTCTGAGTGAAACACTCAAAACAACTGACTTTTTCAACAAAAGTAAAAACATGCATCCTTCCAAAACCAATCGGTATATTCCACTGCATAAATCACAGACCAAAGAAGATGACTAGTCAGCTAACTGCTTCGCACAAACTCAAAGAAGGACATTAGGAGCCAGATGCCAAACAGTATTGAACACACAATTAGTAAGAGATGGAAATAACATAAGCAAGAAAACACCAAATGAATAGAAATAAAATAAAAACACATGCATGGCATGGTGTCTAGGCTACATGAAGCACATGGAAACCAATTTAGCCTAGACACAAACAATAAGCAAACTACTCATCAACGCGGGGAAGAACATGGTCTTCCTTCTTGACTCACACTTTCTTCAGATTTGACCAGCTAGGAGTCAAAGAGATCAATTTAGAAAGTTTGATAAGTTCATTAAGAAGATCATTCACTTGAGCTTGAAGTGAGTTGACATTTGTTTTAATATGATATGGAAAGGATGACCTCTCAAACTCTATGAGCTTAGGACACCTAGGTCTTATGTGTCCTAATGTGCCACAGTGATGACATGTAGGATTGAACCCTTTTGCCTTCGGTGAAATAAATGGAGCAAGTGATGGAGAATCATCTCTTTTCGCACTTATGCCAGATTTTTCAGTCTTGGATACTTTAGAACATGAGACATGATTCTCAACATCAATTTCTTTGAAATTTAAAGACTCACTCCTAAGAATATTACACCTAGGCCGAATGTGACCAAGTGCCCCACAATGATGACATGTAGGAATGAATTTCTTAGCTCTCGAAAATGATGTAGCTTTGAGAGGCAATGACTCAGTAGATTGAGGCTGAATTCCACACACTTTGAGAGAGTTTTCAACTTGTTGACGTTGAGATAAGGATTTAGACTCATTGAAAAATTTAGTGACATATTTAGTACTAGTGTTTAAACTTGTACTAGCAAACCCAAGTCCGCCCTTATCCCCATGCAACTTCCCCATTCCAAGCATTTTTTCAATTTTTTCTGCTCCTATGGTCAGTTGAATTATCTTCTCATTTGCTACATTCAGTTGACACAACAAACTTTTGTTGGACTCTTGGACAGTCTGATTAGTAGCAGTTAAGACATTTACTTGACTTTCAAGATCATTTTTCAAGAGAATCAAACTATCCAACTCAACTTCTAATGACTCAATTGTGTCACTCAAATCCTTTTCAGTTTCCTTTAAAGTTTTATTTTCCTTTTCAAGATCTATGACTTTCCTTTGAAACAACATATTACTCTCTTTAATCTTACACATCTCATTGAAAAGCAAGTCATATTTTTCACACAAACCATTGTATGAAAGAGCATCATATGATTGGTCATCTTCATCATACAACTGATCATCATCACAAGACTATGTTTTTCCTTCATTTGATGCAGAAGACCCATCAGGAATAGAGTCACAAACAAACACAGCATGAGCAACAAGACCTGTTTCATCATCAGAGGAAGATGAGAACACAAATGATTCATCACTACCACTTTCACTTGAACATTCCATTTGGGCTTTGCCCTGATTATTATAGCTTTTCTTGCTATTGTTTTCACACTCAGCAGCTATATGACCAATCCCACCACAAGTAAAACACCTGATTGATTTTCTATTCCCCTTATTATCCTTGAAACTTGAAAATCTATCATTGTTTCTATCATTTTGTGCTTCAAACTTCCCATTGTACCCTATGTTCCTAGACTCAGACTTCCTTTTATTCCCGAAGTCCCTAGACTGACTCCCACTTGCCCGTGCATCTCTACCTTTGTCTTTTAGTATCTTCCTGAATTTTTTAGCAAAGAGAGCCATTTGGTCCTTCACACTTTGGGAAGAATCAGACAACAAATCAGATTCAGTTTGAGCAGATTGCAAAGCAATATTTTTCCCCTTTATAGAATCCAAAATTTCCATGTCCATTTCCATTTCAAAAGTCATTAGTTTACCCACCAACTTTGCCAACCTAATCTCTTTTAAGTTTTGAGCTTCCATTATTGCCATTTTCTTAGGTCTGAATTTGTTGGGTAAGACACTAAGGATCTTTTGGACAGTGGTCAATTCAGCAATTGGTACTCCAAGACTAACACATTCATTAGTTATAGACTCAAGCCTTTCATAAAATTATGAAAAAAGTTTCAAACTCATTCATCCTAGTTTTTTCAAACTTTGCTAAAGCCATTTGAAGTTTGAGATCTCAGACTTGAGCATCTCCTTCATGTACAATTCTTAGCTTATCCCAAGCTTGTTTTGATGTGGTGCAATTCCTAATGTGTGAAAACTGTGACATGGACAAGGCAGTGACAATTGCATTTCTAGCCTTCTTGTTGGAGGATGAAGCAAGAGCTTATCCTTGAGTCCAATCTGACCATGGTTTATTTACCACCTCACCATCTACAATTTTCCTGGGACACTTCCACTCAATGTTTAGATAATCATATGCATTTTCATCATATGCATTAAGAAAAATTTCAAATTTTTCTTTCCAAGAAGCATAATTTGTACCATGAAAGAAATGAGGAGCATTACAAAAGATTCTATCACGCCTCATCACTTACTCTGGCTGGATACCAACAATTAACCCTAGGACCAACTCTATGTGTATCTAGAGTTGGCTCTGATACCAACTGAAAGTTGTATATCAGGCCTACACACACAGAGGCGTCACTATCACAATCAACAGTTGTAGATTGCGACTACTCACACTGAGAAACAGCAAGCAAACACTCGTGGTGCACACACATTCAACACAATCACACATGCTCCCTGCAAAAATACTTCACATTAGTGACACCCTTTGCACTCAGAAGCTCCATCAATGTAGGCAGCCCTGTGCTAGTTCTAAGTGAGCTGGTGTGTGCAAAAACAACAAGAATTCTCAATCATTTCATATCAGATGAATTACGCAATATATGAACAACATGATACAGTCACACAAAGCACTTACAACAGATTCAAAGCATCATATGCCAACACAGCAAAAATTAAAAGAACAATCAAAGCTTGATACCCAGAAACCTTCGTCAAGGTGAAAACTGGGGGTCGATCCGCTGACCAGGCAATCCGCTAAGTTTGATATTCAATACAAGATAAAACCTAGCTCAATCTCTAAGAACTAAATCTAGAGGCGGCCATACCTTGTGCAATATCAAAATCCTTCAATAATACTGCTCCGATTGTAAATCACCATTCACAGCAGCACCATTCCCCATTGATAATTCTCACGAGGTCAACAAATCAATGGCAGAGTCATTGCTCTTCATTGACTTGGCACCCAAATGACCCATATGTATGAAAAGAAATTTGGATGATAAATCTCAATCTAAGTTCTTCAAATCATGATACTTGATGAACCTAGAAGAGTGACTTCAATAAAAATAATTTGGGGATGAAATCAAATGTAACAAACCAGAATTTTAATTATTGGATTTTTGTAAATTATTTTATAAAAAGACGATTTTACCCTTGGTCAGGTAAAGGCGTGGAAATCAAGTTTTGTTTCGAAACATATTAGGCGGTGTTTCGGGTACCGTTGCGTAGGCCTTGAACTCACGAGTTCGTAGACAGGTGGCACGCGGGAAACGGAGTTCGTGTACGAAAGTTACGGGTCAAGATTTTCAAGGGCATTTAGGTAATTTTGGATTGGGAGTAGATATTTTAACCCCAAACCATCAGTTCATTATCATCATTATCATCCTTTCTCTCAGAACCACACAAACCCATCCCGAAACCGTGAGAGACAAAACACCCAAAACCCACAAAAGTCAACTTTGATTCAAGGCCTAAACTGCCATTTTTGTTCCATTAATCGAATTCTACTCCTTCCTATGATCACTGCCATACCAACCATCAGAGAAGACACCCACGGGAGAAGTCGAACCGAGGAAAAGAAGATTCGAACCTTCTGATTGATTTTATGGCTAGCACATGTACGAGTTTGATGTTTTGAGGTCATATTTGGATTCCTGGGTTCGAGTAGATAGATTTAGACCTAAAGTTTGTGAAAAATGGCTGAGTTTTGAAGAAGTTAGGAAAAAGCTTGGATCGGTCGAAAATGGAGGATTTCGGCGACGAATACGGTGGCGGCAGCGGTGGTCCGGTCAGACTCCAGCGACGGCGACGGTGGTCCGGTCGTCTTCTCCGGCGAGTCACCGACGACCGGTCGTGTCGAGTCAGATCGGGTCAAGTCGAGTTGAACTGGTCGGGTCGAGTTGAATCGGTCGGGTTGAGTGAACTGGTTGGGTTGAGTGAATCGGTCGAGTGGAGTTGGATCGGGTCAGGCCGAGTTGGGTTGGGTTGGACCGGTCCAGGAGCGTGGGTACTATAGCAGGTGCTTGATAGCGTGTGCCGGAACGTGGGCACGTGGTCCGCCCTTCCGCTAGCTCGTGGCGACGCGTGGGGTCGATTCTGAAGTAACGGTGGCACGTGGCAGCTAGTGTTTGATGTTCCGGATCTGTTAGCGCAGGTTTCAGGTTGATCAGACGTCGTTTAGAGGTAGTTTTGGGCGTCCGAAGTTGCTGCATTTTCTAGGGCAGCGTAGGTGGATATCCCAGGGTTTAGGGAATTGTTATATAAGATTCTTATTATTAGCCGGTAATCCCGATTGTTATTATTGATAGGCGATACTGCTCCGGGAACCTCGGAGGGACAAACAAGTCGGGATTGAGCTTGCTTGGACAAGTGGTGAGTGGACTTTTGGTTTATAAACTATAATGCATGCATCAATGTATCTTTGTTTAAATATTGTTATGTATTGTTGCATTGAATTTCCGGAATTGAGAAATGATTGCTGGACACATGTTTTTCAATATTTCAGTGAAAGTGTGTTTTGAGGTATGGTCTTGTTGTTGGACTTGATTTTGATATCGTTTTGACGTGGTAATTATTTGAGTCCATAATTTTGGGTCCAATAATGATTTGAGGGGGGCCAGGATCCGGGGCCAAGATCCGCTGTTGGTGGTGAACCCGGTGAACCTCCAATATAAACAATATCAATTTGAAGGGGCCAGGATCCGCTGTCAGCGGTGAACCCGGTGAACCTCCAATATAATTAGTGATTTTTCAAAGAATTGGTTTTCACTGTTTTCTATCCCGATGGTCACTATTTCTCCGACTAGCGTCGAAGGGTTTGCTCCGTTGGTTCGTTGAGGGCTCCGACTCTGGCATCGAGGAGTTTTGCTCCACCGGGTCACGAGGCTGTCTATGCATAGTACAAAGTTTGTAGTACAGGTCATAGCACATCTGAAGGGATACCCTGGTGTGTTGTGGATATGTCGGGAACAGTGGATTTGAGATATTATGTGTCCAGGTTGAATTAAATGATTTTAAACTCCTTTGGGGAGGATTTTCAAGCCAAACTGTGGACCACGATGTGATTTCTTTATACAGATTTTGTGTGGGTCCAACCAAGTGGTTTTAAAGAGAAATGAAATTCCGGTGATTTGCAGATGATGTTTTATATCATGAACTGTTTTATTTGATCCATGCATGGTTTTATTCGTGGAGGGGGAAAAAGGAAGATTTCCTCGGACAACGATTTTTAAACAATTATTTTTGTCCACTCTCAACTTTTGTGTTTAAATCCCCTCCAAGCTGTTGAGTTGACACGGGCACTTCTTACGAGGCGGAGGCATTTGTATTTCAGCTGCACAGTGTATTTAAACTTCGAGTAGGATATCTAAATTGTACTATTTATCCTACCTAGACGCTCTGATATTATATTTTAATTGGATGGTCGTTATTTGTTGGAAATGTTGAGTGCTTTGAATCCCTTGTCTGACAGGTGATGTTGGTCATATTATATTTGTAAGGATTGAAGGGTATTTTGGGAACCTTTCCTTAGGTTGTCAGACGGGATCAAGGTCCTTCTGGGGTTTCAAGGGGAAATTCGGGACGGGTCCTGGGAATTGGTATCAGAGCACTCGGTTAAATTCCTATAGACCATACACCTAGTGTACACGTGAATTGTTGGTATTGATGAGTTACAGTTTCTTTTCAGTGTAATACCTCCGAGACACTATCCCCGTCAGCAGTCTGGGAACGGTGGAGACGCCCATGAACCCGCAGTGGAGCCTGATTTGAGGCAGACACTGGAACAGCTGGGTCAGACATTAGCTTCAGTACTTCAGGATAGGGCTACTACTGAGGTTTCACATATTAAGAGATCCCAGAGATTAGGGGCGACGATATTTACGGGCGAGTCTAGCCCAGATGATGCTGAGGATTGGATTATTCACTTGGAGTGAGTGTTCTTGGTCATGAGATGTCCTCCAGGGGATAGGGTACTGTTGGCCACATTTTTGCTAAGTGGTTATGCTTACCACTGGTGGCACTCATTGGAGGTGTCAGGCTGGGGTGTCCATACACTTACTTGGGTGGCTTTCCAGGAGCGCTTTCTTGAGGAATTTTACCCTCGCTTGCACCAGGAGGCCAAAGAGGTCTAGTTCTTGCATTTACAGCAAGGAGACATGACTGTGGCCCAGTACGAGCACAGATTTATAGCGCTGAGTCGCTTTGCACCGGCTTTGGTGGCGACCGAAAGGGACAAGTGCCGCATATTTGAAAGGGGACTAAGGGGTGAGATTCGATCAGCAGTTACGGCTATGGCTCACACTTCCTTGAGGACTTTGTCTGATGCTGCAGCCCGAGTAGAGTTGAGTTTGGCTTTGCCAGTCCAGCAGCAGTACAGTGGTTCCAGGCGACGTCGGGAGCACTGGAATGTCGAAACCTCTAGTCAGGGATTCCGGATCTTCTGGGAGTACAAGATCCAGGTCAGGCAGTGGCAGAGCTGGCCAAGCACGGCAATCATCTACTCAGTCTAGCGGTGCCTCAATGCAGTCAACCGGAAGACAGGGTGGCAGATCTGGTGGCTCCGGTTGTTTCGTCTGCGGGCAGACTGGTCACATCAAGGGATTCTGTCCACATCGTCGTTCGGGCAGTAGTTCCTTGGGTCGTGATGCTACTGAGTTGAGCCAGAGGGCAGGACAGATGTCTGGTACTATAGTTGGGGGCCATACCCAATTCAGTGGGGCCAGTAGAGCTAGTGGGACCAGTAGGGCCAGAGTTAGATATGGGGATCGTGGTCGATCTTCGGGTACACCAGCTCGAGTTTTTGCTATGATGCAACAGAAGGCTCGAGCAGCACTAGAGGTGGTCACTGGTACGTTATCTATATTCAACCGTGATGCTTGTGTTTTGATAGATCCCGGGGTGACTAATTCTTTTATTTCTCGGGGTTTTACACTGTTTGCTAATAGAGAATTATCCCTGATTGGTTGGGACATGGGTATTAGTACTCCTACCGGAGATATGTGAGTGGCGAACCTTGTGATTCGCAGTTGTCCGGTGATGGTTGAAGGCCATGGGTTGGAGGCAGATTTAATCCACTTAGATATTTTTGAGTTTGATGCGATTCTGGGGATGGATTGGTTGACTATACACCATGCCTCCATAGACTGTTATGACAAGATAGTGGTTTTCCGGAGTCCAGGTTTGCCGGAACTTACGTTTCGGGGAGATCGTAGGGTACTACCCTCCGGAGTGATATCGGCGTTAACTGCTGAGAAATTATTGAGGAAAGGTTGTGAGGGTTACTTGGCTCATGTTTTGATACTCGCGAGACTCCGATGAGAGTGGAGGATATTCCTGTGGTGAGTGAGTTCTCTGATGTGTTTCCAGGATTGCCACCTCACTGGGAGATTGAGTTCAGCATAGAGCTTCTACCAGGTACTCAACCTATCTCGCAAGCACCGTACAGAATGGCACCGGCAGAATTAAGAGAGTTGAAGACTCAGTTGCAGGATTTGGTGAATATGGGATTTATTCGACCAAGTGTTTCACCATTGGGTGCGCCGATATTATTTGTGAGGAAAAAGGATGGTGGTCTGAGATTGTGTATCGACTACTGGCAGTTAAACAGGGTTAAGGTGCGGAATAAGTATCCTCTACCGAGGATTGACGATTTATTTGATCAACTGAAGGGGGAAAAATATTTCTCAAAAATTGGCCTTCGATCCGGGTACCATCAATTGAGGATCAGGGAAGGGGATGTTTAGAAAACAGCTTTCAGGACACGTTATGGTCATTATGAGTTCTTGGTGATGCCCTACGGGTTGACTAATGCCCCGGCAGCGTTTATGGACTTGATGAACAAGGTGTTCCGAAAGTATTTGGATCAATTTGTAATTGTGTTCATCGACGATATCTTGGTGTATTCAAGGAGTGCCAAGGCACATGAGAAGCATGTAAGGTTGGTACTGAATATGGCTAGGAAAAAGAAATTGTTTGCCAAGTTCAGTAAATGCCAGTTTTAGTTGACTGAGGTGGGATTCTTGGGTCATGTGATTTCGGCTGAAGGTATCAGCGTGGATCCCCAAAAGGTTGAGGCAGTGGTAAACTGGGAGCAACCGAGGACAGTGAGAGAGGTGAAGAGCTTTCTGGGTTTAACGGGATATTACAGACTTTTCGTAGATGGATTTTCTACGATAGCTGTCCCGTTGACTCGGTTGACTAGGAAAGGAGTCAAGTTTGACTGGGAAGTTGATTGTGAGCAGAGCTTTCAGGAGCTAAAGAGAAGGTTGACTTCTGCTCCAGTATTAACCCTTCCAGATGGTAACGGGGGATTCGAGGTATACAGTGATGCATCATTGCGGGGTATAGGCTGTGTGCTGATACATCATGGGAAGGTGATAGCGTATGCTTCCAAGCTACTTAAACCCCATGAGATGAATTACCCCACTCATGATTTGGAGTTAGCTCCAGTGGTGCATGCACTGAAAATCTGGCGACATTATTTATACGGGGAGAAGTATCGGATCTTCACCGACCATCAAAGTTTGAATACTTGTTCACCCAGAAGGACCTGAATCTGAGGCAGAGAAGGTGGCTTGAGCTGATAAAAGATTATGATTGTACTATAGAGTACCACCCAGGAAAAATCAATGTTGTGGCAGATGCCTTGAACAGGAAGTCCATGGGTTCTTTGGCCCATTTGCAAACAGTCTACCTACCATTGTTGGTAGAGTTTCGTAGAGCGGGGATTGTACTGGACAATGATAGCCAGGGGGATTTGTTGGCTAGTTTTCATGTGAGGCCTGTTCTGATTGATCGGATTATTGAGGGTCAACTCCAGGATCCTATATTGTGCATTATCAGGATGGAGTTGGAGGCTGGAAATAGGCATGATTATGCACTTAGGGATGATGGAGCTTTGGTTAAGGATGGACGGTTATGCGTACCGAATGAGCTGGAGCTAAAAAGGGAAAATCTTGATGAGGCTCATAGTTCGGCTTATGCTATGCATCCAGGAGGTACCAAGATGTATCATACCCTAAGGGAACATTATTGGTGGACTGGGATGAAAAAGGAAATTGCTGAGTTTGTGAGTAGATGCCTCACATGTCAGCAAGTGAAAGCAGAGAGGCAGAAACCCTATGGGACACTTCAACCATTACCTATCCCGAAATGGAAGTGGGATCACATTACGATGGACTTTGTGTATAAACTTCCAAGGACACAGAAGGGACATGATGGGATATGGGTAATTGTTGATAAACTCATTTCCAGATGAGCAGGTACGCCAAATTGTTCGTTGATGAGATCATACGGCTACATGGGACTCCATAGTCAATTGTTTCGGATAGGGATCCTTGGTTTACCTCCAGGTTTTGGCGGAGTTTCCAGAAGGCTTTTGGCACCACCTTGCCAGTACAACTTTTCATCCTCAGACGGATGGTCAATCTGAGAGGACAATCCAGGTTTTGGAGGATATGATGAGAGCTTGTGTACTGCAGTTTAAAGGGAACTGGGATTCACACCTGGCTCTGATGGAATTTGATTACAATAACAGTTATCAGTCGAGTATTGGGATGTCTCCTTTCGAGGTACTGTATGGGAGGCAGTGCATGACACCATTGTGCTGGAATGAGGTAGGTGAAAGGAGACTGTTAACACCAGAGTTGGTAGATTTGACTGAGGAAAAGATTAGGATCACCAGAGTTGGTAGATTTGGAGAGGATAGGACCAGTGGCCTATCGACTTGCTTTACCCTCGAAACTGTCAAGAGTTCAAGATGACTTCCATGTATCTTTGCTCCAGAAATATCTATTTGATGAGTCTCATGTGTATTGCGCAGAAAGACTATTCCTCTAGTTAAAGTGTTGTGGAGGAATCATAACGTGAATGAGGCCAAGTGGGAAACGGAGGCATTAATGCGGGCGCAGTATCCTCATTTTTTCTAAGGGTAGAAATGAATTTCGAGGACGAAATTTCTTAAGGGGGTGGATTGTAACAACTCGAAACTTTAATTATTGGATTTTTGTAAATTATTTTTAAAAAGACGATTTTACCCTTGGTTGGATAAGGGCGTGTAAATCAAGTTTTGTTTTGAAACAAATTAGACGGTGTTTCGGGTACCGTTGCGTAGGCCTTGAACTCACGAGTTCGTAGACAAGCGGCACGTGGGAAACGGAGTTTGTGTACGAAAGTTACGGGTCAAGATTTTCAAGGGTATTTTGGTAATTTTGGTTTGGGAGTATATATTTTAACCCTAAACCATCAGTTCATTATCATCATTCTCATCCTTTCTCTCTAAACCACACAACCCCATCCCAAAACCGTGAGAGACAAAACACCCAAAACCCACAAAAGTCAACTTTGATTCAAGGCCTAAACTTCCATTTTTGTTCCATTAATCAAATTCTACTCCTTCTCACGATCACTACCGTACCAACCATTGGAGGAGACACCCACGGGGGAAGCCGAACCGAGGAAAAGAAGATTCGAACCATCTGATCGATTTTTCGACTAGCACAGGTACGTGTTTGATATTTTGAGGTCATATTTGGATTCCTGGGTTCGAGTAGATAGTTTTGGACGTAAAGTTTGTGAAAAATGGTTGAGTTTTGAAGAAGTTAGGAAAAAGCTTGGATCGGCCGGAAATGGAGGATTTCGGCGACCCAGACTGCAGCGGCGGCGGTGGTCCGATCATCTTCTCCGGTCAGACTCCAGCAACGGCGACGGTGGTCCGATCGTCTTCTCCGGCGAGTCACCAACGACCGGTTAGTTTGAGTTAGACCGGTCGGGTCGAGTTGAATCGGTCGGGCTGAGTTGAATCGGTCTAGTTGAGTGAATTGGTCAGGTTGAATGAACCGGTCGGGTTGAGTTGGACCAGGTCAGGCCGATTTGGGCCGGGTTGGACCGGTACAGGCACGTTGGGTACTGTAACAGGCGCGTGTGGCGGCGCGTGACAACGTGTGGCGGCGCGTGGGTGCGTGGTCCGGCCTTCTGCCGGTGCGTAGGGACGATTCTGAAGTCACGATGGCGTGTGGCAGCTAGTGTTTGATGTTTCGGATCTGTTAGCGTATGTTTCGGGTGAACTTCGTTTAGAGGTAATTTTGGGCGTACGAAGTTGCTGCGTTTTCTAGGGCAGCGTAGGTGGATATCCCGGGGTTTAGGAAATTGTTATATAAGAGTCTTATTACTAGCCCGTAATCCCGATTGTTATTATTGACAGGCGATACTGCTCCGGGAACCTCAGAGGGACAAACAAGTCGAGATTGAGCTTGCTTGGACAGGTGGTGAGTGGACTTTTGGTTTATAAACTGTAATGCATGCATCAATGTATCTTTGTTTAAATACTGTTATGTATTGTTGCAATGAATTTCCGGAATTGAGAAATGATTGCTGGACAAATGTTTTCCAATATTTCAGTGAAAGTGTGTTTGAGGAATGGCCTTGTTGTTGGACTTGATTTTGATATCGTTTTGACGTGGTAATTATTTGAGTCCATAATTTTGGGTCCAATACTGATTTGAGGGGGGCCAGGATCCGGGGCTAGGATCCGCTGTTGGCGGTGAACCCGGTGAACCTCCAATATAAACAATACCAATTTGAAGGGGGCCAGGATCCGCTGTCAGCGGTGAACCCAGTGAACCTCCAATATAATTGGTGATTTTTCAAAGAATTGGTTTTCACTGGTTTTCTATCCCGATGGTTACTGTTTCTCCGACTAGCGTCGAGGGTTTTGCTCCGTTGGTTCGTTGAGGGCTCCGACTCTGGCATCGAGGAGTTTTGCTCCGCTGGGTCGCGAGGCCTTCTATGCATAGTACAAAGTTTGTAGTATAGGTCATAGCACATCTCCAGGGATACCCTGGTGTGTTATGGATATGTTGGGAACAGTGGATTTGAGATATTGTGTGTCCAGGTTGAATTAAATGATTTTAAACTCCTTTGGGGAGGATTTTCAAACCAAACTATGGACCATGATGTGTTTTCTTTATACAGATTTTGTGTGGGTCCAACCAAGTGGTTTTAAAGAGAAATGGAATTCCGGTGATTTGCAGATCATGTTTTATATCGTGAGCTGTTTTATTTGATGCATGCATGGTTTTATTCGTGGAGGGGGAAAAAGGTAAGATTTCCTCGGACAACGATTTTTAAACGATTATTTTTGTCCACTCACAACTTTTGTGTTTAAATCTCCCCCAGGTTGTTGAGTTGACGCGGACACTTCTTACGAGGCGGAGGCATTAGTATTTCAGCTGCACAGTGTATTTAAAATTTGAGTAGGATATCTAAATTGTACTATTTATCCTACCTAGACGCTCTGATATTATATTTTAATTGGATGGTCGGTATTTGTTGGAAATGTTGAGTGCTTTGAATCCCTTGTCTGACAGGTGAAGTTGGTCATATTATATTTGTAAGGATTTAAGGGTATTTTGGGAACATTTCCTTAGGTTGTCAGACGGGATTAGGGTCCTTCTCGGGTTTCAAGGGGAAATTCGGGACGGTTCCTGACACAAAATATGATTCAATCTGAGTTATTCAAGCCACGAACCTTGAAGAACACAGATGAATTCAAGAACCCAGAAATTTACCCAAAAACAGATTTCAAAACCAAGTTTGAGAAATCAAAATTAGATTTTCAAAAATGAAACATCAAGGAAAATCAGATATCTAAAAACCATTTTACCTCAGCAATTTTTTCACAAAAAACCAGTTTTGGTAAACCATTGTCAAAACCCATAAATCACAGCAGCCCCCATTGAGAGTTCATCCCTTTTCTGCTTCACGCTCTCTTCGTGAATGAACCAACTCACTGCCCTATATTCCCAAAGCTATTAAAAGAACTCAAAATGCACAGTTTGACAGCTGATGTCAAAGTGTGACAAAAATACCCTTGAGTAAAACGAAACAATTCTCAGTGAAAAATCTTTTAATAGCTAATGGTAAGAACTGAAAAATGACAACTAGTCATCCAGCGTTTTTCACAGCTGATAGTAAGAATTTAAAAACGACGATTAGTCATCTGGCATTTTTAGAAAACAGTTTCAACTGGTCCATAAATATGCTTATGCAATGCAGTATACCTTCATTCTCACAGCTTCAACCATCTTAAAGATAAAACACCAACATGACCTGGAGATGCTAACTTGCTAGATTGAGCTAAGGTACATAATAAGAAAGTTTACAATGACAAGCAAAGCCAATTACAATGGGATGCCTAAACAAATAACTAACAGAACTCCTTCGGAATCCCCAACGCTTTTTCGATCTTCTTAAGATCAAAGTCGAGGTCGAAACTTGTGTTCAACTCATCTTCTCTGCGATATCTCTGTGAAATATGAAGTCCACCAATAAAATGGGGATCCCAATTCCCCTCAATTTCAAGACATGTAGTTTTGTATGAGCCATCATCTAAATAAGCCCTCTGAAAAAGTTCTATCTTGGGAACAAGGTCATAGCTGGGCTCGAATGGTTGGGAAGTAATCTTCACCAAATAACAGTGCTAAAACTCATTTTCGATGAACTCCAAGCCGAATAATTGGCTAAGTTGCTCGAAGCACATAATGTGATGGTACAACTGCGAAGGACAACATCCTATCTTCAACAAGATTTTGGAGAAATGTGCCGACATTGGGAACTTGAAACCCCAATTAATTATCTAGGGATGGAACTTCATCCAGCGAGCCATCCCCGAAATTTGAGCCTTACAACCTTTGTGAGAAGATGCTCAGTCACCAAACACCACATGGACATCCCCCAGGAATGCCTTTTTATGAACTTTCAGCCATGCTTGAAATTCAGCCTCATCGTTAAGCTCACAAGGCTCTCCTCGGAATGAAGTTTCATTAATGGAACCTCCTCGTTGCCACACAACAAGTTTCTCAAAGCCTGACGAAACCTTACCTTCACACCCCTTGTTGGAATCGTCTCGAAAAAATAAACTCGGCGCTATTTGGATCACAAAAATCGGACTCCCGTAGCTACTAAAATATCCTAAAACGTAAAACTGAAACAAAGAAATTTGCATCAGAATGCTTCAGAAAAAAATGAAAGAAAAAGGGGAAATGGGGCAGCCAAGCTACGGTTCCCCTTGGAGCCGCCAACCACTAGCCGCAACATGAGAATGAGGGAACGACTCAACCGAGCTGCTCCTGGAGTCGGCTCATGCATCAAGTGCACCACACCTCATGTGCGCCATGCCACACCGGAGCGCAGCTTCCAATTGGTCCATACCAGCAAAATCAGCAAAAGAAAAGGAAAAAAGAAAAAAAAAAGGTGCCAAATTCTTACCTTCCGTAAGGTGCCCATCAACAATTTGGGAATTTTTTCTTCTCTTCACAATGCACTCACTCAAGTCTTTCTAAGTAAATCTGGAAACTCCAAAGCTTGGAAATGTTTGTGTGAGCTACTATGAGATGGTCCGCCCATTTTATTGAAAAAACTAATGGTTTTTCTAATCCTTTTCTAACTTGGAAAGAATTAAAAAGTTAAATGTTTGAAAAAAGGAATCCTATTCCTACAAAGCGAGGGATTAATGGAACTCCAAAAACTACTTTTCTTGGGATTCCATGAATTCTCAAGGGATGTGGGGGCGTTTGTGGAACCATAATTCGTCCAAAAATTGTGTAGCTATCACGTGGCCCATAATTTAAATAATGACAACTTTTCCCATGGTGAAGTCACTATTGGAATATAATTACTACACATTAATTAAATATATTTACCAGCTGAATATATTAATTAATAAGTAATTATATTCTCATAATAAGATGTCTCCTTGAGATCCTTATTCAATAAAAATTCAATTAATAAGTAAACTTCCTTTCCAAAAAGGATTATTTATTCAATTAGAGCTATTTTTCTTACTTATAATAAATAACTTCCTTGCGAATTATTTATTATTAAAATTCAATCCTAAGTCATTCCTAACTAGGATTACTTATTGATTGCAAACTCCGTCGGCCAATTAGAAGCTCCGAAGACCCCTAGGTCTCCATTATAAATAGAAGACGAAATGTCACTGGCTCCTCACCCAAACTCTTCTATCTTGCGAATTTCAGAACATAGAACCCAAAATTTTCCAATCTAAACCAAGAGGACTATGCTGAAACATAAGGCCTGGTGGTGGTGAAGATAGGGTTCTTGGGTTCGAGGGAGAAATAAGGCTCGTGGGTCAATTTCAGCTTCAAGTATTCTGAGAAAGGACAAAGAAAATATGGGTTGAAGGCATCCCCTAAACTCCACAACTAAGGTATTTTTTTTCTTTCAATTTTTTGTAATTAAGCATTTTGTTCTTTAGCCTTTTTATAAAAAAGTTCATGAAGAATTTTCGTGGATGGTCAAGGGCTTGGTTTTTTGAATTGATTGGTGTATATTATTTGGAGATTGGTTTTTAATTGGTCATAATTGTTCAAATATTCATGAAGAGTTTCTGGATAGTAGGGTTCTGTGTTTGGATTTGATGATTTTGAGTTAGTTTGGGATTGGTTAGATATTTTTTTCATTTAATCAGTGTTTGAGTAAATCTGGGTTGATTAGTATGATGATAGGCAGACAAAAAATTACTAATTTGAGATTTTGTAAGTGGGAATTTTATTCATCAAGCCTATTCCTTTGTTTTGTCATGGGTGAGGCTCTTGTCAAAATTTGTGTTTTTGTGAGTCTTGAGTGTGCTGCTTTTTCCAAAATAGAGTTTGAGGCACTAAAAATTGAGAAGTCTGAGAACTTATGTTGTCTATCAATTAGTTGGTGGGACTGAATGTGTTTTATGATTTTTGGAATGTTTTCCATATGTGCAGATCCGTGAGTATCGTCGAAAGCATCCAGCTGCACGTGTTGTTGATGATAATGAGGAAGAGGAGGCACTGCTTAAGGAGGAACCTCAAATTGAGTTCAGTTGAGAGGTCTTTCTCCATCTTTGCTATCGATCTCTGTGCGTATGCATGCTTGTGTTTAGTTAAATATTACTTCATTGTTCTTTTGTTCAGTTTCTTTTTGTATACTTGACTGTGTAGTTTGTCAAATAGTACAGAGATGGTTATATCTGGCTACTATCTCCTATTCTTTCATATTTATTTGGTTTTGTTTTTAGGAAGCTTTTGGACAATGCCTTGACTTGCATGAATTATACAACCAGTTTATCGATGCTACATTTGGAAAACCCGTCGAGTACTCTACTTACCTTGATGTTTTTTCACAACCACAAAAGATTCCTCGCAAACAGAAGTTGAAAAGGTGAAGTGTTCTATTGTTTTCTTCCACCTCTGCTTTAATTTATTTACATGAAATTGGGAATGATTTGTTTTATTTTCTTCAGGCAGTACAGGCATTATATGGAAAATCTTATCAAGTTGCTGAATTTGATCGTCATTTCCGGAAGATTGCAGCAAACCCAAGAGTAGCCAACTATCTAAAAGATGCAGGCCTTCGAAGGTGGTCAAGGGCTCATATGGATGGACGTAGTTACAATGTCATGACCACTAACATTGCTGAATCTGTGAACTCTATTCTTCGATTTGCGAGGATTCTTCCATTGGTACATTTGATAGATTATACTGTGAATGTGATATATGTTATTGGACCTTAGATTGATTGAAAGCCAACTTGTTTTGAAAAATTTTGTAATCCTTACTTTGCCTGAATGTTAGACTGGGGGCATGCATTTGGAGATGATGAATTTGATGGTTTGATGTTTGAATGAATGACTCTGTGATATTCACTCGAGGTTAAATATGCAATTGCTGTGTTGCTGGCTTAATAATATTTTCACATTTATGCATGATCAGTTTGTAACAGTAAGTTGATCACCAAACTTTGTGGTATTATACCATGAGGATACTACCCGACTATGGTGGCACTATGAGGACACTACCGGACTATGGCGACACTATGATGATACTACCTGACTTGGGGTCACAGAAACTTCATTAAGAGTTGATGGGAGTCCTTTCACATTTATGCATGATCAATTTGTTAAAGTACGTTGGTCACCAAACTCTATGATATTATACAATGAGGACACTACTGGACTATGGCGTCACTATGATGACACTACCTGACTTGGGGTCACAGAAACTTCATTAAGAGCTGATGGGAGTCCTTTCACATTTATGCATGATCAGTTTGTAAAAGTAAGTTGGTCACCAAACTCTGTGATGTTATACCATGAGGACACTACAGGACTATGGCGGCACTATGAGGACACTACCGGACTATGACGACACTATGAGGACATTACCTGACTTGGGGTCACAAAAATTTCTTTAAGAGCTGATGGGGAGTCCTTTCACATTTATGCATGATCAATTTGTAAAAGTAAGTTGGTCACCAAACTCTGTGATATTATACCATGAGGACACTACCTGACTATGGCAGCACTATGAGGACAGTACCGGACTATGACGGCACTATGAGAACACTACCTGACTTGGGGTCACAAAAACTTCATTAAGAACTTATGGGAGTCCTTTCACATTTATGCATGATCAGTTTGAAAAAGTAAGTTGGTCACTAAACTCTGTGATATTATACTATGAAGACACTACCCGACTATGGCGGCACTCTGAGGACACTACCTGACTATGACGGCAATAAAAGGATACTAACTGACTTGGGGTCACAGAAACTTCAGTAAGAGCTAATGGGATAAATACATACATACACTATCCATTTTCAAAACACTATCCATTTTGTTTTAGTGTTTATTTGTAAACCAGTAAATAATCCATTTCCAAAACACTATAATCCATATAATTCAAAACATTATTATTCAAAATCCATCTCATTTCATATAATTCAAAACACTATCATTCAAAATCCATCTCATCCAACACAACTTGTGCTCAACAAGTACATACTGTCAATAAATACATACAGACAAACACATGTAAAATACATGTCAAGAGGAAACATGAGTAAGGTCAAGGCTAAATGTAAAAGGAAACGCGAGAACTAGGAGTATCCAAAACATTCAGCCATATATTCCAAACTCACATAAGGAGTTTATACCAACACACCTAATGCAAGTTAGGCCATTGCCCAAATGTAGGATTTGAATTGAAAATTGTAGTTGTGGCATCTGGATTGAAAATTGCAGTTGTATCATTTGGAGTTGGTGTTGAAGCCTGCAAGTACGCAACTTAATTTAGTTTCACTATTTAAATATATATATTATATATATATATATATATATATATATTATAATTTAAGCAATTACCTGATTTAATTGGGGAATTCCTTGAATGTTTAAATAAAGATTGGGATATCCAAAAGCCCAACTTAAATTACCCTAAAAAAAATTAACCAAGTGTTAAAATGATAGTGGATACTTGTAAAACATATAGTAGCATTAGAAAGTCATATACCTGATTATACAATGGAGTGTGATGTGTACCAAGGTGGTTATATGAGGGATTAATTGTTGCAACAGGAAGTGGAGCTACTAGATGAAATTCAACTCTAGGTGGATCATGATTTTGTTTTCCTACATATATATATATATATATACACATTATTAGCAACAAACCAACCATTCTTTCATGCATCATTTGAAACATAAATATATATATATATATATATATATGTACCTTTTGTTTACCTCTTTTTTGTTTCTCCTTTAGCTTTCACAACTGGTGGAATCAAAATAGGTGACTCACTAGTAAGAATTGGTGGCTTATTAACAAGATTTTGAGAATTGCACTCCAACACTTTCATAGTTTCTACATCCACTTCAAGACGCTTCATCGCTTCAACTAGCATCTCTTTAACAGTTTTGGTACCAGAATCACTCAATGAAGCCACATTATAAACATTGTTTCCTTGATGCATCAATTCACTAAGGCGTAATAATTTGGAAGACTTTCCACTCTTACTAGTACTTGCACATGCATTTTCACTCACGGATGTGCATTTCTTTACTCCCTTAGTCCACCTCTTCAACATATAGTGGCCTCGCAAACTAATGAAGTTATGTAGATCAAAAACCTTTAAAGCATGGCGACACAAGATCCCAATTGACTCAAACAACTTACAAGAACAAGATATATTCAAAGTAAGAGAGTTGTATTGAACTTTGAGCACTCTTTGATGACCTTCTTGAATTGCTTCATACATATAAACTTCACCACTCTGAGTAGATTCTTTTATTCTCACTCCCATACAACCCAAAAACTCAATTTCAAAAATTTTAAAGATTACTATAGTGTATAGCTTAGCCGCATGAGCCAACATTCCACTTTGTACTCGAAGATGAGGAGTACCATTCTTGCAACGATAGTCATCTTCCAACTCCGCTAAACGCATCTCTTCCAACTTTTTTTCATAATGGTGGAAAAAGGTGATAAGATCTATTGTTCTCTTTGAAATTTGATGGAACACATTATTTGTGCTTTCACTCCTTTGAGTTGATAGCATATTTGTGCTTTCTCTCGAATCCAATACAACTTCTTAAGCCAAGAATGATCTCTAAGGTTGAAATCACTATTCATTTTCTCCCATGAGGCTTCAAATTCAATCTCACTTCGACAATCATGAAAACAAACATTGAAGTCCTTCTTGAACCCACTTATAGCATAAAGACTTGAAATATGATGGTTGGCATTTTGAAGAATATGCCTAGTGTATAACCTATGAGTAACATCTGGAAACACTTGTTCCATTGCATTTGCTATGGCTTTATCTTCATCAGTGAAAATTGTTTTTGGTTTCTTATTCCCCATTGATTCCAAAAAAGTTTCAAACAACCAAACAAATGATTTGGTAGTTTCATCCAGTAAAAAAGCACACCCAAATAATACATTCTTCCAATGATGATTGACTCCCACAAATGGAGCACAAATCAAGTTGTACTTATTGGTCCTAAATGTGGTATCAAAGCACATAGCATCTCCAAAGCAATCATAATCCAACTTTGATCTACAATCTCTCCAAAAAAAATTGGTCGAACCACTATCTTGATCCAATAGTACTGAGTAGAAAAAGTTGGGATCCTCACCTTGTTTGCGTTTAAAATGATTCAACACATTTTGGGCATCCCCTGCTTCCATCAATTTACCTTTCTTCCTTTGCAAGTAGTTGTGAACATCTTTCTTGGTAAACCCAATATTTTCAGCACCACCCATTTCATTTGCCAAGTAAAAATATGATTTTACTGGTCTTATACCGGCACCAACCATAGAACTAATGACATCCCCTTGAGCATTTGATATATTTCGACTCGATCTTAGAAATTGTCTTTCCTTAGGAGTAGCAAGCCCATGGTTATGATCTGAAATAATTTGAGAAATTGTCCAATTTCCATCTACAACATTAAATATAATCATAGCCTTTTAACCGGTTCTTGTCTCTAACCTCTTGTAATTTCTTGGCTTAAGAACGCCTTCATCTCTTTGAAACCCCTCTTTAGAACACATAAATTCTCGTTGTCGAATCTTATTTGATGGATCTCTTCGAAGGTGTCCTTTACGAACACTAAAACCCTTGCTTAAAGCATATTCATTGTATAAAGCATAAGCTTCTTCATCAGAAAAAACAGTTATCCCCACTTTGAGTTCATAATCGTCATATTCTCCTAACATTTTCTCTTAATCACATATCTAATCTTCGTTTTGAACTAACTTAATCAATCATAGCTGAATGAACCTAATTCATGAAAATACAAAAAAAATATATGTAAATGGAAATAAGATTATACTAAAATTAAAGGTTGAGATCAATCACATTAATTCTTTATTTTTTTTCTTCAAATAAATCTTTAATCTTTAAATAAGATAAATCTTAATTTAAAACATTTCTTTGGTTGTAACTCACTTCTTTTCCAATTTGACTTCTTTGGTCCAATCTTCTCCACTTTTTTATCCCCTAAATTCTCATATCTTCCATTCCCTAAGTCCTATCTTCTACCTCACCTGTAAATTTTTTTTTCTTTTAGTCACCACACAGACCATAACATTGGTTTTATCTCACAGATTTTGTTAAGTTGTTTTTCTTTTGATCTCAAGATATCATTTATATAGGCACAAGACCATCATTATTATTATCTTGTCTCTGTTCTTTTCATGTACAATTACATCAGCCATCATTACTCTTCATAAGCATTGTAATTTTGGATGTTGATGCAGAAATCGTCCCGATAGAAATTGAATCTTCAATCTCTACACACACAGTAAACACCTGAGGTTAAGGTTGAATTCCGAGCTGGGAGGTCGAATTCCCAGCTGGGAGGTTGAATTCCGAGCTGGGGGGTTCAACCAAGAACGCTCCGATGCCTAAGTCAGGTCAATCTAGAGAGAAAACTGAAAAGCAATTATGAGGAATAATTGTGAGGTACATGTATTATTAAGAGATGTCATCTATTTATAGTGGAGACTTGGGGGTCTTCGGAGCTTCTAATTGGTTGAAAGAGCTTAACATCAATAAGTAATCCTAGTTGGGAAAGACTTAGAATTGACTTTTAATAATAAATAATTCGCAAGGAAGTTATTTATTATAAGTAGGAAAAAAAAAATTCTAATTGAATAAGTAATCCTTTTTGGAAAGGAAATTTACTTATTAATTGAATCCTTATTGAATAAGGATATCAAGGAGACATCTTATTATGAGGATAAAATTACTTATTAATTAATATATTCAGCTCGTAAATATATTTAATTAATGCGTAGTAATTATATTCCAATAATGACTTCACCATGAGCAAAGTTGTAATTATGTAAATTATGGGCCACGTGGCAGCTCCACAATTTTTAAACGAATTATGGTTCCAAAAATGCCCTCACATCCCTTGGGAATTCATGGAATCCCAAGGGAAGTAGGTTTTGGAGTTCCATTAATCCCTCGCTTTGTAGGAATATGATTCCTTTTTTAAAACAGTTAACTTTTTAATCATTTCCAAGTTAGAAAAGGATTAGAAAATCCATTAGTTTTTCTATAAAATAGGCGGACCATCCCATAGTAGCTCACACAAACATTTCCAAGCTTTGGAGTTTCCAAATTTACTTAGAAAGGCTTAAGTGAGTGCATTGTGAAGAGAATAAAAAATTCCCAAATTGTTGGTGGGCACCTTACGGAAGGTAAGAGTTTGGAACCCTTTTTTTTCTTCTTTCTTTCTTTTCTTTTGTTGACATTGCAGGTGGGGACCAATTGGAAGATGCGCTCCGATGTGGCATGGCGTACAGGAGGTGTGGTGCACCTGCGACGTGAGTCGGCTTAAGGAAGCGGCTCGAGGAGCGGCTCTGGGATCCCCATTCTACTGGTGGTGCAACGACCCAGACCAGAAATTAAATTATTTTGAGAATTGGACGATTTTACCCTCGATTTTGGACGGGTTCGAGAGTCACTTTTTGACTAGCAGTACTTTTGGGAATTTTTCTTGGCTCGTTGCGTAGGTCTCGAACTCACGAGTTCGTAGACAGGCCGTACGTGAAAAACGGAGACCCGGTGAGTTCGTTACGGGTCTAGAAGTTTCAGGGGCAGTTTGGTAATTTTGGAAAAGTTGGAACTATATATCAGATATTTTTCTCTCTCCTCGGGAGATTGGTCCATTCAGTCTCTCTCCCCTACCCGAAATTCTCCTCATGCGAACACCGAACAACCCTTTTCATCGGACGGATTTCGGTCTGATTCGACCGAAACCAAGGTCAGGAGGATTTTCCCCGGAGCCCAACGAGCATTTAGGGTTATTTATCGGAGTGGGAGCACCGCCGTAGGCGACGGACGGAGCAGGGAAGTGGACCGAATCTTCTCGACCGTTTTCCGGCCAAACCAGGTACGATCTCGGAACTTTGACCTCATATTTGGATTCCTGGTGAAAAGTAGATGAATTTACATGTGTGGATCGTGAAAAACGGTCAAGAAATGAAGAAGTTAGAAAACCTTGAAAATTGACCGGAAATGGCAATTTCTGGCGAACCAGACGGCAGCAGAGAAGGCGGTCCGGTCGTCTTCTCCGGCAAGTCAACGGCGATTAGTCGGGTCGGGTTGAGTGAATCGGTCTGGTTGGGTGAACCGATCAGGTCGATTGAACCGGTCGGGTTGAGTGAATCGGTCGGGTCGAGTGAACCGATCGGGTTGAGTTGGACCGGGTCAGGCTGAGTTGGGTCGGGTTGTTAAGGCGCGTGAGTCACTGTAGCAGCGCATGGCCGCTTGTGACGCCGCGTGGCCGTGTGTTCCGACCTTCTAGTGGCTTGTGGCGGCGCGTGGGACTGTTCCCGATGTCACGGCGACACGTGACTAGGGTTTTGGGACGTTCCAGATCAGATTATTTTGGTTTCGAGGTCATAGGAGTTCGTTTAGGGCCCGGTTGGGCAATCCCAGCAGTAATGGTTGACCGTGGAGTGGGTTTTGAGCTCGGAAAGTCAAGGTAGTTGGGTCATTATTGTGCATGTGTTCCTTGAGCCTAGAGCGTCCACGAATTTTGGGTTGGATGATGTTTGTGAGTGGACTTTTGATTTATAAACTGAAATGTATGCATCAATGTATCTTTGTTTAAATACTGTTATGTATTGTGGCATTGAATTTCCAGATTTTAGAAATGATTACTAGACACATGTTTTCCACTATTTCAGTTAAAGTGTGATTTGAGAAATGTCATGGTTTTTGGACTCGGTTTGATATCGTTTTGACGTGGAAATTATTGAGTCCATGATTTCGGTTTTGATCCGGATGTATGAGTTTATCGGATTTTGCCATATTTGAGGAAGGCCATGACCCGGGACTAGGATCTGTTATTAGCGGTGAACTCGGCGAACCTCCAAGATAAACATTGATTTGAGGGAGGCCAGGACCCGGGACTAGGATCCTTTATTAGCGGTGAACCCGATGAACCTCCAAGATAAACATTAATTTGAAGGAGGCCAGGACCCAGGACTAGGATCCGTTATTAGCGGTGAACTTCGAATATAATTGGTTACTGTTTCTCCGACTAGCGTGGAGAGTTTTGCTTCGCTGGTTCGTTGAGTGCTTCGACTTTGGCATCAAGGAGTTTTGGCTCCGCCGGGTCGCGAGGCTGTTTATGCATAGTACAGAGAATTGTGATACAGGACTAGCACACCCCAAGGGATACCCTGGTGGATAGGGATATGCCAGTCGAGGGATATGCCGACTGATGTGATATGATAGACAAAGGTTATACCGGCTGATGATATGATATGCCAGTCGAGGGATATGCCGACTGATGTGATATGATAGCCGAAGGTTATACCGGCTGATGATATGATATGCCAGTCGAGGGATATGCCGACTGATGTGATATGATAGACGAAGGTTATACCGGCTGATGATATGATATGCTAGTCGAGGGATATGCCGACTGATGTGATATGATAGCCGAAGGTTATACCGGCTGATGATATGATATACCAGTTGAGGGATATGCCGACTGATATGATATGATAGCCGAAGGTTATACCGGCTGATGATATGATATGCCAGTCGAGGAATATGCCGACTGATGTGATATGATAGCCGAAGGTTATACCGGCTAATGATATGATATGCCAGTCGAGGGATATGCCGACTGATGTGATATGATAGCCGAAGTTTATACCGGCTGATGATATGATATGCCAGTCGAGGGATATGCTGACTGATGTGATATGATAGTCGAAGGGTATACCGGCTGATGATATAATATGCCAGTCGAGGGATATGCCGACTGATGTGATATGATAGCCGAAGGTGATACCGGCTGATGATATGATATGCTAGTCGAGGGATATACCGACTGATGTGATATGATAGCCGAAGGTTATACCGGTTGATGATATGATATGCTAGTCAAGGGATATGCCGACTGATATGATATGATAGCCGAAGGTTATACCAGCTGATGATATGATATGCCAGTCGAGGGATATGCCGACTGATGTGGTATGATAGCCGAAGGTTATGCCGGCTGATGATATGATATGCCAGTCGAGGGATATGCCGACTGAGGATACGATATGATAGTCGAGGATACTTGCCGACTTATATGATATGATAGACGATGATATTTCCGGCTCTAATATGTTTTGACGACGATTGTCATGTGCTTAATCAGCCTATGAAAATACTTCGTCATCCGGGTCTGAGGGTTGGTGTGGGCGGTGACACAGAGTGACGAATTATTGTTGGTTCACAAGTATCTGACTAGTTGGTTGTCTTGTGGTATTCCAGTAGAGGTGTTAGCAGTGTCTGACCTACTGACATTTGGTGTCAGAGGGTATTCCTATTTGGACCACCACTATTCCGAGGTCTTGGCTTTGACCTGTATGCTATCCTACGTCTGACATGTAGGAGTGGTCAATAAGTACAGAGGTTCTGTCGGGAACCCTGTAAGGTTTACTAAAAATTATTTAAGGATAAAGGGTATTTCTGGTATTTAATTTTTGAGGTAAAAGAGCTGTCAGACGGGATAAGGGTTCTTTCCAGGTTTCGAGGGGAAATTCGGGAAGGGTCCTTACAAGTGGTATCAGAGCTCTAGGTTAACTTCCTGCAGACCGCACACTTGTGTGCAAATTATTTAAGGATTTATGTTAACAAGATGCCTACGAGGCGTTTACATCTTTAGCGACCTTGAACTGAATAGGAGGTTGGTTCTTTAACTTGAGTTAGTGAAATTTCGGGGACGAAATTTCTGTAAGGGCGGAAATTTGTAACGACTCGGACCAGAAAATAAATTATTTTGAGAATTGGACGATTTTACCCTCGATTTTGGACAGGTTCGAGAGTCACTTTTTGACTAGCAGTACTTTTGGGAATTTTTCTTGGATCGTTGCGTAGGTCTCGAACTCACGAGTTCGTAGAAAGGCCGCACGCGGAAAACGGAGACCCGGTGAGTTCGTTATGGGTCTAGAAGCTTCAAGGGTAGTTTGGTAATTTTGGAAAAGTTGGAACTATATATCAGATATTTTTTCTCTCTCCTCGGGAGATTGGTCCATTCAGTCTCTCTCTCCTACCCGAAATTCTCCACGTGAGAACACCGAACAACCCTTTTCATCGGACGGATTTCAGTCCGATTCGACCGAAACCAAGGTCAGGAGGATCTTCCCCGGAGACCCACGAGCATTTAGGGGTATTTATCGGAGCGGGAGCACTACCGTAGGCGACATACAGAGGAGGGAGGTGGACTGAATCTTCTCGACCGTTTTCCGGCCAAACCAGGTACGATCTCGGAACTTTAACCTCATATTTGGATTCCTGGTGAAAAGTAGATGAATTTACATGTGTGGATACGGTCAAGAAATGAAGAAGTTAGAAATCCTTGAAAATCGACAGGAAATGGAAGTTTCCAGCGAACCAGACGGCGGCGGAGAAGGCGGTCCGATCGTCTTCTCCAGCAATTCACCGGCGATTAGTCGGGTCGGGTTGGACCAGGTCAGGTTGAGTGAACCAATCGGGTTGAGTGAACTGGTCGGGTTGAGTGAACGAGTCGGTTTGAGTAAGTCACTGTAGCAGCGCGTGGCCACGTGTGAGTCACTGTAGCAACGCGTGGCCGGTACAGGCGCGTGAGTCACTGTAGCAGCGCGTGGCTGCGTGTGACAACGAGTGGCGGTGCATGGGAGCGTGTTCCGACCTTCCGGTCGCGCGTGGCAACGCGTGGGACTGTTCCCGATGTCACGGCAGCGCGTGACTAGGGTTTTGGGATGTTCCAGATCAGATTCTGTTGGTTTCGAGGTCATAGGAGTTTGTTTAGGGCCCGGTTGGGCAATCCTAGCGATAATGGTTGACCGTGGAGCGGGTTTTGAGCTCGGAAAGTCAAGGTAGTTGGGTCATTATTGTGCGTGTGTTCCTTGGGGCTAGAGCGTCCATGAATTTTGGGTTGGATGATGTTTGTGAGTGGACTTTTGATTTATAAACTAAAATGCATGCATCAATGTATCTTTGTTTAAATACTGTTATGTATTGTGGCATTGAATTTCCGGATTTTAGAAATGATTACTGGACACATGTTTTCCACTATTTCAATTAAAGTGTGATTTGAGAAATGTCATGATTTTTGGACTCGGTTTGATATCGTTTTCACGTGGAAATTATTGAGTCCATGATTTGGGTTTTGACCCGGATGTATGAGTTTATCGGATTTTGCCATATTTGAGGGAGGCCAGGACCCGGGACTATGATCCGTTATTAGCGGTGAACCCGGTGAACCTCCAAGATAAACATTGATTTGAGGAAGGCCAGGACCCGGGACTAGGATCCGTTATTAGCAGTGAACCCGGTGAACCTCCAAGATAAACATTAATTTGAGGGAGGCCAGGACCTGGGACTAGGATCCGTTATTAGCGGTGAACTTCGAATATAATTGGTTACTGTTTCTCCGACTAGCGTGGAGAGTTTTTCTCCACTGGTTCGTTGAGTGCTCTGACTCTATCATTGAAGAGTTTTTGCTCTGCCGGGTCGCGAGGCTGTCTATGCATAGTACAGAGAGTTGTGATACAGGACTAGCACACCCCAAGGCATACCCTAGTGGCTAGGGATATGCCAGTCGAGGGATATGTCGACTAATGTGATATGATAGCCGAAGGTTATACCGGCTGATGATATGATATGCTAGTCGAGGGATATGGCAACTGATGTGATATGATAGCCGAAGGTTATGCCGGCTGATGATATGACATGTCAGTCGAGGGATATGCCAACTGATGTGATATGATAGCCGAAGGTTATACCGGCTGATGATATGATATGCCAGTCGAGGGATATGCCGACTGATGTGAGATGATAGCCGAAGGTTATACCGACTAATGATATGATATGCCAGTCGAGGGATATGCTGACTGATGTGATATGATAGCCGAAGGTTATACCGGCTGATGATATGATATGCCAATCGAGGGATATGCCGACTGATGTGATATGATAGCTAAAGGTTTTGCCGACTGATGATATGATATGCCAGTCGAGGGATATGCCGACTGATGTGATATGATTGTCGAAGGTTATACCGGCTGATGATATGATATGCCAGTCGAGGGATATGCCGACTGATGTGATATGATAGCCGAAGGGTATACCAGCTGATGATATGATATGCCAGTCAAGGGATATGCCAGTTGATGGAAATGCCGACTGATGTGATATGATAGCCGAAGGTTATCCGGCTGATGATATAATATGCCAGTCGAGGGATATGCCGACTGATGTGATATGATAGCCGAAGGTTATACCGGCTGATGATATGATTTGCCAATCGAGGGATATGCTGACTGATATGATATGATAGCCGAAGGTTATACCGGCTGATGATATGATATGCCAGTCGAGGGATATGCCCAGTGATGTGATATGATATCCGAAGGTTATGCCGGCTGATGATATGATATGCCAGTCGAGGGATATGCCGACTGATGTGATATGATAGCCGAGTGTTATGCCGGCTTATATGTATTGCCAGCCGAGGGTTATTCCGGCTGAGGATACGATATGATAGTCGAGGATACTTGCCGACTTTTATCATATGATAACCAAGGATATTTCCGGCTCTAATATGTTTTGACGACGATTGTCAGGTGCTTAATCAGCTTATGAAAATACTTCGTCATCCGGGTCTGTGGGTTGGTGTGGGCGGTGACACAGAGTGAGGAATTATTGTTGGTTCACAAGTATCTGACGAGTCGGTTGTCTTGTGGTATTCCAGTAGAGGTGTCAGCAGTGTCTGATCTACTAACATTTGGTGTCAGAGGGTATTCCTATTTGGACCACCACTATTCCGATGTCTTGGCTTTAACCTGTATGCTACCCTACGTTTGACAGGTAGGAGTGGTCAGTAAGTACAGAGGTTCTGTCGGGAACCCTGTTAGGTTTACTAAAAATTATTTAAGGATAAAGGGTATTCCTGGTATTTAATTTTTGAGATAAAAGAGCTGTCAGACGGGATAAGGGTTCTTTCCGGGTTTCGAGGGGAAATTCAGGAAGGGTCCTTACAGGTGGACTTCAGTTTTCGCAGAGATATCGCTGGGAGGATGAGCTGAACACAAGTTTCTAACTCGACTTTGATCTTTAGAAAATCGAAAAACCGTTGGGGATTCCGAAGGAGTTCCGTGAGATGAGCGGTGGCGATTCACGGCCGGGGACGTGAAGCATGGCAAGCACAAATCCATCAAACTTTCATCTTACAATGTTCAAAAAATCTTCTCAGAAAGTCAAGAGTATTCCAGCGACTACTGAAGTTCAGAGATCGACGGTTCTTGGGGTTAAGGCAAATGTAGCCAAAGTGGGAGGCAACCTGGCAGGACCCCGGAAGGCCGGCGGCGGGGCTGCCGTGTCCACCAAAAGCAGCGGCATGGCCGCGGTTTCGTGAGGAGTGGGGGTCGTGGGCATCCCGTGGTGACCCAAACTGTCGCATCACCAAGTGTGGCGCAGTCTGATGCCCCTGTTCGCAGTCCAAGTTTTTCGTATACCGTTTTTCGCTTTGAATTTGATAATCTTCAAGGGGATTATGAGGAATTGAAGAAAGATTATGAATTTACCCGGGCCTCGCGCGTTGATCTTTCACGAGAGAATGCCTCGTTTTCATAAAAGCTTCGTTCTCGGGAAGATTGTTATGAAGACTTAGATTCTCTTCAGAAAGAGAACATGTTGCTCAAGAGTGAGTTATAGGTTGCCAACTCTAAGTCTGATACCTTGCTGAAGGATTTGAATTCTTCCAACTCCCGTGTAGCCGGTTTGGTGGAAAGACTTGAAAAAGCAAACGGCACAATTTCTGACTTGAAGGAAAAAATAAAAAATTTGGAGCTTGAGCCGTACTTGCCCCCTGTGTGCCCCCCACAATCTTTGTGGGTAACCGACGTGGAGGCCAGTCATACGAATAAAACCATCACTGATCTTCGAGAATCCAAGGAGGAATTGCAGCAAAGATTGGTTGTTGTTGAATGCTATAAGGCTCAAGTTGAAGATGGTCTCCGTTCTTCATATGTTGAACGTTATCTTCATTCGCAAAGTGGTCTTGGCTCGAACCATTTGTTTTATCCTGAAGACCTCACATTAGCTTTTGAAACTTCAAAGGCCTTGATGGACGGTGCACTTAGGAATCATAATGCCTTTGAGGTGTATCATGATGGAGAGTAACTTGGATCTCAAAACCCTTCCAACTAGAAGTCTAGTGTATAGTAATGTTTTGGTTTAGCTTTTTAATTTTTTGTAAGCTTTTTTTTTTTTTTTTTTTGCTTAGAAGTAGCTTCTTTTTTTAGCAAAAAGTTGCACTTTCAATTTGTGAATTGCCAACTTGTTTTTTGAACCCTTAATAAAAGAATTCTTAAGTTTTTATAGCGATTCACAATTTCCGCTGCTTCTGGCAGGTTTGTGCAGTATTTTGGCCATTCCGTACTCAATATTGAGTCATTTCAGTGGGGCTGGAAAGCTGACTCTCATACCCTTCTAATTCCGTTGGCCTTTCACAAAAAGGTTGAGAATTGAATTTGTGACGATTTTTTAAAGTTAGGTCATGTACTTAGACTTGCGGCCACGACCTTCGTCCAATGATTTATCAATTCATAATTCGTTGATTTTTGGAATTTTTTGGCCCCTGAGGGATTAGAAAGTTAAGACCCAGATCTTTTCAACACTATTAAGCTCTCTGGAAAAGGTTGATAATGAATTTATGGTGAATATCGGAATTGGGTAGCACACGCAGGGGCGGCATTTTTTGCCCTTCTTCGCAGTTTTGTTCATATATAATTCATTCCTTTTCCAAATTGGTTGTTCTTTATAGCGTTGTAAAGCTAACATCCACATCTTTCCAGTACCTTTGGGCTTGTTTGAAAAGGTTGAGAATTGAATTCTCAGATCAGCTCGCAAGGCATGCCTTTGCGCAGGATTGCGCGTTTGACATTGTCTCAATGAAATGGACATTCCGGATTCATTACACGTCGGATTGAGATGCAGTGGATAGTGTTGAAAAGCTAAGACATGTAGCTTTCCAATGCCACCAAGCCCATTCCGTGGGTATGAGTGATGAATCTCGAATTATTCCTTGCAAATGACGTTTTTTGCCCAGAAAAATTCTGGCTTGGATGTTTGTCTCAACTTAGATATCTTTGGGACTTTTTCTAAGTGTTTGGACTTTTAAATTTCGCTTCCTTGAAGAAGGATTTTGTACTTTGCAAGTGCAAAGGTTTCAATACTTCTTACAGGAGAAGGTTTTTGATGCTTGTATGGAAGGAGGCTTGATTGCTTCTTATGGAGGGAGGTTTGATTGCTTCTATAGAAGAAGGCTTGATTGCTAAGGCTTGATTGCTTCTACGGGAGAAGGCTTATTTGTTTCTATAGGAGAAGGCTTGATTGCTTCTACGGGAGAAGGCTTAGTTGCTTCTACGGGAGAAGGCTTGATTGCTTCTACGGGAGAAGGCTTAGTTGCTTCTAGAGGAGAAGGCTTGATTGCTTCTACGGGAGAAGGCTTAGTTGCTTCTACGGGAGAAGGCTTGATTGCTTCTATGGAAGAAGGCTTGATTGCTTCTATGGGAGAAGGCTTAATTATTCAAGCTTATGCTAACCTATCTAAATAAAATTGTAAATGAATAACTTTATTGATGATTTAAATTAAAAGTGCATAAAGCTTGAAAATAAAAGTTGGCCCAGGGCCAATGTCTTTTAGGCATGTCGCCATTCTTGGTGGGCAAGGCATGGCCACGGCTCACACATAGTATTTCCTCAAGTGTGAGCGTTCATGGAACCACTCACCAATTTCCCATCCATGGTCTCCAAAACATAACTCCTTTTCCCGCCTACTTGAAGATGCGGTAAGGACCTTCCCAGGGGGACTTTAGTTTTTGGGACCCAGATTGGTTCGAAGTTGTGAACCTTTTCTTGAGGACAAGATCGCCTAGAAGAAAGTTTCGAATTTTGGCTTTCTTGTTGTAGAAGTTTCGAACTTGTTGTTGGTAGTTTAATATGTGTTTGATGACTTGCTCTCGAAGTTCTTCACTCAAGTCAAGTGAAGTTTTGAGGTTTACGGAATTGATGACATGGTCATCAAGTTCGTAAACGGCACAGGTATGACTACATGCGGTGGGATGACAACATTGGTGCCAAAAGCTAGTGTGAACGATGATTCACCGGTTGCAAGACGTGGAGTCATGCGGCTGGCCCAAAGGGTGTCGTCCAGGTGCTTCTCCCATAGTCCTTTCTTGTCATCAAGTCGTTTTTTAATGCAGTCCAAAATAGTTTTTTTGAATGCCTCGGCTTGGCCGTTCCCCTGAGGGTAGTATGTCGTGGAAGTAAAGTATTATATCTTCCATGATTCAAAGAATTCCTTAGTTGCAGCGGCGATGAACTTAGTTCTGTTGTCCATTACAATGTCTACGATGTCTATGCCCCATTGCATGAATGGCATGGACTCATTTGCGCATGAAGCTCCTCGGGTGCCGCCAGGTGGGTTGGCTTGAACCTCTGGCATTTATTGCATGCCTGAGCGTATTTTAATGCGTCTTGGTGTAGAGTTGGAGAGTAGAATCCATCACTAAGTGTCTTTTGCGCCAGTGACCTTCCCCCCTGAGTGATTGCCGATTTGGGCTAAGTGAATTTCAGTCAAAACTTGAAGTGTTTCTAGATGTTTCAAACATTGTAAGTTTGCTCCAATAAAGCTTCGACGAAAAAGTTGCCCCCTGTCGATGTAGTATCGTGGGGTATTGCAGGCTTCGAGTCGATCGTCAGGTAGTGTTCCATTTTCTAAGTAGTTGACGAACGGATCTTGCCAACTAGGAGAAGGGTTTACTTGCCTAACTTCAACTTCTTTGACGTCTATGCTGCGTTGTTCTAAGTACTCAATTGGGATTGAGCGTTTAAACCGATAGTCAAGTGATGAGGCATCAACTTGCGCATTTTCGGCTCTCCGAAGCTAGTGGAAAGTGAAGACTTTGAAGCTTGCAAGTAACTCCTGACCTTTGTTGTTGTATTGGAGCATTCTTGCATTGCGAGCTGCATATTCGCCAGTGGATTGGTTAGTGATTAACTATGAGTCAGAATGAATCGCAATCTTCTTAACTCCCAACTCATTGGCAAGTTTTAATCCGCAGATCAGTGCTTCATACTCACCTTCATTATTCGAAGCCTTGAATCCAAATTGGATTTCCTATTCCATCATTGATCCATCAGGAGTGATGATGACGATTCCGGCTCCCTTTCCGCGTTGATTGGAGGAGCCATCAACGAAAAGCTTCCAAAGGGGGGTCTCCCTTTGGTGCTGCGACAAGAGGGGACTAGCAGCTAGGGAGGCGTCTGCCAACCCCTTATTCGGCAATAAAATTGGCTAGTACTTTTCCCTTTAAGGCGGCCCTTGGGCGATAGAGCAAGTCATGTTGACTAAGTTCCATTGCCCAATTCATTATTCACGTGGAAGCGGTAGGTGCATGGAGGAGTGATCGCAGTGCATACTCCATCATGACGATTACCATGTGTGCTTAAAGGTAAGGTCATAGTTTTTTGGTGGTGACCAAGAGTACTAAGATTAACTTTTCAAGTTTAGGGTATCGTGTCTCGGTGTCTAGGAGAGCCTTTGAAGTGTAGAAGACCGGGAGTTGGACTCCTTGTTCTTCTCGAATAAGTACTGAGCTTATGGCCAAACTCCAAGGTAGAGGTAGAGATCTTCGTCGTCTTTAGGCTTTGATAGGAGCGGGGGTGAAGTTAGATACGTTTTTAGGTCTTAGAAGGACTTTTCGTAACTTTCATCCCACTTGTCCTTTTAAGCCTTCTTGAGCACCTGGAAGAAGGTCGACACCGGTCAGTTGCTTTTGAAAAAAATCAATTCAAAGTTGTGGCACGACCGGTGAAACTTTGAATTTTATTTAGAGTCGAATGAGACTTCTTGTCCATGATTACTTTGATTTGCTTTAGATTGGCCTCGATTCCTCGTTGAGTGACGAGATAGTCAAGAAACTTTCCTGCCCCCACACCGAAAGTGCATTTGAGGGGATTGAGTTTCATTTGGTATTTCCTTAGCAAGTCGAAGGTTTTTTCCAGGTTGGCGATGTGATCGTTGCGTTTTTCACCTTTGACCATGATTTTGTAGGTGGTACCTGCTTTCTTTAAGCCAAATGGCATGACTTTGTAGCAGTAAACTCCTCGTTCGAAGAAAAAAGCTATTTTGTCTCGATCTTTCTCGTACATGAAGATTTGGTTATAACCTGAATATGCATTGAGAAAGCCGAGTAGTTCGTTTCCGGCTATGGAGTCCACCAAAAGATCTATCCGCGATAACGGATAGTTGTCTTTTGGACATGCTAGGTTCGGATCAGTGTAATCAACGCAGACCCTCCACCGTCCTTCTTCTTTTTCTTGACAAGTACTATGTTGGCTAGCCATTCAGAGTGCGGGACTTCTTAAATGGAGCCGGCGGCAAGTAACTTGTCAATTTCTTCCTGGATGGTAGCAATCTTCTTAGGAGATAAATTGCGCCTCTTTTCCTTGACTAGTTTACGTTCTGGATTGACGTCCAGCTTATGGCAAGCGATGGCAGGGTCAATTCCAAGCATATCGGAAGGTGACCAAGGAAAAACATCTTTGTGCTCCTGTAGGAAAGTTGTGAGGTCCTCATTTCCTCGTCACTTAGGCGCGCACCGATGCGGGCATGCCTTTCTGGGATTTGTGGGTCAAGCTGTATGAGGATCACATCATCTTTTGGTTGCCAACCGTCTAGTTTGCGGGATTCTTTGAAGACTTCGGGATCTTGACCCACAATTGATTGGTCTTTAAGAAGCGAAACAAGAGTTTTTTTTTCTCACCAATGGCGTCGGCTGGGGGGATGAATTCTGCTCGTTTGACTTCCTTTAGCCCTTTAGTGAGGCACAATCGGGCCATGGCTTGATCTCCCCTTATCTCTCCAATTCCTCCTCCAAGGATCGGGAATCAGATTTTTTGAGAAAGGCTAGATGAGTTAGCCAAAATTTTGTGCATCCATAGTCATCCCAACATGCCGTTGTACGGCGAGTATTCGTCCACTACATAGAATGTTTGAGACGAGACAATGGGTGGTGAATGGCCATCAAGTTGGAGAGTTCTGATAGTCATGCTGGTGGAGCCGTTGAAACCCCGCATCGGGATTGCTTTCCTCATAATGAAGTTTCTAATCCCATTTTGCGCACTATTTCCAAGTTGAGGAGATTTGTAGCGCTTCCTTCGTCCATGTGAATTCAATCAACGTGCGCATGGGCGATCTGGATTGAAATGACGAGTGCATCGTCGTGCGGCCAGTCGAGGCCGACTTTGTCGTTGAGGGAGAACCCAATGGAGATGTCGTCGGCGACCCCGGAAGTGGCGGCAGCGTGGGAGACTTGGGCGATGGCCAAAGCATCCCGAACTTTCCTCTTTTTTTTTCTTGGAAGTGGTTCCAAGTAGCTCCGATTCGGCGATGATAGTGTTTATGCAAATCATCTTAAAGGGTGGCTCCTTAGGGCTCTTGTCCCCAACACGTTCTACAGCTTTTCCGATGACGTACTCGGTGCAGTGTCCCTCCTTAATGAGATTTAGGAGGTATTTTTCAAAGGTTTTACAAGTGCTAATGGTATGACCATAACAATCATGGTAGAAACCCCATTTTGTCTTGTCCGCCTTCTCTTGATCACCTTTAATGGGTCTTGGTCTTTTAAACCAGTGCTTGTCTTTAATCTCGTTGTAGTTCTGGCTAACGGGTACGCCGAAGTGTGGATTCGGCCTTCCAGTAAATGGTGCTCTGGGAGTTCGATTAGCTTTTTGCTTATTGGACTTCCCGGAGGGTGTTTTGGAGGTGGTGTTACCCTTGGGTGGCGCCGCACCTATGGTTGGCTTTTCGCCCATCTTGGCGTGCTCCGTCGTACGCACCGATATTTTTTCGCCTTCCCAAGAGGCGTGGCGTTCCGCTAGAGAAAGTATCTTGGTAAGGGTGCGAGCATTGGTCATCACAATGTCTCTGTAGAGTTGACTATCTAGAGGTAGCTCCTGTTTGAAAGCCATTGCAGCGACAAGGTCACTGCACCCTATGATGCGAGACTTCTCTTTGCAGAACCTTCGAATGTACTAGCGAAGAGACTCCTTGGACCTCTTTATCACGGAGAAAAGGTGATCACCTTTTACTTCGACAGTGCGAAGTTGTGAATACTCCTTCACAAATGCATGTGCTAGTTCCTCGAAGGAGGCAATGGATCTCCGGGGGAGATGGTTAAACCAAGTCATTACTTGACCTTAAAGCGAAGCTTGAAACACTTTGCACATGAGTGCCTCGTTGTGCTGGTATGGCACCATTACACCGCGATAGTAGTCGATGTGTTTTACCGGGTCTGAAGTTCCTTTAAACTGAGTAAAGTTTGGAGTTGAGAACCATTGCGGGAACGGTTCATTCTCGATTCGCGGAACGAATGGAGAGGTGGAAGAAGTTCTAAGTTGACGGCTTAGATCTTTCTCTAAGTTTTCGTTGCATTGGACCCCCTGAAGTCGTTGGTCCAACATCCTTCTCACATCGTCGGCATGAAGTTGATTTTGATGAGGGAGGTGAGCTCGACGGCCATGGTGGTGCCGAATTCCCTGCGTCGTGGAGTTTGAGGCGGAGCGCGACGGGGCGTATGTCCTATCCTCACTGCTTAGGTTCGTCGATCCTCCGAAATTAGAATCATTTCGTCTGTTTGAACGAGTTTGTGTACTCCGTGAGGTTGCTCGTCGGGAAGAGTTTTGGTGGGAGATTCTAACTTGAGAATGGTCTCCAACTCGTCTCCCTAATCGATCGTGAACCGATTGCCTCTGATTATGGAAATAGTTTTCGACGGGAGAGTGACTCTTGTCAGTGGAATTGTTAAGGATGATGCCTAGTGACACAGGATGGCTTCGGACAGGGTCCTTGCTTTGACTTCGAGGGGAATTGCCTTGAGGATTCCTCGAATTGGTACGTCTACCCACCGCTTGTGAAGTACTCCCTTCGCCCAAGTATTCTTCCAGAAGTTCTGCTTGAATTTGAACTTAGTTGCTGAGTCGGGCCATTTGCCGCGACAAACTAGCGTACGAGGGTGATCTTCGTGAAGTACGACGAGCGTTGTGGTGAGATTCCCTTGCCGAGCGGCGTGTGGGCTCCCTTCCTTCACGATTATCTCGATTTCTGGTGCGCGCGGAGCTCGTCCAAAATCAATCTTAAATCTTTGTTGGCGTGGTGAAAAGCTTCTCCTACGAATCGGCCATCGGTATGTTGAAATTTGGCGTGACTCTTGGCTCCAGAGTTAGTGCACCAAATCCAGACATAGCCAAAGACGGATGTCCTTGGGCGTCAAATTGCACCGATGTTACGTCGTGGGCCCCGTGAAGAATGTCTGCCCAGCAAGTGCGCCAGCCCGATTGGATGCTTGTCCAATCACGGTGGTGGCGTGAAGGCCCTTCGACGGAGTAACGATGTGATCGACGGCAACTTGCGTGTCCCTGGCTCCTCCGGTGACGGCGCGGTGCAGCAAGGTGCCACCGACTCCTTCGGTGACATCACGGTGCGAAAAGCTGGCCCCGACTCCTCTGTGGCTGCGGTAAAATTACCGTGTGGGGCGATGTGCGGCTGCGCAACACCAGCGAGACTCCGGCTGGCGGTGACGCCGTGTCCTACAGTCGACCCCACACCTTGGAGTTCGACGGGTCCACCACGTGGGAAATGCGACGGCATGTCCCTCTCCACTTAGTCAACGCCGCATCATTCCCCTTGGGAAGGGTTTGTCTCGCGGGATCTTGTGGTTTGTCTTGTTCTTGCTGTTATTCAAAGATTTAATGAATAAAAGCAAAAAAAAAATATTTTGATGGAAATGTAAGAACTTTTGAATCGAAGGGCAAGCTTTGAGAATTTCTCAAATCGGCTCTCAATGAAAGCACCAATGTTGATGCAGAAATTGTCCGGATAGAAATTGACCATTCAATCTCTACACATATAGTAAACACCTGAGCTTAAGGTTGAATCCCGAGCTTGGGGGTTCAACCAAGAACGCTCTAATGCCTAAGTCAGCTCAATCTAGAAAGAAAACTGAAAAGCAATTATGAGGAATAATTGTGAGGTACCTGAATTATGAAGAAATGTCCTCTATTTATAGTGGAGACCTGGAGGTCTTCGGAGCTTCTGATTGGTTGAAGGAGTTTGCAATCAATAAGTAATCATAGTTAGGAAAGACATATGATTGGTTTTTAATAATAAATAATTCGCAAGGAAGTTATTTATTATAAGTAGGAAAATGAGTTCTAATTGAATAAGTAATCATTTTGGGAAATGAAGTTTACTTATTAATTGAATCCTTATTGAATAAGGTTCTCAAAGAGACATCTTATTATGAGGATATAATTACTTATTAATTAATATATTCAGCTAATAAATATATTTAATTAATGCATAGTAATTATATTCCAATAATGACTTCACCATAACCAAAATTGTCATTATGTAAATTATAGGTCACGTGACAGCTCTACAATTTTTGGTCGAATTATGGTTCCACATTGGTTAATTAGGTTTACTAGCTAATAATGTTTATAAATAATTTAAATACTTAAATTCAGAAATTTAAAGTAACAAAAAGTGAAAGAAAACAAAAAACCTTATTTCAATCTCTCGATATGGTGGCTCATCATATCCCCAAGTCCAAGTTGTTGATAAGTAGAGAAGAAATTATGAGGTTTAAAGACACAAAATTTGGTTGCAACACCTTAATAGGATAAAAAAAAATACGTTAGTTTGATACAACGACTGCGAATTTGGAAATCATTTCTAAATTAACCTAAATTTATTCAAATATTAATTAAACAAATATAAATTCAATATCTAACCAATTCCAAATAAAATGGAACTCATCAATTCAAACAGAAACCCTATTATCCAAAAACTCTTTAATTGAATATTTAAGAAATTAAATCCATATCAAACCAATCTCCAACTAATACAAGGCACAAGGCCGGCCATCAAAACACCGAGAGCCCTACCATCAACGAAAAAAAATCTATTTACAAAAAATCGAAAGAAGACACAAGGCAAGCCAAACGACAAAATCTCTACCAATCTCCAAATAAATATACACTTCTTTTGGGTTAAGAAACATATATCATAAAAGGCCAAAAGCAAGCCAACAGAAAAAAAAAACAAAGGCTAATAGTCCTAACACTACTTCTACAATTGAGAGGTCGCCAAGATAACAAAAGCTACAGAAAATTCAAGTCCTTGCCGCTAGGAGGCCATGGAAGTCCGTCACTCGCAAGAATGCCAGAAGAGGGTTCAGGATGTCATTACCTTGCTGTGGAGTTTTAGGCCTTAGATAATAATGGAAAACGACCTCTTACTGTCACCCATGCCAAAGCAGAGCCAAAGAAAATCCATTGTTGAGCTTGTGTTGAAGACGAGGACAAGTTCTTTCTTTTTGCAAAGTGAAGAATATGGATCCTCTTATTTCAGATCGGAAATTTTTGGGTTGCAATTTTTATTTTTGATTTCGAGCGATAGAAGAAGATTCAAGGAAGGAGATCTCTTGGGTGAATTGTGAAAAAATATACACGGTGAAAAAGAAAACCCACCCTTTGTAAAAAGGGCAATTCGATAATTACAAGTGATATTTTTTTATAAATATAAAAGTTGATTGTGTGGAAATTACACTGCCACGTGTCGCATTCTTATTGGGCGGTCGGACAGCTAACTTGGTCAGGCTGTCCGGCACAAGACTTCCTCCCAAAGAGAACGGGGGTTGGGGTTATTTGAGTAGGTTTATTTGGCTTTCAAATTTGAAGTATGCATCCACATTAAGCAGGTTTATTTGGGGGAAAAGATACATCGCTTCCTGCCCTCGAGTCACTAATCCAATGCCCACTTTATGAGTCTGCAAGCACCAAGAGGCAATGGCATCCACATTAATTTTGATTGCGTTACCAGAAGGGGGTTGCCATGCAGTAGCATTCGGTGGAGGGTCATGATTTGGATTTTTACGCACAGCCGTCAAAGTGTTCTGGTATTTGACATTGTACTTTAATTGGCAATCCCTCCAAACGCTACTTGCCCATGGGCCAAAAAAGATGAGGTGCTCCACTGTTTCCACTTGGTTGTTACACATATGACAAATGGGAGAATGGCCAATATGTCTTCTCGAGAGACTTTCCTGGATGGAGGGACCAAATACGCTGGGAAAAGGGGTTATTTAATTCCTCGAATGCGATGGAGGAGAGGGACCAACTACAGTCACATGCAATGGGGTTACCCCAATCATTCTTACCCCATCTCATGTCTAACGGTAATATTTGAAGTTAGAGGGTTGTTGGGTATTGCTCGTGGCTAGAAGTGAATATGAAAATATTAGGAAGTTGAGACCAACTTAGGACTAATGAGTATGAAAATACATTTAACTTCTTCAAACTTCATTAGAAAATAGTCTCATTCTTTTGGATAAAGGCCAACTTAGGATTCAGCAACAAAAAACAAAAATTCCTCTCATGCGAAGTGGGGGAGGGGGAGGGGAGACGTTAGTGCATCTCTAGCAATGGGATGTGAAAGGCCCACTCCAAAAATTATTTTTTAATGAATTCATTACATTTATATTTTCTTATCTCCAAGAATAAAGGATTATGTTATATAAATTTTTAGATAAACTACATAATAGTACCAAAATTATAAGGGTCATTTGAAGTTCATATTCTAACTATTAAAAATTTTATCTAGGTACCCAAATTATCAAAACACGTCATTTAAGTACCCTCCGTTAGTCAATCTGTTAGTCAAACAGTTAAATGTTGAACTGTCATTTTTTGGTCAACTGTATACGCTGAGTTGGATTCCATGTGGATAAAAAAAATAATTAAAAAATAAATATATTATTAAAAACAATTAATAAAATTTTAAAATAAATTATAAAACAAATTATTACTTTGTAAGTGAGATATTTTACAAAATTGACCATCTAGGTTGTGTAGCTGCTGCTCGAGCTCAAGCTCAAGCAGAAGTCGAGTCCATCAACTCAAATCAGCCTTCTTCCATTGGATCATCATGATTGGTTTTCAACTGATCACCGCCAAACCCATTGTTTCCCTCAGGGTCTATAATCTTAGGCACATCCTGAATTGGAGCAGGACCTTCCAATTTAGGTTTCGCAATGAGGCTCTCAAGGGTCGAACGAACACCTCCACTTTTCAAATCCTCCTCCTGGTTCACAAGAGACGAAAGTCGATCCAGGGCATCCTTGGCCCTATTTTTGGCCGCAACAGCCTCCTTGACGCGGCGCTCGATGTCGATTCTAGCGGAGCCAGCAGTCATGGCCACCAAATTCGCGGCGATCTTGCCAGCGGCAACGAGGGCCTTGGCGGTGGTTTTGTCGATTAGGAATGTCGGTTTGACATCGGCGCTGTCGTTGTGGCAATTGAAGGTGAAGGAGTAGGTAGGATTGGATCAGGGAGGGCACTGGAAGCCATGGAATGAGGAATTAGCTACGAAGCAGGCAGAGTGAGAAGAGGTTTGTCTACGCTCACTTTTTGATCAACACTTCGATCCCCAGCTCGAACAACGCCATCGAGATCTGAAACTTTTTGGGCGAGAAGAGGGTGAGGAAGGTGGAGACTCTCAACGGTGTGACCATCACTCGGTCCGAGAAGGTGACGTTTCGACGACCCTACAAGCTTCGAATTTGGATTTGGTGGGATTTGAGTTGTTGGGGTTTTAGGTTGCGGTGGCGACAGAACCTTTCCCGAATTTCGTCTCGAAATCCGCGAAAAGTCCAGCTCCCGTCTGACAGCTTTTAACCACAAAATTTAATACATGAAATACCCTTAATCTTTTGAAACAATAAATAAACTTTACAAGGGTTCATACAGAACCTCATCTTTACTTGACTAACTTCACCTACTTGTGAAACGCATGATAGCCTAGTAGTTCACAAACTACCTCGGAGGACCTCCTCCGGAATAAAAAGAGACAACTGATGTGTCACCCTCGTGTGAAGCGTCAACCACCCGTCAATTTGGGTCACCGCCCACACCAACCCACTAACCCAGATGATGAAGGTACTAGACTTGGTTGAATTGAGTCTCACTGAGTTACCCCGAATCGTAACTCGATATCCCGACTCATCCGGAGCACCTCAAGTGGTAACTCGATATCCCGGCTCAACCTGAGCACCCCGAGTGGTGACTCGATATTCCGCCTCATCCTGAGCACCCCGAGTGGTAACTCGATATCCCGGCTCATCTTGAGCAACCCAACTGTTAACTCAATATTCCGGCTCATCCTATGCACCACGAGTGGTAACTCAATATCCCGGCTCAACATGAGCACCCCGAGTGGTAACTCGATATCCCGGCTCATCCTGAGCACCCCGAGTGGTAACTCGATATCCCGGCTCATCCTGAGCACCCCGAGTGGTAACTCGATATCCCGGCTCATCCTGAGCACCTTAAGTGGTAACGCGATATCCTGGCTCATCCTGAGCACTCCGAGTGGTAACTCAATATCCCGCCTCATCCTGAGTACCACGAGTGGTAACTCGATATCCCAGCTCATCCTGAGCACCCCGAGTGGTAACTCGATATCCCGGCTCATCCTGAGTACCCCGAGTGGTAACTTGATATCCTGGCTTATCTTGAGCACCCTTAGTGGTAACTCGATATACCGGCTCATCCTGAGCACCCCGAGTGGTAACTCGATATCTCGGCTCATCATGAGCACCTCGAGTGGTAACTCGATATCCCGACTCATGATGAGCACCCCGAGTGGTAACTCGATATCCCGGCACATCCTGAGTACCCCGAGTGGTAACTCGATAGCCCGGATCATCCTGAGTACCCCGAGTGATAACTCGATAACCCGGCTCATCTTGAGCACCCCGAGAGGTAACTTGATATACCGGTTCATCCGGAGCACCCCAAGTGGTAACTCGATATCCCAGCTCATCCTCAGCACCCCGAGTGGTAACTTGATATACCGGCTCATCCTGAGCACCCCGAGTGGTAACTCGATATTCCGACTCATCCTGAGCACCCCGAGTGGTAACTCGATATCCTCATCCTGAGCACCCCGAGTGGTAATTCGATATCCCGGCTCATCCTTAGCACCTCGAGTGGTAACTCGATATCCCGGCTCATCCCCAGCCTTAGCTCAATATCCTGGCTCATCTTGAGAGTATGATGGAATCCTCCATGACATACCACATATCATCCTGAGAGTATGATGGAATCTTCCATGACATACCTCATATCATCTTGAGAGTATGATAGAATTCTCCATGACATACCTCATATCATCCTGAGAGTATGATGGAATCCTCCATGTCATACCTCATATCATCCTGAGAGTCTGATGGAATCCTCCATGACATATCTCAAACCTCAACGATGTGGCGGAGAAAGACCCCTCGAATGCCAACATCAGAGAACCCCTCAATGATCTGGAGGAGATAAACCCTCCAACGCCAGTCGGAGAAACCTCAACGTTATGGTGGAGAAAACTGTACGCACCATTCCTGAATTTTGCCTCGAAATCCGCAAAAAACCCTTATCCCGTCTAATAGCTCTGTTTCCACAGAAGTTACTACCATAAGCACCCTTCATTTATAAATATATTAAATACATCTTACTAGGGTTCCGATAGAACTTCTTTGTACATACTGACTACACCTATCTGTCAGACGCTAGGTAGCTTACATGTCACAGTCGAAACCTCGGAATAGTGATGGTCCAAAAATGTAATACGCTCTAACACCAATTGTCTGTAGATCAGACACTGCTGAAACCTCCACAGTAATAACACAAGACAACTGACTTATCAGCCTCATGTGAACCGTCAATAACTCATCAATCTAGGTCACCGCCCACACCAACCCACTGACCCGGATGACGAAGGAACCATACATGGTTGAATTCAGTCTCACTGATTCGCCCCTAGTTGAACTCGATATCCCTTCTCCTCCAGAGCACCCCGAGTGGTAACTCGATATCCCGACTCGTCCAAAGCACCCCGAGTGATAACTCGATATCCCAGCTCGTCCTGAGCACCCCGAGTGATAACTCGATATCCTGACTCGTCCTGAGCCTCATAGTGATAACTCGATATCCCGGCTCATCCTGAGCCCCCGAGTGATAACTCGATATCCCGGCTCATCCTGAGCCCCCGAGTGATAACTCGATATCCCTGCTCCTCCAGAGCTACCTTAGACCTCAATGATCTGGCGGAGAAAGATCCCTCTAATGCTAACATTGAAGAACCCCTCGATGATCTGGCGGAGACATACCCTCTAACGCCAATCGAAGAACCCTCAACAATGTAGCGGAGAAAACACACTCCACGCCAATTATCGGAGAATCCCATGGTATAACCCGATACTTAGAAGTATGCACAACCATGCAATCCCGGAACCCTAGTCCATTCACAGCGCGAATAAAATACCAAATCATGGACGTCTTAGCCCCAAGGAACTCTTGATACATTAATGACCCAACACCCTTAACCTCTTGAGCCCAAAACTAGCTCCATGGTCAACCATTACCGTTGGGATTACCTAACCGGGGCTCTAAATGAACTCCTACGTCCTCAAAACCATCAAACTCTGGTCCGGAATGTCCCAAAACCCTAGCCACGCATCACCGTGACCTCGAAATAGGTCCCACGCGCAGGCAGAATGCCGGACCACGCCACACGCTCTGGCCACGAGTCGTCACGCGCTAGCCACGCGCCTGCTACTATACCACGCATTGACCTAGTACAACCCGGCCCAACTAGGCCTGACCTGATCCAGCCCGACCAGTCCACTCGACTTGAGCCGATCCACTCGGCCCGACCCAATCACTGATGTCCCGTCGGAGAAGATGACCGCGACGCCCCTGTCTCCGTCGCCGAAATCCGCCATTTCCGGCCGACCTTGAAGTTTTCCAAACTTCTTCAAAACTAAACCGTTTTCACGAATTTTATGTCTAAATTCATTTACTCGATCCTAGAAATCCGAAAATGAATTCAAAACACTGAACCCGTACCTGTACTGGACGAAAAACTGATCGGAAGACTTCGGTTCTCCTTGCCTCCTTTCAGTGTCTCCCGCGGCATGTCTCCTTCGGTGGTGGGTACGATTTTGCTCTCGAGAAGGAGAACAAGATGATGGTGTGAATGAAATGGATCGAGGTTTCCCAAAATTGAAGATCCAATTTCAAGGTTTTGGTGTCGGTCGGTCGGTGGGTTCGGTCATGGGTCTATTACTAGGTCTGTATCACACTGAAACAAAATGAAACTCATCCAGAAACTGAGTTTGTCTGGTATTTAAATACCTCTACCCACATAAATGAACAAAATGCCCCTGAATAATCGAGACCCAACATTTTCTCGCACGGTCTCCGTTTTTCGCGTGTCGCCTGTCTTCGAACTCGTGAGTCCGAGATCTATGCAACGGTACCCGCAAACCCTATCAAATGTGTCTCTACACAAAATTGACTTATGAGCCCCCTTAAAAGCCAATGGTAATTTCGTCTTTTCATAAAATAATTTACGAAAATTCAATAATTAAATTTTCGGGCCTTTACAAAAACACCCTCCATGCCAACATCGGAGATCCCCTCAATGATCTAGCGGAGACAAACCCTCCAACGCTAGTCAGAGAAAACTCAACGATATGGTGGAGAAAACACCCTCCACGCCAACATCGGAGAACCCCTCAACGATCTGGCGGAGACCTTCCAACACCAGTCGAAGAAACCTCAATGATATGGCGGAGAAAACACCCTCCATGCCAACATCGGAGAACCCCGTGATATAACATACTACATAGAAGTACACATGCCACGCAATCCCGGAAACCCAGTCCGTTCCAAGTACATCTAAGTACCAACTCAAGGAAACCCTAGCCCCAAGGAACCTTTTGACATACCAATAACCCAGCACCCTTGACCTCCCGAGCCAAAAACCGCTCTGTGGTCATCCATTACCGCTGGGATTACTCAAACTGGACTCTAAACGAACTCCAACGACATTGAAATTGCCAAAATCTGATCTGGAATGTCCCAACACCTTGACACGCGTCGCCTTAGGTCGGGAAATAGTCCCACGCTCCAGTACAAGGTCGGACCACGAGGCACGCACCGACCACGCGCCCTCACGCGCCGCCACGCACCTTGTACTGTTCAAGATAGAATATTTGATCCCTCTGACGGAATATTCCATCGAACCTGATGGAATCGAAATATTCCATCCAAACTAACGGCAATAGGGTTCCGTCATAACGTCGTTACCTTTTGACGGAATATGCTAACTCCGTCAGCATATTCCGTCAAACCCCGATGGCGTCAGTTGACCTAACGGTCAACTGACTTTTGATTGGATACTGACTGGTCACCACGTGGCTCCACGTGGCACCGCATGGCTCCACGTGGCTGCCATGTGGCATGCCATGTGACTCTCGAACCCTTCCGAAACCGAGGGAAATTTGTCTTTTCTTTAAGTAAATTCTCAATTAAATTAATTTCTAGTCCGGGTCGTTACAATTTCCCCCCCTTAAAGGAATTTCGATCCCGAAATTCCCTTAGCTTAGGTTAGAGAACCAACCTCCTACTTTCAAGTCCTCTCGCGTCACCACCGACACGAACTGGGCCTCAACTGCGATTCCCAATTGAACCTATGCACTTTGCACATTTCTCTGTTCCAATCTCAACAACAAACCGTCGGCAAGAAAAACATCCAGGAGATATTCTGAAGGCACCAGAATCTATTCAACCCGGAACATACATCGAAACAAGGCTCTGAGCCCGAGAGATCCACCACGGGTCCTACTCCCAGCATGACTACAATTACCTCATGTCAAGATGTCATATGACCGAATAGAACTCGAAGCAAGGTGTCAGATAGAATCGCGCAAACCAAGTGCTGTTAGCCTCAACGATCTGGTGGAGAACAACCTGTCACGCCAACATCATAAAATTTCGACGATCTGGCGAAGGAAATTCCCTACCACGCTAGTCTCAAAGAAATCCCTCCACATATCCGAGTATCTCAATATATATATACGGGTCATTGTACGACGCATAAACAGCCTCAACGATCTGGCGGAGAACTATCCTCCAACGCTAGTTGGAGGAAACCTCGACGAACACATGATGGAAAATACCCTTCATCATGTGCCGGAGAAAAACCATGACACGTGTGGACAGTAATTCAGTAAAAACCAAAATCCATGTTTTGTTAAAAACACTCGGTGGGAGCCACAAAAATCCAAAAAAATAAAACATCCCGTGGTCCACAACCCTGCTTTGAAAACCCTCCACAAAGGAGCTTAAGAACCATAAAACCAACATGGACACAAAATATCATAAACCTGACTCACTGCTCCCCGGATGGAATCCCGAGCCGTAGCTCGCCTCAACGATCTGGTGGAGAAATACCCTCGATCCCAGCATCGAAGAAAACCTTGACCCCCGGGGACAGTAATTCAAATCCATGTTTTGAAATCCTTGTTTCTTGGCATAAGCCAAATTTATTGAAAAAATGGGTTTAACTCAAAATCGTGGACTCGACCGAAATCCAAAATCAATCAAGTCAAACCATATAAAACCCGAAACCATAACGCCAGGCCATAGCCCAAAACGTCATTTCCAAGTAATTATTGAAAGCCCGAGTCCAGTAATAATTTAATAATATCCAGAATTTTGCCAAAACAATACGTAATAAGCAATTATATCAAAACCAAAGTCCACCCACCAGCAACAGCGACGCCTACCTCACCCGTGCAACACATGATTACCAACTCTACGCCTCCCTCAGTTCTAGGTTGTTGAAGAGTCAAACGTCTCGGAGGCATCTCACTGACAAGAACCATTTGCACAAAAGTGTGCAGTATGCAGGAAGTGAAACCTAGAGCTTTGATGCCAAATTGAAAAGACCTTTCTCGAAATCCGCGAACAGCTCTGCTCCCGTCTGACAGCATTTAACCACAAAAGTTAATACCTGAAATACCCTTAATCTTTGGAAACATTCAATAAACTTTACAGGGGTTCCAACAGAACCTCCTCTGTACTTGACTGACTTCACCTACTTGTCAGATGCAGGATAGCCTAGTAGTTCACAAACTACCTCAGAGGACCTCTTCCGCAGTAAAACGAGACAACTAACGTGTCACCCTCGTGTGAACCGTCAACCACACGTTAATCTGGGTCACTGCCCACACCAACCCACTGAACCAGATGACAAATGTACTAGACTTGGTTGAATTGAGTCTCACAGACTTACCCCGAGTCGTAACTCGATATCCTGGCTCATCCTGAGCTCCCCGAGTGGTTGCTCGATATCCCGGCTCATCTTGAGCACCCTGAGTGGTGACTCGATATTCGGCTCATCCTGAGCACCCCGAGTGGTAACTTGATAATTCAGCCCATCCTGAGCACCCCGAGTGGTAACTTGATATCCTAGCTCATCTTGAGCACCCCGAGTGGTAACTCCATATCTCGAGTGGTAACTCGATATTTCGACCCATCTTGAGCACCTCGAGTTGTAACTCGATATCCCGGCTCATCTTGAGCACCTCGAGTGGTAACTCGATATCCCAGCTCATCCTGAGCACCCCGAGTTGTAACTCAATATTCCGGTCATCTTGACTATCCCAAGTGGTTACTCAATATCCCAGCTCATCCTGAGCACCCTGAGTGGTAACTCGATATCTCGGCTCATTTTGAGCACCCCGAGTGGTAACTCGATATCTCGGCTCAGCCTGAGCACCCCGAGTGGTAACTCGATATCCCAACTCAACCTGAGCACTCCGAGTGGTAACTCGATATCCTGGCTCATCCTGAGCACCTGGAATGGTAACTCGATATCTCGGCTCATTTTTAGCACCCCGAGTGGTAACTCGATATCCCGGCTCATCCTAAGCACCCTGAGTGGTAACTAGATATCCCAGCTTATCCTGAGCACCCCGAGGGGTAACTCGATATCCCGGATCATCCTAAGTACCTCGCATCATAACTCGATATCCCGGCTCATCCTGAGTACCCCGCGTGGTAACTCGATATCCCGGCTCATCCTTACCACCCCAAATCATAGCTCGAAATCCCAGCTCATGCTGAGCACCCCGAGTGGTAACTCGATATACTCGCTCATCCTGAGTATCCCAAGTGATAACTCGATATCCCGGCACATCCTGAGCACCCCGAGTGATAACTCGATATTCCGGCTCATCCTGAGTACCATGAGTAGTAACTTGATATCTCGGCTCATCCTGAGCACCCCGAGTGGGAACTCGATATCTCGGCTTATCTTGAGCACCCCGAGTGGAAACTCGATATCTGGCTCATCCTGAGTACCATGAGTGGTAGCTCGATATACCGACTCATCCTGAGCACCCCGATTGGTAACTCGATATCTCAGCTCATCCTGAGCACCCCGAGTGGTAAATCGATATCCCGGCTCATCCTCGGCCGTAGCTCAATATCCTGGCTCATCTTGAGAATATGATGGAATCCTCCATGACATACCTCATATCATCCTGAGAGTATGATGGAATCCTCCATGATATACCTCAAACCTCAACGATGTGGCGGAGAAAGACCCCTCGAACGCCAACATCGGGGAACCCTTTAACGATCTGGCGGAGACAAACCCTCCAACCCTAGTTGGAGAAACCTCAATGATATGGCGGACAAAACACCCTGCACGCCTACATCGGAGAACCCCTCAACGATCAGGCAAAGACAAACCCTCTAACGCTAGTTGGAGAAACCTCAATGATATGGCAAAGAAAACACCCTCCACGCCAACATCAGAGAACTCTGTGGTATAACATACTATGTAACGACCCGGACCAGAAATTAAATTATTTTGAGAATTGGACGATTTTACCCTCGATTTTGGACGGGTTCGGGAGTCACTTTTTGACTGGCAGTACTTTGGGGAATTTTTATTAGGTCGTTGCGTAGGTCTCGAACTCACGAGTTTGTAGACAGATGGCACGCGAAAAACGGAGACCCGGTGAGTTCGTTACGAGTCTACAAGTTTCAGGGACAGTTTGGTAATTTTGGAAAAGTTGGAACTATATATCAGATATTTTCTCTCTCCTCGAGGAAGGGGGTCCAGATATTTTTTTTACTCTCTCTCTCTCTCCTACCCGTTTCTCCCCGTGAGAACACCAAAACCCATTTTCATCGGACGAATTTCAGTCCGATTTGACCGAAACTAAGGCCGGAAGAATCTTCCCCGCGACCCCACGAGTCTTTTGGTGTAATCATCGGAGCGGGAACACCGCAGTAGGCGACGGACAGAGGAGGGAAGTGGACCAAAACTTCTCTGTCGTTTTCCAGCCGAACCAGGTACGATCTCGGAACTTTGACTTCATATTTGGATTCCTGGTGAAAAGTAGATGAATTTACATATGTGGATCGTGAAAAATGGTCAAGAAATGAAGAAGTTATAAAAGCTTGAAGTTTCAGCCGGAAATGGGGGATTCCGGTGAAACCAGACGGCAGCTGTCGGTCATCTTCTCAGGCCAGACTTCGGCGACGGCACCGGCAGCCGATCGTCTTCTCCGACGACCGGTCGAGTCGGGTCAGACCGGGTCGGGTCGAGTGAACTGGTCGGGTTGAGTGAACCAGTCGGATCGAGTTGAACCGGTCGGGTTGAGTCGAGTTGGACCGGGTCAGGTCGAACCGAGCCGGATTGGACCGGTCCACGCGCGTGAACACTGTAGCAGGCGCGTGACCGGCGTGTGAGGGCGCGTTAGCGCGTGTTCTGACCTTCCGGTGGCGCGTGGTGGCGCGTTTGACTGTTCCCGATGTCACGGTAGCGCGTGACTAGGGTTTTGGGACGTTCCGGATCAGATTTTATTGTTTTCGAGGCCATAGGAGTTCGTTGAAGGCCCGATTTGGGAAATTCCAGCGGTAATTGTTGACCTTGAAGCGGATTTTGAGCTCAGAAAGTCAAGGTAGTTGGGTTATTATTGTGCATGTGTTCCTTGGGCTAGAGCGTCCATGAATTTTGGGTTGGATGATGTTTGTGAGTGGAATCCTTTCCTAAACTCGTACCTATATGACTTATGTACTGTTATGTGATAGATTATGTGATGACTGGGATTTCAATTGAATGATGATTGATTTAATTGTGTTAGTAGTATTTGATGTAATTATGTGTGTGGTGATGAATGTTTGGTTGACTAATAATACATTTATGGAATGAGAATGATGCAAGATGATGATAGGAAATCTAGACTATGCCAGGGTTAGCTTTAGGACCCAGCATTGTTAATTATGAGATGTAGGTACTTTGAAACGAGTATAAACTAGTACTTTAGTGGTACATTTCAAAGGTAGATTCCGAGATTTAAATTAGAATATCGATGAGAAGTAGGTACTCTGGAATGAGTATAAACTACCACTAGATTAGGGTATCTCGAGGGTCAATTCCGAGATACGTATCACAATATCAAGTCGTGAGGTATGATACATTCGGTGAAATACATGAGTCACAGCGAGATATCGTTTTGACGTGGTAATTATTTGAGTCCATGATTTTGAGTTGAAACCGTATTTGTGATTATAAATACTTGATTTTGGATCCAATACTGTTTTGAGGGGGGGCAAGATCCGGGGCTAGGATCCGCTGAGACGGTGAACCCGGTGAACCTCCAAAAATAAACAATACCGATTTGAGGGGGGGCCAGGATCCGGGGCTAGGATCCGCTGAGACGGTGAACCCGGTGTACCTCCGAGATAAACATTGATTGAGGGAGGCTAGGATCTGGGCCAAGATTCGCTATTGGCGGTGAACTCGGTGAACCTTCAATATAATTGGTTACTGTTCTTCGACTAGCATCGAGAGTTTTACTCTGTTGGTTCGTTGAGTGCTCCGACTCTGGCATCGAGGAGTTTTGGCTCCGCCGGGTCGTGAGGCTATTTATGCATAGTACAGAGAGTTGTGATACAGGACTAGCACACCCCAAGGGATACCCTGGTGGCTAGGGATATGCCGACTGATGTGATATGATAGCTGAGGATATTTCCAGCTCTAATATGGTTTGGCGATGATTGTCATGTGATAAATCAGCCTATGGAAATACTTCGTCATCCGGGTTTGTGGGTTGGTGTGGGCGGTGACCCAGAGGGACGAATTATTTTTGGTTCACAAGTATCTGACTAGTCGGTTGTCTTGTAGTATTCCAGTAGAGGTGTCAGCAGTGTATGACCTACTGACATTTGGTGTCAGAGGGTATTCCAATTTGGAACACCACCATTCCGAGGTCTTGGCTTTGACCTGTATGATGTCCTACGTCTGATAGGTAGGAGTGGTCAGTAAGTACAGAGGTTCCGTTGGGAACTCTATAAGGTTTACTAAAATTATTTAAAGATAAAGGTTAGTTCTGGTATAAAATCTTGAGGTAAAAGGGTTGTCAGACGGGATAAGGGTTCTTTCCGGGTTTCGAGGAGAAATTCGGCAAGGGTCCTTACATACTACATAGATGTACACTTGTCACGTAATCCTGGAAACCCAGTCCATTCCAAGTACATCTAATTACCAACTCAAGGAAACCCTAGCCGCAAGGAACCCTTTGACATACCAATAACCCAGCCCCTTGACCTCCCGAGCCAAAAACTGCTCTGTGGTCATCCATTATTGCTGGGATTAATCAAACGGGGATCTAAATAAACTCCAACGGCTTTGAAACTGCCAAAATCCGATCTGGAACGTCCCAACACCCTGACACACTCCCCCGTGGATCCAGAAATAGTCCCACGCGCTGGTAGAAGGCCGGACCACGCGCCCTCTCACACCGCCACGCGCCCTGTACTGTTCACAACAGAATATTTTATCGCTCTGACGGAATATTCCATCGAACCTGGTGGAATCGGAATATTCCATCCAAATTAACGGCATTAGGGTTCCGTCATAACACCGTTACCTTTTGACAGAATATGCTAATGCCGTCAGCATATTCCGTCAAACCCTGACAGCATCAGTTGACCCAACGGTCAACTAACTGTTGACTGGACGCTGACTGTGTTGCCACATGGCTCTACGTGGCAGCTGAGTCAGCTGCTGACCGGTCACCACGTGGTCATCCATTAACGCTGGGATTACTCAAATGGGGCTCTAAACGAACTCCAACGGCCTTGAAACTGCCAAAATCCGATCCGGAATGTCCCAAAACCCTGACTCGCACTGCCATGGGTCGGGTAACAATCCCACACACTGCCACGCACCGGTAAAAGGCTGGACCACGCGTCGCCATATGCCATGTACTGTTCACGGCGGAATATTTCGTTGCTCTAAAAGAATATTCTGTCGAACCTGACGGAATCGGAATATTCCGTCCAAACTAATGGCGTTAGGGTTCCGACATAACGCCGTTACCATTTGATCGAATGTAATGACCCGGATCAGAATTTAAATTAAGTTGAGAATTGGATGATTTACCCTCAGTTTTGGAAGGGTTAGGTAGTCACTTTTTGACTGGCAGTTCTTTTGGAAAATTTCATTGGATCATTACGTAGGTCTCGAACTCAGGAGTTCGTAGACAGGAGGCGCGCGGAAAATGGAGACCCAGTGAGATCATTACGGGTCTAGAAGCTTCAGGGGCAATTTGGTAATTTTGGAAAAGTCCAAAATTTGGGTGATATTTCTTCTCCCTTTCGGACTCTGCCCAGACCAATTTTAAACCTCCTCTCTCTCTCTCCTTCTCGACTCCCCACCCGAGCGATCACCATACCCCCACCTTTATCGGGCCTGCATCGGTCTGACTTGACCGATTCCAAGGTTGAGGATGTCTTCCTCGAGACGCCATTAGTACTTTGGAGTCACCATCGAGGTGGGAGCACCGCAGTAGATGACGAACGGAAGATGGAGGTGGACCGAACCTTCTCGGCTGTTTATCGGCCAAACCAAGTATGATTTCGGGACTTTGACCTGATTTTTGGATTCCTGGTGAAAATTAGATGAAGTTACATGTGTAGATCGTGAAAATCGGTCAAAGAACGAAGGATTTGGAAGCTCGCCGAAAATTACGATTTCCGGCGAGAATTTCTAGATTTCGACGACGACGACGGTGGCGTGAGGCGACGCAACCGTCTTTTCCCATGAGTCGCCAGTGAAACTCCGGTGACGGCAGACAGTGGCTCGGCCGTCTTCTCCGGTGACTGGTTAGGCCGGAGGTTGCTGATGTCAGCCGTCAGTTGACCGTTGAGTCAACTGACGCCGTCAAGGGTCTGATAGAATATGATGACGGCGTTAGCATATTCCATCAAAGGTTAATAGAGTTGATGGAACCCTAACGCTGTTAGGGTTGACGGTATATTTCGATTTGATTAGGAGGTTCTGTTAGGTTTGACAGAATATTCTAGCATGAACAGTGCCGGCGCGTGAGGATGCGTGGCCATCGCGCGGTGAGTGTTCTGACCTTCTACGGATGTGTGGTGGCATGTGGGACCGATTTTGGGGTCACGATAGCGCGTGTCTAAGGTTTTGGACGTTCCAAATCGGATTTTGAAGGTTTTGAGGCCATAGGAGTTCGTTTTGAGCCCCGTATGAGTAATCCCAGGGTATTGGTTAACCAACGGAGCGGGTTTTGACTCGGAAAGTTTGAGGAGCGGGGATATGTTTATGTCAAGGGTTCCTTGGGGCTGGGGTTGTCATGAGACGGTACCTTGGATGTACTATGAAAGGACTGGGTTTCCGGGATCATGGGGTATGCATACTTCTAGGTATTGGGTTACACCACGGGATTCTCCGAAGATTGGCGTGGAGGTGTCTTTATCCGCTACATTGTTAAGGATTCTCCGACTGGCGTTAGAGGGTACGTCTTCGCCAGATCGTCAAGGGGTTCTCCAATGTTAGTGTTCGAGGGATCTTTCTCCACCATATCGTTGAGTACTGAGGTAGCTATGGACGAGCAGGGTTATTGGGTTACCACTCGGGGTGCTCAGGATGAGCAGGGTTACCGAGTTACCACTTGGGGTGCTCAGGACAACCAGGGTTATCGAGTTACCACTCAGGGGCTCAAGATGAGCTGGGATATCGAGTATGACTCAGAGTGAGTTAGTGAGACTCAATTCAACCAAGTCTAATACGTTCGTCATCCTGGTCAGTGGGTTGGTGTGAACAGTAACCCAGATGGATGAGTTATTGACGGTTCACAAGGGGGTGGCACGTCAGTTGTTTCGTTAGATTTCGGAGGAGGTCCTCCGAGGTAGTTTGTGAACTACTGGGCTATCCTTTGTCTGACAGGTAGAAGGTTATGTCGGAACCCCTGTAAGGTTTTAATATTTCTATGGTTAAAGGGTATTCCTGGTATTAAATTTTGTGGAAATCGGGGTTGTTTGACAGGATAAGGGCTTTCCTCGAATTTTGAGGCGAAATTCAGGAAGGGTCTTTACAATTGGTATCAGAGCACTGAGTTGAACTTCCTACAAACCGCACACTTGTGTGCACATTATTTAAGGATTCCTATCAACGAGATGCCTCCGAGACGTTTGTCTCTTCAGCGCCTTTGAACTGAGGGAGGCGGAGGTCATGTAATGCACGGGCGAGGTAGGCGTCGCTGTTGCTGGTGAGTGGACCCTGGTTTTGTGAATTACAATGCATGCATACAAGTATATTTCAATTAAACTCTCTTATGTATTGCTTTTGACAATTTCCGGAATTTAAAAATCTTACTGGACACAGGGCTTCAACATTTAAGTGAAAATGTGTTTTGGGGGAAATGGCCTGGTTTTTGGACTCGATTTTGGTGTCATTTTCACGTAGTAATTATAGAGTATGTGCTTTTGGGTTAGGCCCGTATTTGTGATTTACTGGGTTTGGCGATAAATGATTTTTCAATTACTTTGGCTTCGGCCAAGAAATAAAGATTTCAAAACACGGATTTGGTTTTCACTGGTTTTCTGTCCCCGATGTCAAGGTTGCTCTTATGGGCGTTGAGGGTTTTGCTCCGCTGGTTCGTTGAGGGTTCTCGGACTTTGGTGTCGAGGGTTTCTCCGCCGAGTCGTTAAGGCTGTCTACGCATAGCACATGTTTCTGCACCTCTCGAGTTATATCGATCGTGCAGGGTCAGATTTTCTCCGATTGGTGTTGAGGGTTGCTCCGCTGGTTGTTGAGGGCTCCGACTCTGGTGTTGAGGGTTTACTCCGCCGGGCCGTTGAGGGTGTCTATGCATAGTACATGGTTATGCACAACTCGAGGTATATCCAGTGTGTGGAGGGACTTTCGGGAACTGTGGTTTGATGTGTCCAGGTTGATTTACATGATTTGAACTCCTTTGAGGAGGATTATCAAGCAGGGTTGCGGACCACATAATGTTTTCATTATTTGGATTTTCGTGCGTCCCACCGAGTGTTTTTATAAAAGATGGATTTTTTTCCGGCAAGTTTTTGGCTTATCTTTTTGGACTAGTTTGAAAAGAAATTTTATGTTTGCATGCATTGTTTTACACATGATGAAGGGTATTCTCCATCACGTATTCGTCAAGGTTTTCTCCGACTAGCGTAGGAGGGTATTTCTCCGCCAGATCGTTGACGGGTTCTCTAATGCTGGCGTTGTAAGGTAGTGCTCCGCTAGATCGTTGAGGCTGACTGCACTTGGTACACGTGACCCTATCTGATACCTGACTTCAAGGTATATTCGATCATGTGACGTCATGACTTGAGGTAATTGTAGTCTTGTTGGGAGTAGAACCCGCGGTGGACTTCTTGGGTTCAGAGACTTGCTTCGATGTATGTTCCAGGTTGAACAGATATTGGTGCCTCCAGGATGTCTCCCAGATGTAGTTCTCGCCTACGGTTTGTTGTCGAGACTGGAATAAAGAAATGTGCAGAATGCACGGGTTCTATTGGGAATCGTATCTAGGGCCCAGTTCGTGTCGGTAGTGACGCGAGAGAATTTGAAACAGGGGGTTTGTTCTTTGACCTGAGTTGTGGAAATTTCGGGGTTGAAATTTCTTTAAGGAGGGGAATTTGTAACGACCCGGATCAGAAATTAAATTAAGTTGAGAATTGAACGATTTTACCCTCGGTTATGGAAGGGTTCAGGAGTCATTTTTTGACTGGCAGTTCTTTTGGAAAATTACCTTGGATCGTTGCGCAAGTCTCGAACTCACGAGTTCGTACACATGCAACACGTGGAAAACGGAGACACAGTGATATAATTAAGGGTCTAAAAGCTTCAGGGGCAGTTTGGTAATTTTTGAAAAGTCCAAAATTTGGGGGATATTTTTTCTCCCTTTCGAACCCTGCCAGGACCAGTTTTGAACCTCCTCTCTCTCCTGGCCAACTCCCCACCCGTACGATCACCGCACCCCCACCTTCATCGGATCTGCATCGGTCTGACTTGGCCGAATCCAAGGCCGAGGATGTTTTCCGCCTGGACACCACTAGTATTTTGGGGTCACCATCGAGGTGGGAGCACCGCTGTAGATGACGGACGGAAGAGGGAGGCAGACCGAGCCTTCTCGGCCATTTTTCGGCCAAATTAGGTACGATCTTGGGACTTTGATCTCATTTTTGGATTCTTGGTGAAAAGTAGATGAAGTTAGATGTGTAGATCGTGAAAATCGATCAAGGACCGAAGGAGTTGGAAGCTCGCCGGAAATCGCAATTTCTGGTGAGAATTTCCAGATTCCAGTAACAGCGACGGTGGCGTGCGGCGGCGCAGGCGTCTTCTCCGGCGAGTCACTAGTGAAACTCCGGTGACGATGGACGGTGGCGGACAGCGGTGTGACCGTCTTCTCTGGCGACGTCCGGTGACTGGTTCGGCTATTGGTTGTAGACGTCAACCGTCAGTTGACCGTTGAATCAACTGACGCCGTTAAGGGTTTGATGAAATATGCTGACGGTGTTAGCATATTTCGTGAAAGGTTAACGGAGTTGACGAAACCCTAACGCCGTCAGGGTTGATAGAATATTCTGATTCCGTTAGGAGATTCTATCAGGTTTGATGGAATATTCCATCAGGGTTGACGGAATATTCTACCGTGAAAGTGTGTTCTAGACCCCCCCTAGGTAGAGTCCGGAAAGAGAGAAGAAATATCTCCCAAATTTTGGACTTTTCTAAAATGACCAAACTGCCCCTGAAGTTTCTAGACCCGTAACGCTCTCACCGGGTCTCCGTTTTTCGCTTGCCGCTTGTCTACGAACTCGTGAGTTCGAGACCTACGCAACGACCCAAGAAAAATTTCCAATAGCACTTCCATTCAAAAAGTGACTCTCGAACCTTTCCGAAACCGAGGGTAAAATCTTATTTTCCTTAATTAAATTCTCAAATTCATTCAATTCCTGGTCCAGGTCGTTACACCGTGGCTCGTTATCGTTAATCGTATAACCCTCGAGATATCCTACCATATTAGTAGTTCATGCATATTAACGTATATTCTGAATCACACGGGCAATTCCACCCTCAAACAACGTAACCAAGAATTGTCGGGCCCAAAAGTCAACCCATGGCACAATCTGTAATTTCCTATTATCAACCCAAATTCATAGGGATTACTACCCTCATACCAGAATATCAACCACATGCCAGGCTCCCAATCTAACTCATGGCATCGTCTAAGATTTCTAACATTATCAACAAAGCCAAACTTCCCTAAATATTAACACCAAATACGTTCATCATATATCCAATCCATAACTATTCAAGTCACATCACAATCATCACATAATCAATTATATAAACATACATAATGATAGGTTTAGGTAGGGTGGTCCACTCACAGTACGTTGGGGAGAAATCAACAGACCGGATTCACTATTGCACGTACTTCGAGGTGCTCGTTCTCGGAAGTCCCCACGAGCTTTGTCTCCATTAATACAGACCTTCGAACTCTCCAATACCGTAACGCCTCGCACAGGGCAGTTAATATTAATAAAAAATCATTTTGATTATTAAATCTAACTTCCTAACACTTGGAGTTCACACGCTCTAAAAATGCATTTTAAGCGATTAAAACTATCCAAAATTGCCTTCAAACAAACTTCGATGAACCTAAAACCTACGCCAAAAGCTCCGGAACATCGAATTACATGACACATGAGTCACCGGGAGTGGAATGAAGGGCCCACGCGCCCCCACGCACTCTGGCCTCCCTAAGGGGTGCAACTGCAAGTCTCAGTCGCCCCCTACCTCTAGCCTTGCCGGTGCCAGCCAGAATCTACCATTGTTGGCCGGATTCCAAGCTTTTCCAATTTCTTCAAATCTCAACCAAAAACTACAAACTAATAGTCTAATTTCATCTACTCAACGAGAGGAATCCAAAAATAAGGCCCATAGTTTGAGATTGTACCTGTTGCGGTCGGAAATCGCCTTCAAAAAACTGCGAAACCCAGTTCATCGCTCGCTACTCCGCGTACGGTGGCCGATAACCACGATCGATGGTATGGTTGTGTTCGTGAGAGGAAGACGAAGAGGATGGTTGGGGGTGCGGTGTCTGAATCACCGCCGATCGATGGAAGCCGTGATGGTCTTTTTGGGGTTTTTCTTCGATTTTTTGCGGGAAGGGAAGAGAGAGAGAGTGTCGGGGGGGGGGGGGGGGGGGGGGGGGGGGGGGGGGGGGGGGGGGGGAGAGAGAGAGAGAGAGAGAGAGAGAGAGAGAGAGAGAGAGAGAGAGAGAGAGAGAGAGAGAGAGAAAGGGGATGATCAATCCGGAGCGGAGAAAGAGTGTGCCAAATATATAATTTAATCTTCTAAAATTACCAATACGTCCTAACTGTTTTAGACCCGTAACTTTCTCGTTTAAACTCCGATTTCCACGTACCACATGTTTACGTACTCGTAAGCTCGAGAAATACTTAACGGTGCAAAGAAAATTCCTAAAAGGGTTCTCGATCGAAAAGTGACTTTCGAGCCTTCGGGAATTAGAGGGGTAAAATAGTCAATTTTGTAAATCCAACTTGTAATCACGGCCCAATAACCCTCTTTGGGCCTTTACTATAGTCCATCTTCATGATTTAGCCCAAACCCACATGTTAATCTAACCTATAATTATCGGTTATTTAATTAATTTAAATTTCTAACATTTATTTGTGGGATGGTTTGTGCCACCATAGCCCACCCAAAAAATAAATTCAACCCAAAACCATTAAATAGCAGTCCTAAAATAAAAGATTAGACAAAAAAACTCTACCAAGACTCATTAAACTGCAGTCCTAAAATAAAAAAATAGTCAAAAGAAAACAAAATTAGAAACCTAGCTATTACAGCAGAATATGCGAAGAGTGAGAGGGAGAGCTAAATAACTCGAAGGGTAGAATTTAAAATTAGAAAATGATAGCTTGTATTTGCTTTGCATGTTTCATTATTGTTTTTGTTGTAAATTTTTTTTTCTTTTTATCAAGTTTTTATTAATGTATATAAATGTATTTGAGATGTAAGGTTCATTACGTCCCCTGACTAGGTGTATCTTTTTATGTTTATTAATAAAATTCATTGGTATTGTTGAAGTTTTTTTTTACCTCTAGCATCTAAGTTTAGCCCATTTGAAATTTAAGTTCATGAACCATCCCTGACGAATATAATCTTGAAATAATAATTTTGAAGTTAAACGATTTCAAATTATAATATATGTATAATGATGATTTGATAAATTACGATTTCAAATTATAATATATGTAGAATGATGATTTGTTAAATTAAAGATAATATAAGCACCTTAAAATATACCAGATTTGGTAAATTAGGGATCATAAAGATTCCAGCTTTTTTTTTTAGTAAATTAAAAAGATTCCGAGTTTGTAAAGTAACCGACACGCTACCATAAATTTAGGAAGACTGTATGTGGTTCTCATTTGCTCTGCTCTTCACATCGTTTTCTCAGCTTCCAATCAGAGCTTTGCCATTCAACGACACAAGTGTTTTCCGAATCAGAAGCTCTGCCTGGTAATTTATCTTCCCAAAAATCCCACTTCTTTACATTCCGTTCTTGATAATTGTAACTCCTGTTTGGTTTGCCGCGAAAACTGAGAAAAAACAGGGCTATTGTAAATTCAAGTTTCAGCCTTTGTACAATTGTAGTCTTTATCTCCGTATTCTGTAAGCAATATATAATTGTCTTCTCTTTTGCTGCCATGTTTGTGGAAAACTTCTTCCGTTTGATATTTATAAAACCCTCAATAAATTTCCAATTGATTAGGATTTCGTGAATTGAAATTTTGTGAGGCAATATGGTAAATTTTTTTTATATATTTTATTGAAAGTGTACAGAAACATATTTTCACTATTTAAGTTTGAATTTTTTACTGAATTATATATATAATTAGACTGTCGGTGAATTTCTACATTTAGTTTGTGCGTACTTTTACGCATTTCATTAAATCTCAATCATTATTCTAATCTAACAGTTTAAAATATGACACATCAATAATCTTTGACATTAATCATTTTGCATATTATTTTAGAATTTAATTTTGTCTTTAATTTTTTTAAAAGTAAAATCTCACCCAAATAAAATAGTAAGAACTTCAATACAAACCCCATCCCCCATGAGCGACGTCGATGTAGCTTCCCTCCACCATCGCCGCAATCGTTATCTTGTTTTTTGTTTGTTTTGGATGTTCTCTTCCCTCCCCCATTCTCAGACTGATCTTCATCCATAAAAAAGCCTATCACTTTTCATATATATTGCATCTAATCAAGATTGTCTCCATCATGTCGATCTATGAAACGATTACCCGAATCTGTTCCTCCTTCCCTGATATTAAGCCCACAATTCAAACTTCCAAACACCAAAAAAATGATCGAAAGAAAAGGTTAATAGTGGCAGAGGCCAACCACCATATGTGGAGGCCGGGGAAAAAGAGTTGTGCACACTATAGGGTGCGCTGTCAACTTTTCTTTTTTAATTTGATTTTTTTTAGGTAGAACTTTTCTTTATTTTAAAAAGAAAGTTTAAGTTATTAATTAATTTTTTAAATTTAGGGATAAAGTTGAATTTAAAAGTGATCAAAATATTTTAATAGAAAAAATAGTAATGGAAAGAAAAAAAATTAAATCAAAGTGTTGAAGTGTCCTATTTTAAACTCTTAAATAAAACAATGGTTGAGATTTAATAAAATGCGCGTAAATGCGCAAAAAGAAAATGCATAGGCTCACCATCCATAGTTAGACATATAAAAGGTTGTCAAGTTCCCAATTTACAATTTTGATTGCAATTTGACAATGTTTTAAGGCCCCGTTTGGATGCTTGGAATGTAAGAGGAAAGAAATGAGTTATATCTATTTCCTTTCCTATTCCAAGATAGAAAGGATTTAAGAATTTCATTCTAGCGTTTGGAACGAGTTGGAATAATAGGAAGGTTTCAAGCATTCTATTCATTTTGTTGTGTTTGGCAAATCATGCAATGAAACAAAAATAATTATTATTTTTACTATCACACATTTTTGTCAAGCATCACCTGACTATGAATTAAAGAAATTCAATCATTCAATATGAACTAAATATCATGTTATCCAATATCAAAACACACATTATTCAAATATATTAAAATTCTTGAATCCAACAAAGAAATATAATTGAAATATGTCCAAATAAATAGGAAGCCCTAATTTATTCAAAAAATCACAATCATGTCCATTATTTTGTGCATACAAAACAACATATAAAAATGCCAAATAATTATATAATAAACTCAATAAAACAACTAATATAGTATATAAAAAAAAACACAACATAGTATCAATATTAAAAGCAAACAATAACCCCAAACGGTGACTGTGGTAGCCATCTTTTTCCCAACTATAAATTCCAATCAACTCAATTCACTTTCTTATTTGCCCTAATTATCAAAGATCAAAAGCTGCAAAATATCCCTAATTATTCATTGACGAACAAGTGATATACATGCCAACAAAGTACATTGTCGAATAATGGTTGTTTAAACTTCTGCTAACCCGACTGTATATGACGATGAAGATGAAGAACCTTTAATTTTCAAACAGAGTGGTGCAAAATCTTAAAAAAAAAAAAAAAAGACCAAACAATAACAACATACTCATCCATCACATCCAACACAAAACTCAATAGAAACTAATTAACTCGATAAACCAACATAATCGACAAACCAACAAAAAAAAAATCAATATCCAACACAGCAGACAAGCAAACATGATGAGAAAGCTGCAGCCATATGGAGAGTAGTGTCAAAAACTTACTTTAAAAATTGTTCTTTATAAAATTTGGGAACAGGTTTTTCATCGAAAGTATCAAAAAAGAAGATTTTATTTCATTTTTTATATATAAGTATTTTGCTTTCATTTGGACGATTTTTTCCTAGTTTAATAATGAAAATTATGGATATATTAAGTAATTTTTACATTCCCTAATTACTAGGGAAATAGAATACCACCCTATACTATGTAATTAAATTCATCAATTTGATGAAATTGATTACAATCAAATTCTTGATCTACTTTCCTTTTCAGGGTCCTAAATAGTGGCAAATATCAACTAAAGATGAAATCTGAAAATAAATTCATATTCCTATCTTATATTACTACGTAACAAACGGGCCTAATAGATTATATGACTATTGGGTTGGAATGGGTTCAAAGTTAAAGCTTCAAGCCACAGCTAAAGATAGGATCAGTGAACTACCAAATGCGGTTCTTTGTCACATACTTTCGTTCCTTCCAACAAAAGATGCTGTGAAGACCACCATTTTGTCGACAAGATGGAAGAACGTGTGGGCATCTGTTGCCACTATAGATTTCAAAGCTGGAGATTACCCTGAATCTGCTGCTTTTATGGGATTTGTCGACCATGTGCTTCGTTTCCATGACTCGTCAGACATTCAAAAGTTCACTCTTCATTGGGATCTTCTTGAGGATTTCTCTCGTGTTGATAGTTGGATTTGTGCTGCCATCAGGCATAATGTTGTTGAACTTGATCTTCGTCTTTTTGTCAATTATGAAAATGATGAGACTTTTGAGTTGCCTCAAAGCCTTTTCATGTCAAAAACACTGTTGGTTTTGAGGTTGATGTCAAATTGTATTACCTGCCCTCCTCCTACATCAGAATGGCTCCCGAGTCTCAAGTTTCTCGACTCTAGAATTGATCATCCTGATAATGAGTCAGTAGAAAAGTTCTTTACTTGCTTCCCTGTACTTGAAGAATTGACTATTGGCGGAAATCTTGGAGAAATTGTTTTTAACTTCAACGTCATTGTACCTGAACTGAGGACATTAGAGATCACTGTGTCTTCTTTAGATGCTGAACAATGTGATTACAATTTTTCGATTACTGCCCCGAAGCTGGAAAGCCTTTATCTCAATGAGTTTGTTTTGTCAAATTATTCTTTCGGAAATGTAAAATCCCTTGCGGCAGCCATTATTGATCTCCATTACCATTGTGCACATGAACATGATGGCTTTGCTGACCGTGCAACAGAGCTTCTGGCAGGAATTTCACATGTTAAACATCTCTCTCTTTCAGCTCATTCTTTCCAGGTATGTATTGACTTAACTTGTTCCCTTGATGTTCAATTTTTGTATGAGTTTGTACTTGATCGATACTTATCTTTCGCGAAGGGTTGTTTTCTACCTATTTTTGAGAACCTGAAACGATTGGACCTGGTTCTTCATGATTGCTATAACTGGGATTGGATAAATCAGTTGCTGAGGCGAACGCCTAATCTGGAATATCTTGTTTTGGATGTAAGATAGATGTATTTACACTTAACGATATGTGATACCAAGTTGTAACTATTATATTTTCTCATTTCTTTCATTCTGATAAAAAAAAATCGTCAGTTTAGCAGATGCTATGAAGATTGCTCAGAGTATCAATGGAGTCGACCAAAGTTTGTGCCTATGTGTTTGTTGTCACATCTCAAGTATATCTTCTTGTCCAGATTTAAGGGACGGGGTGTTGATATGAAAGTGGCAAAGTATTTGTTAAAGAACAGTAAAGTTCTAAATGACATGACTATTCTTCTAGGACATGATCTTTCGTGTACCAAGGAGGAGTTATACAAGAAGTTTTGTGTTTTTCAAAGGGGATCAAAGGATTGTCGACTTGAAATTAGCTAATATGCAATTTTAGGTTTTGCAAACGGATTTTGTTGTCTTAGTTGTAATCAAAGCATCATGTGTTTTCATATGAAGATCACTCTATTGGAAGTCATTAGTTTTCATCTATCTTTAGAGAAAATAATTACTTCTTGCACTCATGTAGTTGTCAGTTTATTTGGATATTGATCGGTTATTTTCCTTTTTAGTTTTACATATTAATTGTTGCATTATTTTTATTTACAGAGATATATAGCAACAAGTACCAACTAATGAGATTGACTTAAGAAATTAAAGTTCCTCTAGTTTTTTGACAAAGCTATCAAGTTATTCTCTTTTTGGATATATAGCCACTTATCCTACCTCTCTTCCAATGGTCCACTCTTTTTCTTATACTCTAGGCCCATAACTGGCCCAGTTAAAAGCACAACCTTTTTGTACGCTTCTTGCAAATAATCACAAAATTTACCTTCCATTTCTCTACATGTTCTCATGCACAAGGCGTCACATTGTCGAATAATATAAGTAAACCTCTTATACAATGTGAGCCCATCCAGTTCATCTGGCTTCCAAAAGCTTAGTATAGACCAAAGTTCATGGCCCCGATGCAGCACCACAGTTGATGACGGGTACCTGGGTGGCAAATTGCTCAGTTCTTCTTTGGTAATACCGAGCTTATGATTGAAATTCCTAGCTAGTACAAAACAAAGTGCGAAGGCTACTGTAGCACTAGTAAGGTGGCAAATGGATTTAATACCAAGTTGTCTTGTGATTTCTGGTACCCAACAAACAATGTTAGAGAAAACCATGTCAATTTTATCAAGGTCGTCAACATGATTAGTATGTAGGAAATCTTGTATTTGGTAGTGCGGTCCATTGCAAGGACGAGCGAATGGATTAACGATATTGGGATATATCGGAGGCAATCTCAACTCTTTTAAATAGGAGAAGGTCTTGAGTATGGAGATTCTTGCTTTGTTCTCCTTTTATTGTTCTTTCACTATCACCTTTTCTTTTTTGGTTTTTTGTTATTATGGAGATTCACTCTGTCCTTTTGATTTTTTAAAAAGTATTTTTATTTCTGGTAATGGTTTTCTTTGAGGGTCTATTACGTTTCCATCATGCTGTTAAGATTAACATTGCCTATCTCGTCCTCATTATCTTAATTGAGATAGAAATGGCTGAAAATTTGTTTTCTTTTTTCTTCTCTTTCCTTGGACTCAAGTTCTAAGTCGATCGGAACGTCTAGTTCGCTTCTTCTTTTAGCTATCTTTATCAACAAGTTTTCTGCTTCTTTTTTCTAGTTTTAAGAAAAAACAATGCTGGAGTGTAAATTTATGATAGAAATTCGTCGCCCATCAGTTGCTTTGACTAAGTTTTTAGAATCAACGAAATGTCTTGCAACTTCAAAAATCTTGATTATACTTTCAATCCATTGTGCTATCGGGTGATTTGAAGTGCAATCTGCTTAGTCTCAGGCATTGGTTCATCTGGAACGTCCATATCAATCATTTCTGTTAAAAGCCAAATTTGGTATGGTCGATAGAAACGTTCACTTTCTCCATCCCAGTGTGCTTAATATGAAGAAGGTGAGACATTTATTCCACTTAAAAAAATCCACAGCTCCACATACCATGATTTTGATAAATGAAAGAAAATTTTTGAGATGGTCAAAATTAAAATTTTGGAAAATTACTTTGTTGTAAAAATTGTGTAATTAAGCATCTATGAAAGCAGCCAAAGCATTTAATATTGAATCCTTGTTTGGGAACTTGCGACCTTGGATATGTGGCCTGGTAGCTTTGGGGTTTATTGGTGGTGAGTGTAAAGGCCTTTGGTTTAGGTGGATTGAGGTTGATTGGGATTAGGGTTTGGGCTTGTGGGGGAATTGGTCGGATTGATGGCAGCCATTTTAATGGAGAGTGTGGAGGGAGTGATGTTCATTATCCGTTGGGGAGTGATGATAATTATCCGTTGGATATCCAATCGAGTGGTGATGATGGCATGGCTGCCGTGGCATTAGAGATGAGGAAGACGGCACCGGCCCATGGCCCTGGTGGGAGCCGTGGACGAGATGGTGAGGACTAAGGAGAGGGACCGTATGTTGGAAAAATTGGATCCTCGACCATTCCTGCGGGTGTAGGGTGAATTTTTTATGTCCTTTTTTAGTTATATTTCTTGCCTTATACTCCACCAAAATTCACCCAGAATAGATCCCTAAAACTCTTGTGATTATGAATACAACAAAACTTTAGGTGGACATTTTTTTAAAATCTAGAATTTGCGTGGATATTTTAAAAATTCTTAAAATTCTTAATTGAATACTTCTAATTTTTTTTTGTATGTTTTTTAAATTACTCAGAAATTCTGATTAAATATGCCCACAAAGATTGGGATCTAATTGGTATAATATTTCTGATTAAATACACCGTACCTCCTAAGATTGGGTTCTATTTTTTTTTTTTTAGGAGATACGAAATTTCATTGATTAAACAAAGATACAAATAAAAGATTAGCTAGACTGCAATAGTTTGACGACAAACATGGGTAAATATTTCTAGTAATCAAGTTCGATATCTGTTAAAACGATCTAGAGGGAATAACGCACAAAATAATATAACTTAAATCTCCTAAATATCATCAAGGCCATTATTGCCCAAACAACTAATCTTTGTAATCCCACAAAAGGAAAAATCTAACATAGCCAACCCAAAATAATAGCCGCTAAATTTATTTACACAAAACAAACTAAAAAGAAAATAAATAAATAAATAACCCAACAAAAACTACAAATTGGCCACTTCCACCGTTGTCACTACCTATCACTTCCGTTATTGCCACCTTCACAGAATTCCGAAGATGACGAGGATACCGTCCAACACCATATCGCAGATGTTTCAATCAACCGTGATTGACACCACACCACCAATGGAGGACTACGATGGCTCGATAAAAACCCACCAGGCTGTATCACGAGTCAAAACCCTGTGAAGGCAAATCAGACTCCTGAAGACAAGACTTTCACCGGCAACCTGACCCGTCGGGATCCCGAAATCTGTGACCATGATCCACACTATAACGATAGACGAGAAAAGAAAGCATGAAGACAAATAAACTTCAGTAAAATCGACACCAAGACCTGTTGGATTATCCAGTTTATTCACTACATCCCTATAGGTAACAGGTGAAAGTCCCGTGGACCCGAAGAAGATTAGTTAAAGAAAAAGTTTTTTGAAGGAATATTTCTTTTGTAGATGAGGCTAGGGTTTTGCAATATGCCTAGTTATTTAAGTGTGGGTTCTATTTGGTATAATTAATGTACATATAGGTTTTTTCGTCAGATAATTTACATATAGTTGTGTTTGTGTTTCCGTATTAAATTACACTTTACTATCCTGTAGTTTACACCAGATAACACATTTATACTCATACTTTCAAATCTTGCATTTTACTACCCTATACATTTTAAAACATTACAACATTGTCCATCCGTTAAATTTTCAGTTCAAATTTCTGTTAAATGATGATTTGGACAAAGTGGAACCCACATTTAATTTAAAGAAGTGTCAAATAAGTGCCTTATAGCAAAAAAAAAAATTTTGCTTTTTTCTTCTTCTTGTTTACTTGCCTCAGTTGTTTTGTTTTCTTGTGTAAAGACTGCCTTTTTCTGTGTTGCTTTGCGACTTGGGACCGTACGACGAGAGAGCACATAGAAGAAATACGCAAGACCAAGTTCTCCATCGGAGAGGAAGTAGTCAACCCTTTGACTGAGGATCTTCATCAGGCCGTCAAGAATCTCACTGGCGAACTCTATGCTAAAGCTGTCCAGTTTCTCATGGAGCTCATACAGGTATCTAAATTTTCTATATTTATCTATTATACACATTTATGCATGTATCTATGGGAGTAGTGACCTGCTTGCATTTGATGAAGATGTAAATTTTTCAATGTTTTGGATTTGAACTTAAGAAAATGAAATAAAATTATATGCCTGGAAATTTGAATCGACCTGACTTGTTTAATTGTAACTTGTAAGCCTTTATGATATATGGATGGTTTAAAATTTTGAATAACAAATAATGGTTCATTTTTGTTTGCAGAATGCTGAAGATAATGAGTATGGTGAAGGCGTTGATCCATCGCTTCAATTTGTCATGACATCCCGGGACATAACCAACACCGGTGCTCCGGCCAGCTTGCTGGTTTTCAATAATGAGAAGGGATTTTCACCTAAAAATGTCGACTCCATCTGCGGTGTTGGACGCTCCACCAAGAAAGGCAATCGCAAGCGCGGCTATATTGGGGAGAAAGGTAACATCAATAATTCCCTTAATTCTACTGTATATTATACATCTTTGATTTAGTTCGAATTTACAACATTAGCCTTGTCAGATAAGCTAACATGGTCGGTTTGAATCATGCAATGTGTCTTTGATTCCCATGCTTATGATCAGGCCTTATAGAGGAGCCTTGTCAAGCCGGAATTCAGAGAGGAGAGGAGAATGAAGGTAGAGGAGTGGGTGACCACACTAGCATGTGAGTCGCACTTTGTTCAAATCATCACTTAACAAAAAATTTAATGGAAAATCTAACATAGGGACAAAGTTGTAACGTTTTAAAGAGTATAGGGTAGTAAAATGCAATATTTGAAAGTATGAGTATAACTGTATTATTTGGTGCAAACTAAAAGATAATAACGTGTAATTTGCTCTTAAAAAAATAATAGTCTTGCACTCTAAGCTATTAAGAAATAGATAAAAATAAATAAAAACTAGAAATACGATTAGTTTTGGGGAGAAACTAAATCTAAAAAGGATTGGGACTGAGGAGTCTCCCTCATACCTACATACCACAACTACTACAAGTACTTCACGTATTTGGAGTGACGATTTGAAATTAAGTTTTTTTTTGTCGGTGATGATCAGTCGTTATTTAGGCATCATTTTGATGTCTTTATATGCCTCTCTTACATGTCTTTTGAATGATTTCGTGCCATCAATAGTAGAAAATGATCAATCTTGTGATACTTGTGCAGAGTTAGAAAGATAGGTAAAATCTGGAAAGAACGCAAAAAGAATGACTCAAATCGGAGTCCAGATGAAAGAGATGTCCTCATTTCAATATCAGGTCCTGAACGGAGTCCTGAGTGCGCCAGTGCGCCTATTTTGGACCACTGGCCAAGTACCTCATATCAGGCCCTCCGGATCTCAAACCTGTGTTTCATGACATCAAGGTCAGGTCCTAGAAGTGCCAAGTTCGCGCCAAGGCAGGTCGAGGACATGTCCCAAGAACTCCCATCCGAGACCAGATGTGCGCCTAAGCCCGGTGTCCCTGTTCCGCCAGCGGTGGATCAGAGGTTCTTCCTCTGTGCTAAACCTGACAACATTTGCGCCAAGCCTGAACGAAGATGCGCTTCTACTATACTCATGATGTTCTTCAAAAACGCAGTCCCATATCCTGATTACGAAGACAGTCCAAAAGCCAAGTTCGGACCACTGGCCAGCTTGCGTTCCCACTGGCCAGCTTGCGTTCCCACTTGCCAGCTTGCATTCACACTCCCAACTATGTTCTGATTGGTTCTAATAGATTTTAAGGATTGTGTAATTAATTAGAAGTACAATAACTATTCCAGAACATTCTAGGATAAGGTTTAACCAATCCTTATAGAATAAGGTTTTACCAATCCTTATAGAACAAGGTTTTCCCTTTTTCTATAAAATGGAGCCTTTGTTCAGTGTTTTGGGAATCAGAGATAGAGAGTTCCGTTTTTGTTTTCTGGAAAAACAGAGACCTGAGCCGTAAATAGTATTTTGGTTTTTTTGGAGTTTTATGTTAAAGCTTTGTTCTTCCCAAAGTCGAGTGTGTTAGACGTGGAGCTTGGAGAAGAAGGCTCTGCCGTGTCTTCTACTGCACCTGTTCTTCACAATATCTTTTGTAACCTTATTTTTACTACAATTTAATTATGAATTCAATTACGCTTATGTTTATTTTAGTTATGTGTGAGTAGTCGTTAGGATTAGGGTTGCTTGAAGCCCTAGCCATGTTAGCTTGTTGATTGGATTTCTGGCTCTTGATTATGATTGCTATGCATGTTGAATAAGTTGGATTACTGTGCTTAATGACCTTAATTTATGCCTATAAGATTAGCTACCATGTTTGCATATAATTATAGATGTAATTGCTTGAGTGACCGTCATATCATCTTGTGATTTGGAGCATCGAAAGTATTCTTACTTGTAATCTTAACTCATAACGACTTAGGATTGCATGTCACTTTGCTAGGCTAATGTGGTGTCATTAAATTCTCTTTGAACTTCGTGCATCATCTTAAAAGGTAAGTGATAGACGTTCTAGGCATATGCCCTGTTTAGAACATGCTAAGTAAGAGGGAATAAGATGTGTCTAGTGAACCAACGCCAGGTCCTAGGCACGGGCACCTAATTAAGAAAATGCATAGTAATTAGGTCAAGGAAATCTGATTAGTTACTATAATTGGTTAGAGTGGATAGTAAGCCTTAATTCGCCTTAGTTAATAATTAATCAACCGTTAATTCTTGCATTGTTATTTTTTGCATTTTATTTTACTTGTCTTTAAATTTCAGTTCTCACATCATAAACCCCCCATGCGTGTGTGTGAGTGTGTGTTTTCACTAAGTTAATAAATCTGAACTAAAGTGGTCATAACGTTGATACAAGTCCTCGAGGGATCAACTCTTGTTGTGCTAATATACTATTCTTATCGATTTGTGCACTTGCAAAGATTTTATAACTGTTAGAATTAAATTGCATATTTCTTGCTCTTTAATTTTACCAACAAGTTTTTGGCGTCGTTGTCGGGGACTTGTCCCTCAACGGTGCCCATTCAAGTTTAGTTTTGTAACTTAGTTTTTCTTTTTGTTAGGTATCCGTGAATGTCATTCCAAGGTTCAGTGCACGAGTCATCAAGTGGACCATCATCGCAAGCATCTTCAGTCCACGGCTCCCCGCCACCAAGCCCAAGGAGGATGGCGGACCACAGAGAAGAGCAGGGACTGGAACGTGGCCTAGTACCGCAAGCCCCACGGCGCCTTAAGGATTTTGCCATGCCCCATGTCTCGGAGGATCAATTTCCAATTGTTTTTCCCGAGTCAATAGTGGCAAACTTCGAATTGAAGTCGGGGACAATTCACATGCTGCCCACATTCCACGGCCTTGCTGGCGAGGACCCGCACTTTCATATCAAGGAATTTGTTGAGGTTTGTTCAACACTGCGCATCAATGGTATGACAGAATCTGAAATCCGCCTACGACTCTTTCACTTTAGTCTCAAGGATCGCGCCAAGACATGGTTTCATTCACTGGCGCCGGCTTCCATTCACTCTTGGAGGGACTTGACGTCCAAATTCTTAACACAGTACTTTCCCGTGGAAAAGAAAAATGAGTTAAAGTCAAAGATCATGAACCCACGGCAAGACATGTAGTAGTCTTTCTACGAGTTTTGGGAGCGGTTCAATCAGATGCTACGGGCGTGCCCCCACCACCATATTGATGCCCATCATCTTATGCTATACTTCTATGGAGGCTTGAAGACTAGCGATCGGACAATGGTGGACTCTCAATCCCAAGCGATTCTAGAAGGCACAGCCGAGGAAGCAAGGACCGCCTTTGAGAACATTGCTCAATGGGAAAAACAGTTCAGCTACAGGGGTCCCTCCTCTAGAGCTTCGGGTGATGCATCCGCCAAATACAAAGATGACGCCATTGCTCAGCTCACGGCAATGGTGAAACAGTTGTGTAGCGAGAAAGCCAAAGGAGTTCACATCTGCGAGGTATGTTCAATTCAGGGCCACACATCCTAGGACTGCCCGGTTGTGGAAGATGCCAACTTTGCTGGAGGGTTCAATAGCAATTCTCGACCCCGGAATGACCCATATTCGAACACTTACAATCCGGGGTGGAAAAATCATCCAAATTTCCGTTGGAACAACAATCAAGCAGCCGCAAATCCCTTGCCACCCCCTGGATTTGAGCAGCAAGCCGCAGGCCCTCAGGGGAACTATCACGGTCCTTCCTCAAATCAGAATGGCGAAAGCAAGTCTCTTGAGGACTCCCTCCATATCCTGACTCAACAACATGCCCAATTCATAAAATTCATGCAAGATAGCCAGAGTCAGACGGGAAACATGAAAAATGCAATTGCAAACTTGGATCTTCAAATGGGACAGGTGGCGAACCAACTAAATCAGCGAGAGCAGGGCAAGCTACTGAGTCAAGTCCTGGTAAATCCGAAAGGATTTCACAATCCTACGGCTAATGCCATCATGCTGCAGAGGGAAACACCACTTCAAGACCCCACATATGCCACCCTCGGAGGACCTGAAACCGAACCTCAACCTACTTTGCCAAGGATCGCCGACCAGGGCGCGCCGCAAAACATGCCACAGCCAACACCTCTGGCGCAGAACCGGCCCAACAAGTCACCAAATGCCCTATCGCAAGGAGGACCTGAAACTGCGCCTACTTCGGCCACGGCTGGCATGCAACCTGCTCCTAAGCCCAAGTCGCAGCACTCGAATACTTCTAACTCTAAACCTCATAATTCCAATTATAAAAAAGTCACTTTTGAGTTAGCTAATAATGTTGATTATCCATTTCCTCGCAAGTTCCAAAATATGAATAAACAAAGGGAGGACTTTGAGGAAGAGATCATCAGCATGTTGCAGAAGCTTCAGATCACACTGCCTTTCCATAAAATTGTCAAGCACATGCCTATCTTTGCAAAGCTGATCAAGGACTTAGTTGCAGGAAAGCGTGGTTTCAGCTCCACGGACACCATTGACATCCCTAAGGCCTGCTCGGCTGCCGTTTTGCGCATGCCCCTTAAGGCCAACGATCCTGGGCCTCCATCCCTTCCATGTGTCATTCAGTCAAAAAGATTCGAACATTGCCTTTGCGACACGGGAGCATCAGTGAACATCATGCCATTCCACATTTACAGGTCACTCAACCTAGGCACACTCAAACCCACGCACCTATGTGTCAGATTGGCTAACACTTCTGTAACCAACCTAATGGGGGTTCTTGAGGACGTACTGGTACAAATCGGAGATATATGCATCCCTGCAGACTTCTACGTACTAAGAATGGTCAGAATTGACAAAAGTGAGGAACCTCCCCTTATCTTCGGAAGGCCTTTACTAGCCACATCCGAGTGCCTCATCGACGTCAGAAAGGGCCACGTCTCCTTCAAGGTCCTGGACCAGCTTCGGACATTCTCCATCCATGACACCATCCAGTACCCTGCCGAGCCTATTGTAGATTTTCCGTTAAACACAATGGACTTACTGCTAGGGGAGACAATTGCTCAGTCTTGCATGGAAGAATGTCGTTTGGATTGTGCAATGCCCCAGCTACCTTTCAGCGTTGCATGATGAGCATCTTCTCCGATATGGTGGAAGATATAATTGAAGTATTCATGGATGACTTCTCGGTGTTTGGACATTCATTCGAACTGTGCTTAGTTAACCTGACCCGAGGTACTGGAACGGTGCAAAGAAAGCAACTTAGTGCTGAACTGGGAAAAGTGCCATTTCATGGTACAACAGGGAATTGTCTTGGGTCATGTGATCTCTAGCCGAGGCATAGAAGTGGACAAAGAAAAGTTAGACATAGTGGAGAGGCTGCCGTACCCCACTACAGTCAAAGAGGTTCGATCGTTCTTAGGGCATGCTGGCTTTTACCGCAGATTCATCAAAGATTTCTCGAAAATCACAAGACCTTTGTGTGATCTTCTAGCCAAGGATGCCACATTTAAGTTCACTAAGGGATGTCGTGAGGCATTCAACACACTCAAGGCAAAGCTCACGGCATCACCCATCATCATGCCACCGAATTGGGACTTACCATTCGAACTAATGTGTGATGCCTCGGACATCGCCATAGGAGCTATTTTGGGACAGCGTGTCGACAAGCTCCCTCATGTCATTTACTACGCAAGTCGAACCCTGAATGATGCCCAGCTGAACTACTCCACCACCGAGAAGAAGCTCCTTGCTATTATCTTTTCCCTTCAGAAGTTCCGCTCATATCTAATTCAAACCAAGGTCATAGTATACACGGATCATGCTGCCTTGAAGTATTTTCTCACTAAAAAGGACGCCAAGCCAAGGTTGCTACGTTGGATGCTACTGCTTCAGGAATTCGACCTTGAAATCAAAGATAAGAAGGGAAGCGAAAACGTGGTCGCTGACCATATGAGCCGAATGCTTCACGGTTCCAATGAAGAGGCCGATCAGTTGCCCCTCATTGAGACCGTTCCTGACGAACAACTCTTCTCACTCCAAGTTATTGATCCATGGTACGCCGATCTCATTAATTACCTTGTCACTAAGCAAATTCATTCATCTTTAAATAGATACCAAAATGACAAGTTGGCTAAACAAGCTAAGTATTTCATATGGGATGAGCCGTACCTATGAAAGCATTGTCCAGACCAAATCATTCAGCGCTACATCCCCGATGACGAGATGGAATCCGTCTTGACATTTTGCCATAGCTTGGCATGAGGGGGCCATTTTGGAGCTAAGAAGACAGCCCTCAAGGTACTACAAAGTGGACTCTACTGGCCCATACTTTTCAAGGATGCACATGAATTTGTACTCACCTGTGACCGTTTCCAACGCCTAGGTAACATCGGCCCTCGAAATCAAATGCTATTAAACCCTATTCTTGTGGTCGAAATCTTCGACGTATGGGGCATTGATTTTATAGGGCCTTTTCCGAATTCCTTTGGAAATCTTTATATTCTGCTTGCAGTTGATTATGTCTTCAAATGGGTCGAAGTAAAAGATAGGTTTGGGGGTATTTGATCAGTCGTTATTTATGCATCATTTTGATGTCTTTATATGCCTCTCTTACATGTCTTTTGAATGATTTCGTGCCACCAATAGTAGAAAATGATCAATCTTGTGAGACTTGTGCAGAGTTAGAAAGATAGGTAAAATCTGGAAAGAACGCAAAAAGAATGACTCAAATCGGAGTCCAGATGAAGGAGATGTCCTCATTTCAATATCAGGTCCTAAACGGAGTCCTGAGTGCGCTAGTGCGCCTATTTTGGGCCACTGGCCAAGTACCTCATATCAGGCCCTCCGGGTCTCAAACCTGTGTTTCATGACATCAAGGTCAGGTCCTAGAAGTACCAAGTTCGCGCCAAGGCAGGTCGAGGACATGTCCCAAGAACTCCCATCCGAGCCCAGATGTGCGCCTAAGCCCGGTGTCCTTGTTCCGCCAGCGGTGGATCAGAGGTTCTCCCTATTCGCTAAACCTGACAACATTTACGCCAGGCTTAAATGAAGATGCACTTCTACTATACTCATGATGTTCTTCAAAAGCGCAGTCCCAGATCCTGATTACAAAGACAGTCCAAAAGCCAAGTTCGGACCACTGGCCAGCTTGCGTTCCCACTGGCCAGCTTGCGTTCCCACTTGCCAGCTTGCATTCACACTCCCAACTATGTTCTGATTGGTTCTAATAGATTTTTAGGACTTTGTAATTAATTAGAAGTACAATAACTATTCCAGAACATTCTAGGATAAGGTTTTACCAATCCGTATAGAACAAGGTTTTCCCTTTGTCTATAAAAGGGAACCTTTTCAGTGTTTTGGGAATTAGAGAGAGAAAGTTCCGTTTTTGTTTTCTGGAAAAACAGAGACCTGAGCCGCAAATAGTATTTTGTTTTTTTTTGGAGTTTTACGTTAAAGCTTTGTTCTTCCCGAAGTCGAGTGTGTTGGATGTGGAGCTTGGAGAAGAAGGCTCTGTCGTGTCTTCTGCTGCACCTGTTCTTCACAATATCTTTTGTAACCTTATTTTTACTGCAATTTAATTATGAATTCAATTACGCTTATGTTTATTTCAGTTATGTGTGAGTAGTCATTAGGATTAGGGCTGCTTGAAGCCCTAGCCATGTTAGCTTGTTGATTGGATTTCTGGCTCTTGATTATGATTGCTATGCATGCTGAATAAGTTGGATTACTGTGCTTAATGACCTTAATTTATGCCTATAAGATTAGCTACCTTGTTTGCATATAATTATAGATGTAATTGCTTGAGTGACCGTCATATCATCTTGTGATTTGGAGCATCGAAAGTATTCTTACTTGTAATCTTAACTCATAACGACCTAGGATTGCATGTCACTTTGCTAGGCTAATGTGGTGTCATTAAATTCTCTTTGAACTTCATTCATCATCTTAAAAGGTAGGTGATAGAGGTTCTAGGCATATGCCCTGTTTAGAACATGCTAAGTAAGAGGGAATAAGATGTGTCTAGTGAACCAACGCCAGGTCCTAGGCACGGGCACCTAATTAAAAAAATGCATAGTAATTAGGTCAAGGAAATCTGATTAGGAACTATAATTGATTAGAGTGGATAGTAAGTCTTAATTCGCCTTAGTTAATAATCAATCAACCGTTAATTCTTGCAGTTATTTTCTGCATTTTATTTTATTTATCTTTTAATTTCAGTTCTCACATCATAAACAACACCCCCCCCCCCCCAACGTGTGTGAGTGTGTGTGTTTTCACTAAGTTAATAAATCTGAACTAAAATGGTCATAACGTTGATACAAGTCCTCGAGGGATCGACTCTTGCTGTGCTACTATACTATTCTTATCGATTTGTGCACTTGCAAGGATTTTATAACTGTTAGAATTGAATTGTATATTTTTTGCTCTTTAATTTTACCAACAGGTGACACACAGCATTCCAAAGTTTTCAACTAATGATCAATCTGCGTGAAGGGCCGGGAAGACACATAGAGGCATTTCAGCCTCCCCTCCCATGGCCACAAGTCAAATGTCAATTTCGTGTCTCGAATCCAAGACCAGTGAGCAAACCTGACTTGGAATCCGAATTTTCACTAGACCACTTTCTCGTGGTTACGATTTGAAATGAAGTTGAAACTATTTATTTCAGCAAATTAACAAAGATCGATCTTCATCGAATTAATTAAGAGACTTCATCGCCATTATTAGCCAAATTATTATTCTTATTATTATTATTAGCTGCAGTCAAGCAAGACATTCATCCACATCGTCTCTTCCCAGATCTAATGAAGCCGTTTCTGCAACACCAACACCAGGTTCACTAAGTACTTCATGCTTTTTAATTCATTTTTTTAATCAATATTATTCATAATTAATTCCAAAAAGTGCGATTTAGTTCTTCGGAAATTCTACATATATATATATATATATATATATATATATATCTAATATATTTTTTTTTTAGCAGGATGGTCTCGACTTTGCAAAGAGAAGCAAGAAAACCAGAGACTTGGTGGATCGAATCAGTGAGTTGCTGAATGAAGTTCTTGCGAGTATTGTGTTTCTCTTGTCGCTAAAAGAAGCAACAAACACTAGCTGTTAATGTTGAATTCAACAATGCCACTTAACTTTGATGTTAATGTTGAATTCAACAATGGTGAAGGAACACAAGCTGCAGGGACTTTCTTCAACAGCAGAGACAATGAAGAACACACAGAACCACCAAATCGGCAACAGCAGGTAAACACCCTAAACCGGTCCACTAGCTGAACCAATTTGAATCAGGACTAGCCTGCGATGTTCTTAATTACTCTTTCTTTGTTTCTGGATTGAATGTTTGGATTGAACGGGTGATGATCACTATGATGATCAATGCACACCAAGTGTTTGTGGAAATGCCTTAGAGCTTTTTCTGAACTTTCTTCTCTAATATGACAGAGAGAATTGTCTACTATTTTTATTGAATTGAGTAGACTAAATGATTACAGCACACACTTACACATACTCACTCAATTAGTTAGATTATATAACATCTCATCTCATTAAGCCTATTACATGATGACACCTAGTCTAAGTCTATTCTAGCATACTTGCTTGCTTCCCACGCAAGCTGTACACAGTTTAGAAACTGATTCTAGGTTGTTATAACTGCCACCCGCATTCCTTGACCTTCAACTGAACTGCCAGCTGATAGCTTAGTCACTAACACTCCCTTCTAAGCTAGTTGCTGGTTTGACACCAAGTAGGTTCCTTAGGTAGTTTAACCTTTCCTTAGGCAAAGCCTTGGTAAAAAGGTCTGCTATCTGTTCTTCTTATATGCAGAACATCAAACCAATTTGCTTGTCTTGTAGAGCATGTCTGATGAAGTGAAACTTTCTGTTGATATGCTTAGTTTTCTGATGGAACACTGGATTCCTAGCCATTGCTATTGTTGACATATTTTCACAAAGCAAAGGTGTCGGCTCACCTTGTTCTTCTCCAAAATCCTTAAGTACAAACCTAAGCCAAATAGCTTGAGATGTTGCCTTAGCAGCAACCACATACTCAGCTTCTGCTGCGGACAAAGCCATTGTGCTTTGCTTCTCCGAGGCCCATGAAAATACCACACTTCCTAGGGTAAAAACATAGCCTGAAGTGCTCTTCATATCATCTTCTGAACCTCCTCAGTCACTGTCATAGAAACCAATCAATGTAGAGCCTTTTTCCCTTAACATACTCAATCCCATAGGAAAGAGTTCCTTGAATGTATCTCATGACTCTTTTGGCAGTTCCAAAATGCTTGCTTGTAGGCCCATGCATAAACCTAGACAAGAGACTTGCAGCATACATTATGTCATGTCTTGTTGCTGTCAAATAGAGTAGACTTCCCACTATCTTTCTGTACAGCTGCTCATCAGCAGCTTCACTTCCATCTTCTTTCATTAGCTTGTCTCCAGTAACCAAAGGTGTGCTCATAGGCTTACAATTCTTGAGACCAAACTTCTCAAGAAGTGTAGTTGCATACTTCCTTTGATGTATAAAAATGCTTCTGTCAGATTGTATCACTCCCATACCTAGGAAATGATGAAGTAAGCCCAAATATGTCATCTCATACTTACTCATCATTACTTGTTTGAAGTCCTTGATCAAAGATTGTGAACTTCCAGTGTAAATTATGTCATCCACATAGATAGACACAATTAGAACATCACCAGCTTCATCAAGCTTAATGTAAAGTGTAGCCTCACTAGCACTCCTCTTGAATTCACAGCTCAACAGATAAGAGTCAATCTCTCCATACCAAGCTCTTGGGGCTTGCTTAAGTCCATAGAGAGCCTTCTTAAGTTTGTAGACCTTTTCCTCCTTCTCTTGAATCTCAAACCCCTCTGGTTGATCAATGTACACCTCTTCTTCTAACACTCCATTTAGAAATGCAGACTTTACATCCAACTGGTACAGTTTCCAGTTCCTTTAAGCTGCTAGAGCAATGAGTGATCTTATAGTATCTAACCTTGCTACTGGAGCAAAGGTTTCATTGAATTCCACACCATGCTTTTGTGCATACCCCTTAGCAACTAGTCTAGCCTTGTGCTTCTGTATAGAGCCATCTAGGTTTAACTTTGTCTTGTAAACCCATTTCACTCCAATGACAGGTTTGTTCATAGGTCTGTCCATTACCTCCCATGTCTCATTCTTCTGAATCAAGTCAATTTCAGCCTCCATTGCTTTCTTCCAAGCTAGATCCTTAGCTGCTTCTTGATAGGATTCAGGTTCAGTGATACACATGAGACATCGTGCATACACATCATGAATACTCCTAAACTTGACAGGTATTCCAGTAATGGATTCCTCCTCAGGTTGCAACTCACTCATCTGAATTTCATTATGTGGTTCAGATTCATGTATATTTCCAGTTGCAGGTTCTTGAGGAACATCACTAGCATTCTCAGTTTGAGAATCAGCATGCTCAAAACCATAGTTTAGTATAAGAGTGCCACCATCCTCAGCCTTTGTAGCATTCCAGTCCCACTCTGCACCTTCATCAAACACAACACTCCTAGATATCATAATCTTGTTGGTTTGAAGATTATACAATCTGTAACCCTTTTCACAATGTCCATATCCCATGAATACACACTTTGCTCCCTTCTCATCCAGTTTCTGTCTTAGCTGATCAGGAATGTGAGAATAGCAGATAGAACCAAATATCTTTAGGTGTTTGACCCCTGACCTTCTTCCACTAAACTGCTCAAATGGTGTTTTACCATTCAAAGCTTTTGTAGGACACCTACTCTGTAAATACACAACTATATTCACAACTTCACCCCAGAATTTGTAGGGTACACCTTTTCCATGCATCATGGCTTTAGCCATTTCCACAATGGTTCTATTCTTTCTTTCATCAACACCATTTTGCTGTGAAGAATAGGCTACAGTTAACTGTCTTGTTATTCCTGCTTCATCACAAAATCCTTCAAACTCATTTGAGAGGTATTCACCACCTCTATCACTTCTAAGTCTCTTGATTTTATAACCAATTTATAGCTCAATCATGCTCTTAAACTTATTGAACACATTTAGGACACCAGACTTATGTTTAAGGAAATATAACCAACACATTCTAGTGTAGTCATCAATAAAAGTCAAGAAGTACTTGTTACCTCCAATGGTTTCCACCTGCATTGGACCACACACATTTGAGTGTATGAGTTCAAGAGGCATGGTTGCCCTCCAAGCATGTTCTTTGTCAAACTGCTCCACATGCTGCTTCCCAGCTACACAGCTTGCACAAATATATGTACCCCCTTGTAACTTAGGCATACCAACAACCATTTCCTTCTGATGTAAACATTTCAAACTAGTGTAGTTCAAATGTCCAAATCTCTTGTGCCATAAGTCTGATTCTTCAGCAATGGTTGCCCTCATAGCCATAGGATTTACACATCCAAATGTCATAGGAAAACATTTGTTATGTGTCATGGAAATCCTTGCTACTCTGTGACATAGTTCCTTGTCTTCATAGATGTCCACTGTCTGTTCTCCGAACACTAGAAAGTAACCATGTTGAATCATTTGTCCAACACTAAGCAAATTTTCTTCCAATCCAGGTAGAAGCATAACATCCCTTATGTGCCTTGTACCTTGCTTAGTTTGAATGACCAGAGTTCATTTTCCTTCTGCTTGAACTACCTCACCATTTCCCATCTTAACTTTGGCCTTAACACTTCTGTCAATGTCCACAAGTAAGTCCTCTTGTGCAATCATGTGGTTGCTACATGCACTGTCCACATACCATACATTTGTATCTTTCACAGCAGTTGTATTACAAGCATAGAACAAATTTCCAGAAGATTCAGTGACCTCTCTAGCCATATTCATAGCAACCTTTCCATTGCAATCTTTGGCATAATGACCAAACTTGTTGCAATTGAAGCATTTAGGCTTTCCCTTGAACCAACACTCACCATAGTGCAGTTTGTCACACACCTTGCACTTATTTCCACTGCTCTCTACCTTGTTAGAACCAGTACCTTGGTGATAACTGGATTTACCAGTTGCATTACACTTTTGATTCCAATTCTTGCTATTCTTGTAGAACTTCTTAAATTTGCCTTGAGAGTTACCTTGCTGGTTTTTTGAATTCACAGACAAACTAGCAAAGGCATTGTCAACATTCCCTTCACTATGCATCTCTACTCTCTGATCAAAAGCCCTAATTGAAGCTATAACACTTTCAACATTCACATACTCCATGTCCCTGGTTTCTTCTATGATAGAAACTATAGGATCATAGGGTTTAGTTAGGCTAATTAGGATCTTTTGAGTTAATCTCTTTTCTGTAATGTCTTCTCCATAAGTTCTCATTTGGTTTACAACTCCATACACTCTAGACATATACACATATAAAGATTCATCTTCTTTCATTCTAGTGTACTCAAAATCACGTCTAAGAGATTGCAGTTTGACTGCTCTAACCTTTGCATCTCCTCTGTACTCTCTTTGCTGGACATTCCATGCGGCTTTTTCATTCTCTTCATTCTGGATTCTAGGGAAGATGTCATCGGCACCAGCATTCTGAAGCATGCTCAAAGTCTTAGCATCCCTCACCAGATCAGCATGTGAAGGCTGGTTCAGGACAACTCCAGCTTCTCCTTCCACGACTATTGCTTCAGGTATTCCCACATCCACATACTTCCACAAATCATAGCCTTTTAGAACTGTCTTCATTTTTACACTCCACATGTCATAGTTAGAACCTATGAAGATTGGAGTCCTTAGCTCACCTCCTCCATGTGTTTCTGTCATTACAGATCACACAGATCTTGTGAATGCTTCTGAAACTTGCACAGCACAGATCAACGCCCAGAATCTGATCAGAATCTCAGCTCTGATACCATGTTGATCGAAAATGGTGAAGGAACACAAGTTGCGGAGACTATCTTCAACAGCAGAGACAATGAAGAACACACAGAACCACCAAATCGGCAACAGCATGTAAACACCCTAAGCCGATCCTCTAGTTGAACCGATTTGAATCAGGACTAGCCTGTGATGTTCTTAATTACTCTTTCTTTGTTTCTGGATTGAATGTTTGGATTGAACGGGTGATGATCACTATGATGATCAATGCACACCAAGTGTTTGTGGAAATGCCTTAGAGGTTTTTTTGAACTTTCTTCTCTAATATGACAGAGAGAATTGTCTACTATTTTTATTGAATTGAGTAGACTAAATGATTACAACACACACTTACATATACTCACTCAATTAGTTAGATGATATAACATCTCATCTCATTAAGCCTATTACATGATGACACCTAGTCTAAGTCTGTTCTAACAGACTTGCTTGCTTCCCACGCAAGTTGTACACAGTTTAGAAACTGATTCTAGGTTGTTATAACTGTCACCCGCATTCCTTGACCTTCAACTGAACTGCCAGCTGATAGCTTAGTCACTAACAGTTAAATCTGAAGTTGGTAACTGTTTACGCATTTTAGACTCTTCAGTAGAGAGTTAAGAGCCAAAAAAAGTTGTAGGTACGTCAGCTCCAGTGTTGAGCGATTTAGTGTTTGTTTTGATCTTGATTCTCGTTTCACAAGTTCAATTGATAAATGGATTCAATTTGCAATGACAAAAAGTGTTCAAATACTTGAATTCAAGTTTTTTCCCACTGCTGCTGCTCCTTACGATGACCACTATATATTCCCTAATTTTCCTCTTCCACACTACAAAAAAAAAACCCCTTTTCCGAAGGCTGAAAGTGGTCGAAAATATCAGTTTTCCGTCGGAAATATGCTTTTATGAGGGCCACTGGCCGTCGTAGGCCATCGTAAAAAAACTTGTCACAAAAGGTGTTTTCCGAGGAATCGTTGTAAAATCTTCTATTTCCGACAATCCTTAACTGTCGGATATGTGTTGTTGTCGTCGTAAAGAAGCTTTTTAAAATGAGGACAAATTTTTCGTGCGACATATTTTATCCATCATAAATAGTTTTAGAGTCATCGTAAATGTTTTGTATGCGATGATCTTTTTTTTTCCGATAACAAGGTTACGACAACACACTAGCTATCAAAAATACATTTCCGACAAGAAATTGTTGCTTCGACAGTCATTGTCCATCACAACTACACATTTCCGACGATTATTAGTACTCATCAAAACTGACTACTTTGTCGTAAAAGGAATTCGACTATTATTTCCAACAACCAATTATCCTCGAAATTACGTTTTTTCCGACTAGCTTTTGGCATCGAAAATAATAGTTTGACTTGAAAGATTAAATATTTTCGACCACCTTGTGGCGTCGAAATAATTATTTTTTTTCGAGATGACTAACGCTTTTCGACTACCTTGAAGCGTCGAAAATATCCACTTATTTTGAGAAATTGCTTTTCTTTTTCGACCATCTTCATCTGTCGAAATAATAATTTGTGTTGAAATTTTTACGATTTTCGACCACCTTGAAGCATAAAAAATAACCACTTATATTAACTGAGTACTTGTGTTTTCGATCACCTCCCAAAATTATGTCTCAAAATTATTATTTACAACAACCATCGTCATTCTAATTTTTCGAAAGTAATGGTCATCCAAATATAAATAAATAATATTTTAAATTAGAAAATTAGTCATAAATATGCTAAAATTTAGAAATAAAATATGAAAATTTAACATCCATGTAGTACATTAAAATCATTCAGTAGTGCTTACTTCATAAATAATTCAAAATCAACATTAATCCAAAGAAATTTGCTAAAATGGAAACTACAATGACTGAATAACATGTTCAAACGAAGATAGAAATAAAAAATAATAGTTTATTTTCTTAATTGAGACGAAAATAGTTGCTCTACTTGATTGCCACCAATATAATCGCTCTACTCATCACGATCAGTATTTGCATTTTCTAAACTTTCGACATTGTTCTGCTCAAAATAAAAAAGAAATAATATTAAGACCTATGTAATACAAACGTGAAAAAATTGCAGCAATTATACATGGTAGGTATGGACAACATTACTGAAAACTATATGAATACGACATAAACCTAATGCAAAACTATGTTCTCGTTCATAGAAATTGTAAGTCCAAGCAAGTGATATAGAAACTGTAGGTCCAAGCAAGTTAGGACTCTTCTTGGCATATAAGCAAGTTAAGACAGGGAAAACCATACACTTATAAACCAGAGTAATATTGATATTTACTGGATGAAATGAAGACATCATATAAGTAAATAGAACCTTTCCACAGATTCAAGTTATTGATTATGGAGCCTTTTTTTTTTGGGGGCAATTCAATCATATAAAATGACAAAGCCAAGAAGAAGAAAAAAGAAATCAACAACCACAAACCAGCTGATGCTGCCTCATAGAGGAACAATCTCACAAAGAGGCGTACCTTAGTGGACGGACCAATCCACACAGAAAGGAAACAGCCTCACAGAGAGTAACAAACCAAAGGAAACTAGAATCCAACAAGACCAGAAACAAAGATAAAAGCAACACATAGCAAACTTAATCCATAGGTGCAGACACTAAACTAAACCACAAGTTCCTCAAATAGAAACTAAGACATCAATTCAAAGGCTTAAACATCAGGCAGAGTAAATTAAAATCAACAAGAAATGAATATGAAGAGGAAATTGTACCATAGGTGATCTCCTTGCGCTTTCAGAATGTTGTCCGTTCAAGAAGAGTTCAAGTTTTTCTTGTAAACTACACACTTGATCTTGGACGCCTTTTAGTGTTTCTTTCAATTCCTCAGCATGCTCTAAGCACACACGCTTATGACAATTTTTGGTAGGTGATGGAAACACATCTTTGGCTTTGAGTCCATCACCTAAGCCAAGAATGCGACCATGACTAGGCACAATCACCATCCCATATATATCCCAATCACTTACTTCAAGGTTTTCCTCAACAACATCAGTCTTTTTGTTCTCCATTTTTTCCTTCACGAAAATTGAGAATATGTAAATATATATACATGTGTATACAGTTAGAGAAAAATCACGCCAATGAAAAAATGATATTGGTAAGCAAAGTATAACAACATACATATAGCTCTTTAGCCTTGTCACTTCTCCAATTTTCTCCTTCTCCATTTTTACCCTTGCTTACATGAAACTTTCTGAAAGAATCTATCGGACTAGGTTCAGTTCCAGTTCGATCAAGCTGTCAAAATTTCATAAAAGATAACTAATATCATATTTCCAAACAAGAACATCCAACAAAAACAAAAGGCAGAATCAATAAATATTAATAACTGTAATTTAGCACCTCTTCTTTTCGGTACTTTGCCATTGGAATTGAACCTGTTTTATGCACAATCTGTTATTTATCCCTATTAGATGTGTTTCTATCACTTTGTTTCTATTAAAAAAAATAAGAATAGTTAGCAACACGGGCAAACGATACACTTATAAATCAAGACATTAAAACGTCCATCAAATAATCAACCAAGTCAAGCTATATATATGTCCACATACCAATTATATACCAGCTAATCAAACTTGAATTAAGCTTATTTCATAAACGAATTGTTACCTTCCAAGTAGGATCCAACCATGCATCAACCATTTTATTCCAAACTTCAGGATCTGGTACATTTGATGGGCGATTAGCATATCTCTGCCCAGTAGACTTATACTTGTTGAAAACACTAGTCCTCAGCCTCCACATCCAGTCAGAATAGTTTCTTTTGACATGACTTTCAAAGGCATGCTTTAGTTCTTCCTCAGAGCATGTGTAAGTGAATTTAGATCCCTTCAAATGATCGAATAATCTACCCAACTCACGTGTCTTAGCATAGTCAGTAAAGTTTACCCAAGGTCCTATAATCTCTTGCTTGAAGAGTGCACCTATATTCCTTGAAACTTCAGTGGTTATGATCCTGAAAATTTTAAAAATAAACCTAATAGTAAAATAAGGCCATCAAATTTGATAGGAACTTTACAGTGCTCTTGATTGTATTTCAATAAGCATCTTTGACATTAACAATCAATTTTGTTACCTGTTATCATAAAACTCAATTGGCATTCCTGTTGCCTGTCCTTTTTTACCCTTCGCCTTCCATCTACCTGTTTTCTTTCCAGCACCTAGACAACAAACTCATCAACCAAAGACTCTACATACATAATGAATTGAAAAATACGACTCACCAAGAAATGGACAATTATGAAAAATAAATTTAAGCAATGTATTTAAAGATAATTTATTTTTATAAAATTACTTTGTACATCTGACATTTGAGACTTAGAAAATGTCTCTTGCATTTGTTCTGTTTCGTTGTCAGGAGATGGTTGAATGAGTTCAGGTTGGTTTGGAGAGGGTCTAGATGACCGTCGTTGTCCATTGCTTGATGCTCTATTGCGATGCTGGCTAATTCTTCTTGACATGCCTACCATACGCATGTTCATTAGTTTAGAAAAAAAAAAGACAAAGGCCCAAAACTAAAACTAAATAATGATGATGGGTACTATTTACGATTTATAAAATTACGTACCTTGTGCATTTGACGTTTGTGGCTTTGAAAATGTCTCATGGGTTTCTTGTGGTTCCTTTTCATGAGATGGTTCATGTTGGTTTGATGAGGGTCTAGATGACCGTGGTTGTTGATTGCTTAATGCAATATTGCGGTTCTTGACAATTCTTCTTGCCATGTCTACCTTGTAAGCAATAATAACTTAAATTAAATTAAACAAAATACATATCATATAATCCATAGTAACTTAAATTACTTCATAGCTTCAAGTAGAACCCTAGACAATCAGAAGGCATCAAATTTATCATCTTAAAGTTTTGCATCAAAGAAGATTTCAAAATTGGATTTAGGCATCAAATTCAAGCATAATATACAAGACACCATTACAGTTCAAACAGAGCCAATAGACTAAAAATAGATTAGTTTTGACTCGATTCTTGAAGCTTGCTTACATCTAATGAAAAACATGGTTACCTTCTGATAGGTTAATCTACCCTTAAAAATGAATTATAGGTTATCAGATCTAACAAAACTCCTTAAAAATATTCAGATTGGCAGAACATAATAAAGAAGGGGGCAAATGACCCTAAACCAACAAATATAAAATCATATGCAAAACTTTCAGTGAGGCACTGAAACGTAATGAAATCAATGAAGTGAAAACTTTCCCAAGTTTTTGTTCTTTGTTGCATGACACAATGACAAAACAAAATTAAAACACCAAACTCCGATATTCTGTGTTTTTAAAGTTTCATCACGACGCAATATATGAAATCTAAACCCACTTATATTGTAACATGGATAGTAAGTTGCTCGCCTTTCAGGGCCACGAGCCAAAGAAAGCATTTGCTTATTGACTTGCCCTTCATTGTACAATTGTTCAATATATATGTGAAAAGAAAAACAATTTAATCATGATAAAAGAAAACAAAAAATTCATGATACAATTATAACACCTAATAGTTTTCAACTACAAATATCGTTGCCTTCTCACGAAACCAACTCGTAAACTGAAGCTCTTCCACATTTTGCACACCAGCATGAACTAAAATGTTCTTATGTTCCCTACACACATGAATTATAATAATTAATATTGACACATAAAATTTATATTCAAGCTAACTATAAGGTAGAGAATCGAGATGAGGATGTCTTACTAAACAAAAGGCTCAGATTCATCACAATTTGTTAAGAAGTAATGTGCGGCAGCCTTCTGAAGTTCAAAACTCATCTCCTTCAATTCACCTTTCCCAAAAACTTTACTAGACGCTGAGAAGACGGACAACTGCAAAGTATCTGATGGTCGTTCACCCCTGTCATAGTTTCTTTCAGTTTGGTTAAATTTGGTTTCAACTTGATGCAAGTAACGAGAACAAAATATTATACATTCATCCACCAAATAGGCTTCCGCTATAGATCCTTCTGGGCGAGCCTTATTACGGACATAACTCTTTAACTTATGCAAATAACTATATATAAAGTAAATATTAGAATGACTGAATTCATAAAAAAGAATGAAACAAATTGTATACATGATCAGTACTATAGAAACTTTGCATTACCTTTCTACAGGATACATCCACCTAAATTGTACTGGACCACCGACTTTTGCTTCCCAAGCTAAGCAAATAGGCAAGTGAACCATGATATCAAAAAATGCAGGGGGGAATATTTTCTCCAACTTGCAAAGAGTTAAAATAATTTTCTTTTCAAGATTATCCAAGTCCTCTTCTCTTAGTACTTTAGCACACAATTCTTTGAAAAAGTAACAGACCTCAATTATAGCTTCACGTTCATCATTAGGCAATAACTCTCCCACCACTAATGGGAGTAATCTCTCTAAAAACACATGACAATCGTGAGTCTTCATGCCAGAAATATTACGTTCTCCTGCGCTCACACACCTAGATAAATTTCCCGAGTATCCATCTGGCACTTTTAACTTCAATAACCATTGGCATACCATTTTCTTATCATTATCTAACAATGTGTAATCAGCTTTTTCCCACACAGTCTTGCCATTCTCTACTTTAGTATGGAGATTGGGTTTTATGCCCATTTCTTCAAGATCTAGACGAGCATTTAATGAATGTTTTGTCTTTCCGTCAATGTTCATGACTGTACCAAACACATTCTCAAAAACATTCTTCTCAATATGCATAACATCTAAGTTATGTCGCAATATAAGTGTTTTCCAATAGGGAAATTTGAAAAATATGCTATGTTTCTTCCAATTGTGATTTATGCCAAACCCAGGTATTTTCTGTTTTTTCCCACATTTACCATGAGTTATTTCTCTCAATTCACTAAGCTCATTTACCACTTCTTCACTAGATGGCCGATTAGGTACATCCCTCAAATCTTTTGTATTGTCAAATTGGCTCTCTTGCTTACACCATGGGTGATTTGGCGGTAAGAATCGTCGGTGTCCCATATAACATGTTTTAGAACCGTGTGTAACCTTATAATTTGTAGTCTCTGATGCAAAATATGGGCATGCCAACTTTCCTTTTGTACTCCAACCTGACATATAAGCATATGCTAGATAATCATTGATAGTCCACATGATTGCAGCTTTCATTTGGAAATTTTCCTTGCTTGATACATCATATGTCTGAACACCATTCCCCCACAATTGTTGCAACTCATCAATCAATGGCCTTAAGTACACATCAATATCATTACCGGGGCTTTTTTTTCCTAGTATAAGTAAACTCATGAAAACATGAGGCTCTTTCATCAACATCCACGGGGGTAGATTGTATGGAAATAGAAGGACTGGCCAAACATTGTACTCGAGATTCATATTCCCATAAGGATTGAAACCATCGGTTGCCAATCCAAGTCGTACATTTCGAGGGTCATTACTAAAATTAGAATGCATTCTATCGAAAGATTTCCAAGCCTCAGCATCTGCTGGGTGCCTCAACACCCCATCTTTCACACGGTCCTTAAAATGCCATCTCATATCCGAAGCCGTCTTGGACGACATAAATAACCTTTGGAGTCTTGGTGTGAGTGGGAAAAATCGCTAGACTTTCCACGGAACCTTTTTACCTTTCTTTTTAACACCATTGTCTTGTGATTTCCATCTTGATAGCTTACATGTCGGACATTCGGATGCATTTGCAAGCTCTTTATAATAAATGACACAATCATTATCACATGCATCAATACTCTCATAATGAAGGCTGAGATCTCGAACAATCTTCTTTGCTCCTAAATAAGATGTAGGCAATTTTTTGCAAAAAGGAAATGCTTTTTTCAACACCTGTAGCAATAGGTCATTCCTATTGCTCCACTGCTTGACTTGATGTGCATCAAAGTGACAACAAATGACAAGTCGGAATATGCCTCACAACCTTCGTACAATGGTTTTTCGGCCTGTCCTAACAATTTGGAAAAGTTTTCTGCATCACCATTGGGTCTTGCGGAAAAACATCTTCAATTAAACCTTGCATATCATCGTACTCCTCATCCATTGCATCTGCATCATTATCACTTTCTTCGCTTTAATCACTGTCATTATCCTCATCCTCCCCATGTAAATACCATGTCTTATAGGTAGACTTAATACCATTCCACAAAAGATGTTTGTGGACTTCATTCCTATCTTGTCTTTCCCTATTACTACATTTAACACAAGGACAATAGATTTTCAAATCTTTATACTTGAGATGCTTATAAGCAAAATCAAGAAAACCTATAACTCCGTCAAAATACTCCTCTGATGATCTACTAGATTGCATCCAAGATTTATCAACCGACATCTTCACTGCAGTGTATGGAGCAATTATATCATTTTTGAGAAACTCTTTATGCTAGGTAGCTAGAAACCTGTTTGAAAAACTCTTCATGCTAGTTTTGAAGCTTGTTAATATTCATATCATACCCAATAACACAACAGTCCGCTCCTCGATAAAACGCAGCTCCAAGACTATGAAATCTTTCTTCCCCTGCTATGTCCCAAACCTGGCTCCATAAATAAACAGGTTTTGCTCTCCATATTTCTCGTGAGCCCTCTGGCACTTTTAGGTTTATGTTCTGATTGTTGAAGGTATAATTAGGGTTTCGTTTGCCCTCAATATATATATATATATATATATATATAATTATATTATATATAATGCAATGTGCTGATTCCGGTGCTGCAAGATGATAGGTTCAATGTTAAAACGGAAAATAGTACCTAAAAACGATTCAACCACCTTAGCCTTGTTATTGTTGATTCTGATATCTATGCATTAACAAGGAAGATTAAATTCACCAAAAAAAAGAAATACAAATAGGTAGTGTTTTTACTATAGGAATTATGAATGTTTTTTTGTCATAGCAGATAGGGGATTGTTTTTCTAGAGCCAATAGGAAACGCTTTTTTTTTGGTATGTTGGAGTCAATTACTTGGTTTTTTTATTTCATAGGGCAACTAGGAAAAGAGATAAGGAAAGGGATTTTCAATTAATATATGGTTTCAAACCACAATGTCTAGCTAGTATTATATTATGTTTTTTTCTGTAATTTATGGTGAAGTAAAATAGCTTATTCCTTCATAAATTAATTTTGTAATATTCTCGTGTGTTATCTCGTATACATCTAAAACTTATTCGAGAATTTGAACTTTTTATTCTAGAGAGGGAGAGACCCACGATATTTCCTTTTCATGACCGTTAACAAAGTAGCTGGAGATTGGGTTAGGACGAAATTGGATGCAATTGTTCAGATCAGCCATGTTTACAGAATATTGGATGCAATTGTGCAGATCAGCCATGCTCAGGTTGAACCAGAAAATATACCATATATGGATGGAAAGCCCTGAATGTCTAGTTTCTACAGAAATTTATGGTTGATGATTATGCAGTCGGACGAGGAAGATATTGTAAATTTAGTGACTGCTGCGCAATGCTGGGATTTCTGTGCAGATAACCCATGTTCATAGAATATTCTGTACTTGCTCAGCTTGAACCAGAAACGGTTCTATATATGGATGGAAAGCCCTGAATTCCTAGTTTCTACAGAAATTTACGATTCATGATTACGAGGTCGGATCAGGAAGATATTACAAATTTAGTGACTGCTGTGCAGTGCTGGGATTTCTGTGCAGATGAGCCATGTTTACAGAATATTCTGTAATTCCTCAGGTTGAACCAGAAAATGCACCATATATGGATGGAAATCCCTAAATGTCTAGTTTCTACAGAAATTTACGGTTCATAATTACGAGGTCGGACGAGGAAGATATGGCAAATTTAGTGACTGGTGTGCAGTGCTGAGATTTCTGCGCGGGAATTGGCTAAGTACTTTAGCAATCTAATTTATCCGGGTACTCAATTGAGCTTTAATTTTCATCTCAAAATGAAAAAAAGGCATGCTAGAGGATGTTAGAAGAACCCAATGGGGTGGGTGTACTCTGAATTAAACAACTGAATAAATCAACCTCTTTCTCAAATAAAGATTACATAGTTCTCAAGAAAAGAGGAAGTAGACAAACAAAATCCAGTAGAATTTGAAGACTTTACCCTTATTATCAATTACTGCTCGTCATAATATCTTATTTATTATAATTCTTGTCTTTTGTCATTGTTGGGTTGTGTGGCTAGTGTTTCTTATTTTCAATAAAGATTATTTTTATTATATATTTGAGGAATGATAACATATTAACATTTGAAGCTTACTTTTAGAATCCATATTTTCTAATTAGAGTTTAATTAATTTGACAGGGTTGTGATAGATTATCTTGTTTAGATACGGAAAAATCACTAGTAACTATTCATTACAAGAAAATGTGAATTTCAAGATAGGTCTAAGATTGATCCTTAGTTTGTGCTTGATTGAGGACAAATGAGATGATTTCGTAGGAACACTTCACAATTCCAGCAACTCACTTACCTACTGATTCCATCAAATAATATATCTTCCATCGTGCAATGAGACTTTGCATAAAAGCTAGGTTGAAATTTTTGTTATAGGTGGTTGCATCAATTGGACCTTATGGAGTAAGGGTTTTTTAATTAATTGGCCATTCATGTAAGGGTTGAAAAATAAAAATTACACGTGAATTTTTTTTACATATATAATAAATACAAGAAAGAAGTGTATGATACATGTGCAATTGATTTGGGTGTGGGATAACAGTTAGGTTCAAAATAAGAAATTGTACCCATATTTTCAAAAGGTATCTATATATATGTATACTTTCACTAGGAAAATAAAAGTATCCGTATTCCTATTACCAGTATTCAATTCAAAAAATACCAGTTGAAAAATATCATCCACCAATTGGATTGAGTGCTTCTGTTTATACCAAAAATTTAACTCTTTTTACCCCATAAATTAATTGACATGAAGTTCCAATTTTATCCTCATTGAATGAATATGACTATAAAGGACATACTAATATGAAAAATAAAAAATATAATATTTAATGGGTTAAGATCAAGGGACACTTATGTTTACATCTAAATTTACTTTCTTTTTGGGGCCTTTAGATTTGGTGTCAATCAAGGGCTCTGATTAGAAATGACGTGGAACCTCATTAATGTTTAAATTACATGAATTTTAATTAATAATTTCTTTTTTCAATTAAAAATTATATTCATATTTAAAAACAAAATTCTAGCAAAAAAAGAATTTAAAAAAAAGGGAAGTGCAGAACGTTTTGGAGGTGCTGCCCAGAGAGGCAGTAAGGCTAACGCAGGATGTTGGAAGAAAAGTATGACAAGTTAATGCAAGACAATTCTTAACAAAGAAATCCTACCAAGTGCACTAAAATAGATGGAATAGCAAGACAAGCAAGAGTCGAATCCCACAAGGACTTGACCCAAGTTGATTAGCAAGAGGTCTCTTAAGCCCACTCTCACACATTCATCTCTTCTTACTTGTATGTTTAGTTCTCTTAAGCCACTAAACTTCTAGTTAATTATGCAATAGTTCTCTTAAGCCACTATAACACAAAAGAAAGCATTAAGTACCAAAGGGATTTAATGACACTACACTAACCTTAAAAAGTGGTATGCAATCCTAGGAATGTCATGAGTTAAATTACAAAGCTATTGCTTATCGTAACCTTTTGATGCAAGTCATCTATACTTTATGTAATTAAAATGGCTAATCTTAACAACACAAAGAAACATCAGTTCAAGCAGTAAAGTAACACACCAAACTATACTCTCAAAGGCAAACTCCAAGCACATCCGTGAGCAATTCTTCAAGAACATAGTCTAATCTTCGTGAACAAACCTCACGAACAAAGCTCAAAAACAATAAGTAAAAAGTGTCTAAATGTGTCTAGAATGGCGTGTCTCCAACCACTGAACAATGGCTCCTTTTTATGGACAAGGGAAAACCTTGTCTTACAAGAATTAGAAATAGAAACCTATACTAGAGTGCTCTAGAAGGTTAAATACAATCCTAAGCTACTAAGAAGTCCTTAAACTGCTAGAAAACTAAGTAGAACACGGTTGGAAATGAGAAATGTCAGTTGGCACTTTAGGCAGACAGTTGGCTCGGTCAGGACCTAGGGCAGGTCTTGAATGTCGTGGCTTGGCCCTGGGCATGTCTTCATCGCGCTTTGGTGCGCCTTAGCGTTTGGATAGCTTCATTATGGTCCAAAGAGTCTGAAAAAACTTTGTATCTCGATCAAATAGCTGAAGGATAGAAAATTGCCTCATTTGGTCCTACCGGATCATGGTAGGAACCTGTCATGGACTTGTCGATAAATATCGACACTTTCGGGCGCATCCTGGAACTGGAATTAGGGCGCAGTCGCGTCCTGACTCAGTGGCTGGACTTTGTCTCGAAAACGTGTCAGGGACACGGGCTTGGATCTCATTGAGGCGTGGCGAAAGCACGCCTTGACTAGAACTTTGGCTTACGGAGGACACGCCTTGGTGCGACCCTGGAACTTGAACTTGGCGCATCTCCAGACATGTCAAGGACATAATCTAGGCTCGGTCTTGGGTGTCTTTGGGACATGTCAAGGACATGCATGTCTTGACTTGGTTCTTGGTATGACAAAGGTGTGTCATGGCCTTAGTCTGAAGGTCCTTAGACACAGCTTTAGGGCCCAGATGGCCTGATTTGAGGTACTTGATCTGCGCCTATTTAGGGCGCACTGATATGTCCTTGGACATGTTAGGACCCGATGTGGATTTGAGGACATCTCCCTCATTTGAACTCCGATTTGAGCCATTCTTTTTCCAGTATTCGTAGAATTAGGTTATCTTTCTGAATCATGCACATCTCTCACAAAAGCATCACTTTCTACTATGGATGACATGATTTTTAAAAAAAGACAAGTAAAGGGGCATAATATGACATGAAAATATATGTAACAATTATGGCTTAACACATGACTAGGTAGCAAAGTTTGAGACAATCAAGAATCACTTTGTGCCGCTGATACAATCGATCCCGGATGAATGATGAACGAAGCAAATTATTCTTGAATCTTCTATATGACGTGCCGACGCACATAGGTAATTGACTCGCTTGGGGAGTTTGGTTTCGAATCGCCTTCTGATGGTGTGGAGGAGCGGCTAGCTGCAGATTTCAGGGTCATCATGATCCACTTGAAGTAAAAAATTATAATATTTTTTTCTTAATTAACAAGAAATAAGCACGAATGATTGAAATAAGCCAAGGAGGAAATGGTAATATGTAAATGTACCATATATATATGGTGTAATCAAGATCTGTGATTAGCAGGAGACGAGCAGTTCCATTAATCAGATTAGAAGTCGTGGAGGTTGATGTTAGAATAATGACGCAAGGGAGGCTGGATTTAGGGTTTGGGGTCGTCGATGGCGACGGAGTCACGGAGGTGGTCTGGTAGACCAGGCGACATTAGGGTTTTCTTTTTAATTATTTTTTTTAATATTTTTTTTAAAATTTAGAAATAATTTTTAATTGAATGAAAAAAGTTAGTTTTTAATTGAAGAAATAAAATCTTAATTATCAATTAAATTCATGTCAACATCTATTTAATTTCAAGATTAATGAGGTTCCACATCACTTTGAATCAGAATTATTGGTTTAAACTAAATCTAAAGATCCAAAAAATGTGTAAATCTAGATGTAAACATAAGTGTCTATTGATCCTATATGTATATAGAAAGAGAGAGAAAAAAACTCTTCAAATCTAGCCACCAAGCTATCTATATTATTGAGTTTAATATTTCTATACCGAACAATTCCTATACGTACATCGATGTGTAATCTTTTGGATTCTCTCTAAAATTTCTCTAATTTTTGTTAATTGAGGCAGATGGAGTTGAAGATTTATATATATATATATATATATATATATATATATATATATATAGTGCTCCTAAACAATCGGATGGAAAGACATGTGGATATGAGGTACATGAAGGTATATGTGCAGAAGACTCAACTAATATTGCGCTAAGGTACAATAATTTATTATGCTACATTGGTTCGTGTCTTATGTAAGGACCCTTCCCGAATTTTCCATCGAAACCCGGAAAGAACCCTTATCCCGTCTGACAGCTCTTTTACCTCAAAATTTAAATACCAGAAATACCCTTTGTTCTTAAATAATTTTTATTAAACCTTACAGGGTTCCCAACAGAACCTCTGTACTTACTACCCACTCCTATTGTCAGACGCAGGATAATATACAGGTCAAAGCCAAGACCTCGGAATAGTGGTGATTCAAATAGAAATACTCTCTGACACCAAATGTCAGTAGGTCAGACATTGCTGACATCTATACTGGAAAACCACAAGACAACAGACTAGTCAGATACTGGTGAATCAACAATAATTCGTCCCTCTGGGTCACCGCCCACACCAACCCACTGACCCGGATAACGAAGTATTTCCATAGGTTGATTAAGCCCATGACAATTGTCGTCTGGTTCATATTAGAGCCGGAAATATCCTCGGCTATCATATCGTATCATCAGCCGGTATAACATTCGGCTATCATATCACATCAGTCGGCATATCTCTTGATTATCATATCCCTAGCCACCAGGGTATCCCTTGGGGTGTGCTAGTCCAGTATCACAACTCTCTGTACTATGATATCTCATCAGCTGACATATCTCTCGACTGGCATATCATATCAGTCGGCATATCTCTCAACTATCATATCATATCAGTCGGCATATCTCTCGACTATCATATCATATCCCTAGCCACCAGGGTATCCCTTGGAGTGTGCTAGTCATGCATCATATCATATCAGTCGGCATATCTCTCGACTATCATATCATATCAGTCGGCATATCTCTCGACTATCATATCCCTAGCCACCAGGGTATCCCTTGGGGTGTGCTAGAATATGTACTACTTGGACTCGACCACAATCTCTGCAAAATCACCTTTTATATTGGGGTTTCACCGGGAGTCCGCCAACACGGAACCAAGGCCCGGATCCTAGGCCCCCTCAAATCGGTTTTGTTTATATTGGGGGTTCACTGGGAGTCCGCCAACACGGAACCAAGGCCCGGCTCCTAGGCCCCTTCAAATCGGTTTTGTTTATATTGGGGGTTCACCGGGAGTCCGCCAACACGGAACCAAGGCCCGGCTCCTAGGCCCCCTCAAAACAATATTGTATCCAAAATCAAGTATATATTTTGTTTATCATTTATCACAAATACGGTTTCAACTCCAAATCATGGACCCAAATAATTACCACGTCAAAACAATATCAAAACCGAATCTAACAACCATATACAACAGTATTTAAATCGAGGATATTATACATGCATTACAATTTATAAATACAACCATACACAACAGTATTTAAATCAAAGATATTCATACCTGCATTACAATTTATAAATCAAAAGTCCGCTTACCAACATCATCCAACCCAAAATTCATGGATGCTCTAGCCTAAGAAACACCTACACAATAATCACCCAACTACCTTGACTTTCCGAGCTCAAAACCCTCTCCACGGTCAAGCCTTACCGCTGGGATTGCCCAACCGGGCTCTAACTGAACTCCTATGGCCTCGAAACCAACAAAATCTGATCCGGAAAGTCCCAAAACCCTAGTCACGCGCCGCCGTGACTTCGGGAACAGTCTCACGCGCCGCCACGCGCCACCGGAAGGCCAGAACACGCGCTCACGCGCCAGTCACGCGCCTGCTACAGTGTTCACACGCCTGGACCGGTCCAACTCAGCCCGGCTCGACCTGACCCAGTCTAACTCGACTTAACCCGACCGGTTCACTCGACTCGACCGGTTCACTCGACTCGATCGGTTACCGGTGACTCGCCGGAGAAGACGACCGGACGGCCCTCGCCGTCGCCGAAGGCTGGCCGGAGAAGATGACCGGACCGCCACCTCCGCCGCCGTCTGGTTCGCCGGAATCCCCCATTTCCGGCCGAACTTCAAGGTTTTCTAATTTCTTCATTTCTTAACCGTTTTTCACGATCTACACCTGGAAATTCATCTACTTTTCACCAGGAATCCAAATATGAGGTCAAAGTTCCGAGATCGTACCTGGTTTGGCCGGAAAACGGCCGAGAAGGTTCGGTTCACCTCCCTCCTCCGTCCGTCTCCCACGGCGGTGCTCCCACTCCGATGATTACACCAAAAGACTCGTGGGGTCGCGGGGAAGATCCTCCCGACCTTGGTTTTGATCGAATCGGATCGAAACCCATCCGATGAAAATGGGTCTTCGGTGTTCACACGGGGAGGTCTTCGGGTGGAGCGAGATTGAACGGGCCAATCTCCCGAGGAGAGAGAAAAATATCTTCTATATAATTCCAACTTTTCCAAAATTACCAAACTGCCCCTGAAGCTTCTAGACCCGTAACTAACTCATTGGGTCTCCGTTTTCCGCGTGCCGCCTGTCTACGAACTCGTGAGTTCGAGACCTACGCAACAACCCAAGAAAAATTCTCAAAAGTACTGCAAGTCAAAAAGTGACTCCCGAACCAGTCCAAAACTGAGGGTAAAATTGTCCAATTCTCAAAAGAATTTAATTTTTGGTCCGGGTCGTTACATTTTATGTCATTTACATTTGCAAACAGATTTATAATTTATATACAAAATATATATAGCGCATCAGAGTACACCAACAAGTGATGCTGTGTACAAAGAAAAGAGCATCAACTACTCAGGAAAAGCGATCCTAACCATGCATGTATTGCATCAACAATGAAAAAAAAATGAATCCTAAGACCATATTTGGCATTGTTTTTACGAATTAAGCGATGTTTTTATCAACATATAGCATCACATATTATAAAAATTGATGCTTAAAAGCTCAAACAACATTGCTTTTACAAATTGAGCGATGTCTTCTTCAACATATAGCATCTGATACTACATAAAGCGATGCTTAAAAGCTCAAACGACTTCGCTTTTACAAATTAAGAGATATCTTCATTATCATATAGTAGCAGATTTTATATAAAGCGATGCGAAAAAGATCACACGACATCAATTCTTGAAAAAACTTGTAACTTAATATCGCATAAACGTCAATTTTTTATCCATAACTGATGCTGAACAGAACTAAGTGCGTTACTCTTTAACAGAGAAACAATGCTAATACTTATCTATAACATTGGCGGTAAACGCTCATTGGAGTTAACTGGAAATAACATGCATCGCTATTTACATAAAAAGTGATGCAATTGAGGAAAAAGACATCAGTGATTCACCAAGCATTTAATAGCGTTAAAGGCAAGATTCGATTAGTCATCACATTTTTTCTATCATAGGCATCGGTGAATCACCGATGCTAAAGACCAAATTTCTAGCAGTGGATCATTGAGATTTTTCCACCAAATAACTTATTATATCATGCTAAGTTTGGATTATTTCAATACCAACTTACTTTTTAGTGCTCACATCAAAATGATTGAGATTTTTCCACCAAGTAACTAATTATATCATGCTAGGTTTGCATTATCAACTTATATCATGCCAAGTTTGCACTATCAACTTATATCATGGTAAGTTTGCATTGTTTCAATACCAAATGATCAACACTCATTGCATGAAACTCGTTGGATCACTAATTTGCTGTGAGCATAACCTTTTTATGTAGACAACAAAGAACCAACTAGTGTGTTAATTCTCACCAATTCATCATGGGTGTCCCTACGCCTCCACCAACTTTAAGACTTTGCATGGAAGTTGAATTGGAAAGAAATACCAGCGACATAACCAGGTATGTTAAAGAATTAAGAAAATCATGTCCTATTATTAGTGTCACCAATTGTAAAAGGGATGTTGTTTTAGCTTTTAAGCATCGCTTAATTCGTAAAAGCGATGCCATATATGATCTTAGGATTCACTTTTTTTTCATTGCAAGGTACCCACATTTAGGAGGTATCTATCTTAATTAGGAACATAAAAGTATATGTATTCCTATTATTTGTATTCAATATTTATATGAATACAATTTTTTTTTTTGTGAAGTACCAAATCCAATTGTCGGCTGATATTTTTCAATGGGTAAATTGATTCAATTAATAAAATCATATGCCACTTAGTCCTATGCCTAGTGGTATTCCCTTCTACATATTGTGTGGGAAGTCTCGGGTTCGACTCTCGTAAAAGGCAAGGTCGAGACCCAATGTGTATAATGTAAACTCCCTCCCCCAATATACATGACACTCTCATCTGGATAGTTCATCTGGACTTCAAAATCGAGGCATGCTGATCGACACTTGAACTCGATTTCTGAGTCCATGTGACTATCCAAATCGGAGTGTATCAATACATGTATGGAACAATGCTGTAAAATAATTGGTGTATTCTAATAAATATTTAGGAAAAATTGTAGCAACCATTCCTGAAGTTTACCATAATTTTAGCAAACGTCCATAAACTTCATTTTTAGTTTCCCTCGTCCCTGAACTTGTTCGTAATCGTCGATTTCGTCCCTCCGTTAAATTTATAAACGAAAACTGTTAATTTTAAGGGTAAAACAATCCATTCAGTTGGTTTTGGCGCTAAAGTACCTAATTGAGGCTGAGAATGATGTCGCCCTCATCACAATACCCATGGGCAAGATTATGATGCCGCCCTCATCATAAAATGTGCATTACAAAATGTGCACCACAAAATCAACAATCAAGACCACCCTCATCAACAAGATTATGATGCCGCCATGGGAATTGAGCTTCATAATGTGACAGGACCCTTCCCGAATTTCCCCTCGAAACTCTGGAAGAACCCTGCTCCCATTTGACAACCTAAAGAAATTCCCAGAATACCCCTAAGTCCTTGCAATTAATTATGAGAATTCTGCCAAAAATTCGGCAGAATCTCCCCTTAAGGACTAGTTAACCATCTTCCACCTGTCAGATTAAGGATCAGATAACACTCCAAATTCCAATAAGGTCAACCATCCAACGATGTAACCACAATTTTACAATTTGTCCAAAAAACTTATCAGAGCATCTAGGTAGGATAAGTAAATACATAAATAAATATCTTACTCGATAGTCTAGGTAAACGCGCAGCTGAAAATTTAATGTCATCGCCTCTGGATATGCCCACGTCAACTCAACGGCCTGGAGGGGATTTAAAATACAAAAGTTGTGAGTGGACAAAATAATCATTTAAAAATCATTTCCGAGGAAAACATACATTTTCCCCTCCACAAGTAAAACCATGCATGCATAACATAAAATTCCTTTTTATATAAATATAATATATAGATAATCCGAAAACCCACCGGAAAATCCATCTTTTGTTAAAACACTTAGTGGGACCCACGAAAATCCGTATAACGAAAACATCCTGTGGTCCACAACCTTGCTTTGAAAACCCTCCTCAAAGGAATTTAAAATCATGTAAACCGACCTGGACACAAAATATACATGTCAAAACATATCCCACTTCTCCCCGAATAAAATCACGAGTCGTAGCTCGATACCCTCTACACACTCGATATACCTCGAGTTGTGTAGAAACTTGTACTACGCGTAGACAATCTCAACGACCTGATGGAGAAAATACCCCTCGACATCAGCGTCGGAGAACCCTCAATGATCTGGCGGAGAAAGACCCTCGACGCCAATCGAAGAAACCTTGACCATCGGGGACAAAAATCCAGTGAAAACCAAAATCCATGTTTTGAAATCCTTGTTTCTTGGCCTAAGCCAAATTCATTGAAAAACCGGGTGTATGGCCAAATCCACTAAAATGACAAATACGGGTCGAAACCCAAAATCATGGACCCTAAAATTTATCACGTCAAAACGACATAAAAACAGAGTCCAAAAAATCCATGCCACATCCTAAAACATCAGTTTCACTGTAACATTGAAAACCCGTGTCCAGTAACAATTTCTCAATTCTGGAAATTTTCCAAAAGCAATACATAATAGAATTTAAATCAAATATACCTTTATGCATGCATTATAATTTATAAACCAAAGTCCACTCACCACACGTCCAAATAAGCTCAATCCCGAGCCGTACGCTCCTCTGAAGTTCCCAAAGTAGTATCGCATGCAAAAGTAACAATCGGGATTACCAACTAATATTAAAAACCCTACATTCAGACTCCCTAAACCTTGGGAGGTCCGCTTGCGTCACACTAAAAATGCAGCCACTTCGGACACCCAAAACTACCCCTAAACGATATCCGATTGACCCGGAACCTGCGCCAACAGATTTGAAACGTCAAAATGTTGTCGACACGTGCTACCGTGACCCAAAAACTGATCCCACGAGATGACTCGGCCTGACTCGGTGCTGACCCGATGCTGACTCGGCCGCCAGGTGGCACCCACGTGGCTGCTAGGTGGCATGCCACACCAGCCCCCCTCTGACCGAACTAGTCGTCGGAGAGTCACCAGAGAGTCGCCGTAGAAGACGACCGCTCCGCCGTGCGCCGTCGCCGGAAAATTCCATTGCCGACCGAGCTTGAATTTTTTCCTAACTTTCTCAAAACTTAACCGTTTTTCACAAATTTTTAGTCTAAATCTATCTACTCGAACCCAGGAACTAAAAAATGAAGTCTAAACACGAAACTCATACATGTGTTGGCCGAAAAATCGATCAAAAGGTTTCGGCTTTCCTTTCCTCAGTTCGGTGTCTCCGGCAACTGCTTCCTGCGTTGGTTGGTACGTCTGTACTCGTGGGAATGAGGAGAGTTCGATTAGTGGAACTAAAACAGACGAGGCTGCCTTGAATCGAAGTTCCAAATTCTTGGGCTTTTGGGTTTGGTCGCACTGGCTTGGGTGAGTCACGAAGAGAGAGAGTGAAAAATGAGGAAGATCTGATCTGATTGGGTTAAAAAATATCTACCCAGGCCAAAACTTACCAAAATGCCCCTAAACATTTTAGACCCACAACTCTCTCACACGAACTCTGCCGCCTGTCTACGAACTCGTGAGTTCGAGACCTACGCAACGGTTCCTGAAACACAGCCAAAAGTATCTCAAAATAAAAATTGACTTTCAATCCCCTTAAACAACCAAGGGTAATTTCGTCCTTTTGCAAAATAATTTACGAAAATTAAATAATTAAATTTTCGGGTCATTACATAATGAACTTGGGTTCAATATGGATAACCCATATAACACCGATACTAACCATTACAACAATTCCCATTCGGTTTCTTTTGAGCAATAAACCAATTGGAACAATAGTATTAATAGCATCCAAGATCTGATGCAACAACAACAACAAAAATTCCCAGATGGTTGTACTCCATACCCACCGAAACCTGACCTTCTTAACCTTTTCAGGTTTCCCAGATGCTCACCTTCCTCTGCTTTTCAAAATTCATCATTACTATCACAAAGCCCCACCAGAAAACCTCCAATTTTGCCACCGATTGCCAAAGGAGAAAGTCCATGATTTCTGAATTTCATCACATGCCACCAATAAATGAAGGAGAAGAGAAGACAAAGAAAAAGCAGACGGAAGAAGAAGAAAAAGAAAGGAGACGAAAAAGAAAAAAGAAGAAGAAAATTATCCACCATCTTCAAGACCATATCCGGGTCAACCCGACCTGATCTAGATCGAGTCGGACTAGCATGAGTTTCCAATCCCGAAACCCAATCGCCAACAATATTGTGCTCAAGACTCTTTTCCTTTATGGTCTCCCTGCGTTCGATCTCCTCGAACCCCAAATCGAACCTTCCTTCAAGTCCGTCGATTTTGTCAAAACCCTAACTGATGTCTACCGTAGGATTGAGAATTGCCCCCAATTCGAGAAGTGGAAGATGTATATCGAGCAATGTGCCGTTTTTCGGGACATGTCTGATCTGAAGTTATTCTGAAAAGAGCCTCAGGTCGGCCAGGTAGCACGCGGTGGACGTCCACTCGAAGTTGTTCTAGAGGAGGCTCAACTTTTGAGTCTTGTATGTGTTCCAGGATGCCTCGCGATGAAGAAGAAGATAATGATATGAAATGTCTCTTTTGCCCTCCACTATTCACGCACGTGCATTTCACGTACGATTTTTTAACTGATTTTGTAACAGAGGGACGAAATCGATGATTACGAACAAGTTGAGGGATGGGGGAAACTAAAAATGATGTTTAGGGATGGTTGCTAAAATTATGGAAAATTTCAGGGACGGTTGCTACAATTTTTCCAAATATGTAAAACATAGGTTTTTTACTTCAAATGCCCCTTGAACTTGCCAACTAATCTCAGAATCCCCCTCGAACTCAGTTTTGTCTCAAAAGACCCCTAGAACAGGGATTCCGTCAGCAAGATTACCCCGTTTCGTCCAATATTTTTAAATGGCGTTATTTTTTTCCCATATGGCATACAATTTTTCCTTGTAGGATGCTACGTGGCAAAACGTGGCACATGGGCCCACTATTAGTGGGACCCACACCAAAATCACACCAGTTTGTCTAGTTCGTTCAAACCCAATTCAAAAAATTTGGGGGAGAAGGGTTTTGAGAGATTTTGGAGAGAAGAGTTCTGGTAATCGCTCCGATCCAGAACGAATGGCGGCCCCAAAAGAAGATGAAGAACCTCGAGCTCCCTATAACCGAGCCTAGAGGGCAGAAATTCAAGTTCGAGGTCGAGATGCTCTCTGTCACTGATGGTCCCAACGCCAAGATTTTTTACGGTGTCAATGTCCGGGAGAAATTGGAATCGGTCCATCTCAACGGTGGTGATGAAAGGGCGAGATTGAGAGGTGTGGAGGACACACTGCTTCATAAATTGAAAGACGACTTGGAGCGGCTATCAGATCATAAGGGGATGGAAGAGTTCGATGAGATGCCGGTTGAGGGTTATGGTGAGGAGTTGCTTTCCGAGTATGGGTAGTACCCAAGTAGAGGAATTGGGAAAAATACTAAGGAGGATGTGAAAGTTGTGGAGTATACTAAGAGTACTGATAGGCACGAGTTAGGATTTCATATGGATCCCAAAGAGAAAAAGAAGAAGAAAGAGATAGAGAAAGAAAGATGGGGATGTGGGTAAGGAGGTGAGGATTGTTTCAGGTAGAGACTATGTGTGTTTAAGGGCTAGGATTGTGGAGAAATTGGGCAATAGAAAATTGGTTTTGAAGCTCTTGAGTAGAGGTAGAGAGTAAGAGGTAGTGAAAGTGAATGAAGTTGCGAGTTGGGTTCGAAAGAAGAAGACAAGTGCTAGAAGAGATTGAAGGAGGCACAAAGGAAAGTTGGTAGTGATAGTAAGCCAAGATGAGAAGAGCAGAGGGGTTATTCGACTTGGCTTGCTCGCCACATTCGGGTTAGGGTTATAAGCAAGGACTTGAAAGGTGGTAAATTGTATTTGAAAAAAAAAGAGGTGATGTATGTGGTTGGAATGGAGCCAATTTCCATTACCAAAGGTTGGTGGCCACGTAGGTGCCAGATAGGAAAAAATAAACGCCAGTTAACATGGTTCGAGAAAATGGGGTAACCTTGCTGACAGAATCCCTGTTCAAGGGGTCTTTTGAGACAAAACTGAGTTCGAGTGGGATTATGAGATTAGTTGGCAGTTCAAGGGGCATTTTAAGTAAAAAGCCTAAAACATATAAGATTTCAATGATAAAAAAACTTAGGGGGGTGTATTGAATTCAGATTTATACAGATAATTGCCGAGTTTTTTTGAAGTGATCGAGTTTTACAGATTTTTTTATTTTCATAAACTTTTACAGAGTTAATAACGGAATTATATAGAGTTTCGTGACAAAGTTTTGCAGAGTCATACTAAGTTTTATATATTGTGATTGAGTTTTGCAGAAAGTGATATTGAGTTATATAATTTGATATATATATTTTTGAAGAATTTTATAATCAAATCATAATTAAATTTTTACTAAAAATTCTCTAACTAAAATTAAAAAAAAATTCTAATACTACAAAAATAATTACAAAAATATAAAACTTCTCACGATCAATGAGATTGAGAGATTAGGGCCGCTAGGCATCGTGCATGCTTTTGAATTTTTTTTATTCATTTTATTATTTTTTTTCAAACAGTAAATAAATTCATGTAATTTTTTTTTAATTTAATTACTTATAATTCCTATAGAGCATAATAGATAATAATAGATATCGGTATGCGACTTGAATTTTATTGAGTTTATTGTTTGTTTATATTTCATTATCTCTCCATTAGTTAATGTGGCACATTACAATTGGAATCAAACTCATTAGAGTAATATATTGCTCTCACAAATAAGAATCACCTTCATTACACTCAAATTTTCCGTCCAAGTGTGAGAGTTTGATTCCTATTTTTCGATCTATTATGGAAGGCCTAAAACACCAACCTATATAAAAAAAAATTAATTTTTTTTATGGGAGCTTCTCCGATTTGGGACCCAATGCGAGAGCTCCACTTGTTCGATCCATGGGCCATCCCTGCTTACCGACACGACCATAAACATGTAACTTATGCACATATTGAGAGGTTAGTTACAAAAATAAAGATGAGAGATAAAAGATTGATAAGTTGAGTTTCAGCTCGAAAGATAATTGTTAATTAGTAAGTCGAGTTTCGATAGTAAGTCGAGCTGTGACTCGGAATATAATTACTTAATAAGTCAAATTTCAATAATAAACCGTGCTCCGATTTAAGAAATAATTAATTAATTAATTTTTTATTTTGTGCTTTTTCTGGTATTAACTAAAAATGAAGTGAAAGGTTTGAGAAGGAAACATAATATTTATTTAAAAAACAAAAGACAAAGGAGCTATTTGTCCGAAATTTTTGGTCTGAAAAAAGAAAAAAAAAGAAAAGACAGACCACACCAAACCAAGCCGAGCTGCCAAAGTCCAGAAAGCTAGCGAAAAGGAAAATGGCAGCTTAACGCCACAAGCATTGAGAAAGACTCAGAGAGAGAGAGAGAGTCTGATAAAAGAGCAAGCAGGCATCGGGATTTTCGATGAAGAACAAAACTCTGAGAACCCAAAAGGCAGAAACACAAACCCCAAACAAATCAATCTCCTCGTCTTCTGCTTCAGTTCGACCTCCTGGCTCCGTCTGTTCTCTTCACCTTCATCTTTTTCTTAATTTTTCAACTGGGTTTTGTCTCACTTGGCTTGCTCTTTACTCTTTACTCTTTAGCAGCGACTTTTCAATTGTTACCGCTAAAAATGAATTGAACAATCGAATCTTTGTTGCAGGTACGCGAGAAGCAGCGGTAACATGTGCCGCCAAGAGTCGCGTGTGCGAATGTCGGCAGAGGAAGAAATTGCCGCGGAGGAGAGCCTCTCTATCTACTGCAAGCCTGTTGAGTTCTATAACATTCTCCAACGCCGCGCTATCAGAAATGTAGGACCTTTTTTTTCACTTTAATTATCTGCAAATTAATTTTATATTAAGTTGAAATCCAAATGCTTTCTTTGTTTCTGAATCTTCGGTTGCCAATTTGTAATGGGTTGTGTGGATTATTCTTGTTTAGCCTTCTTTTCTTCAAAGATGTTTGAGCTACAAAATAGAGGCCAAGCACAAAAGGAGGTAATTACAACAATAAAAATTTCAATCGTTGTCTCTATACATGTATGCATATGCTAGTTTTTACTCATTGTTGTTCCTGGCGGAGTTTTAGAATACAAATGACCGTTTCCATTTCGAGGAGTGAGAGGGATGGTGTACAAACCCAGAATATCTTTCCTTTGTACGTATTTTTGGCCAGACTAATTCCTGATGCTGCGGTTCCAGAGGTATGTGCATGCACATTTTGTAGTTCACAATGACTAATCAACGTGTTGCTATGTTAATCGTGTTATGCCTTCGCTATTACATTTGGCTGTTTATTTTACAGTTTCATCTACATATATCTGATAAAAGTTCTGTCTTGGAATGTATAAACAAGTATTCTGCTACATATCGATTCAGTCGAGCTTGCATGCTAACTGATTCCACTGGGGTTGATGGGAGTAGTCAACTTCAAGCAAATTTTATGCTGCCTGACATTAATAAGCTAGCACTGGAAGCTAAATCTGGCTCTCTTGCAATCTTGCTTGTTAGCTTTGGTATGCTTTTGTGAATTTTTTTTTGTTACGGAAGCTATTTTATGTGGATGTCAGTGGCAAGTTTTGGGCTTATATATTAGTTCCTTGCAGTGGGAGCACAAAGTCCATTTCGTGGAATCAACTTATCCAAGGGTCCTGTGGATATGGCTTCTTTTCCTTGTAAGTTGAGCTTCGTGCTAAGTTCTATTGCACATATGAATATATATATATACATATACATAAATATAAATATATATATACATATACATAAATATATATATACATATACATACATATACATACATATATATGTACATATACATACATATATATATATGTATGTATATAAATGTGTGTGTGTATGTATTGATACAAGCTCTGTATATATTTGAATTTTGATGTGATTTTGATATTTTGTTTAACAGAAAGTTATTGCCTATATTAGGAGTCATAACAGTGACAAGTCTGTCCTGTTCTGAAAATTGGATTTCTTCATCTAAAAACATAAACCTCAAGTTCCACATGGTAGGAAGATGGCATGTATGGATATTGGAATATTAAATTATACAAGCCTTCTGCAATTTTTCAATTAGTGTAGATAAACAATCTCTGATTTTATCTTTGAACTGGAATTAAAGTTGTTGATGTATAACATTGAAAAAACTCAGCAAAGTATGTAAAGGGTAAATTTACACCCACGGGTCCAGGTTAAAGGAAAATAAAAACTCCCTAAATTTTAGAAGTGTGGACATATTTCACCCAACAATAAAAATAAGATATCATGAGTATACTTCGTAGTTTATTTTGCAAGTGTCTTGGCCTTTTCTAATCTCAAATGGGAATCATACCAAGATATGTGGAGCGAAAGGTGAAGCATTCTTTGTTGTAATGTTGAGGATTATTGTCCCATGTTTTTTATTCTTTCCTTATGAGATTGAATACTCCAATTAATATCAGTTTTACTTGACAGCAAATGCTGGAGGATATTGTCTATGGAGCAAGATACCACTAGAGTTACTTTATATCTCCTGGGAGAATTCTCCCAATTTTGGTTTGGGACAGAGAGCTGAGATGATGTCAACTATTGACATGCGCTCTTGCTTCTTGAAGGTATGGTATCCTCAGATGACTATTGATTACCTAGTTGTCCTCTATCTTGACAAAGCGGCACTGGTTAACAGTGTAGCTGTAAAAAAAATTTCATTTCTCTCTATTTTAATCTGTTATTCATGATTGGACCTAGATAATAATTTAAACCTTCTCTCTTCTACTCACAGTAGATTTTTTCTTTCCCTCTTGCAGTTAAGCTGTTTAAACGAGGACAAATGCCTTATGATTGCAACTCCGTATAATCCAGAAACTGTTGTATGTCTGTTCTCATTGTTTTCTTTGATTACAAAATTTGGATCTCTAGGCAACTGTTGCTGATGGATATCTGTTACTTCACTTTGTTTGGGCTTTCAAAGATCATATCCCAGCAACTGCAGGTTACCATTTCTGCAGAGGAGTTTGGTGCTAGGGAAAAATCTCTTTATAATACATACATTCCTTCTTCATCGTTATCTCATATTGTTCGGTAATCATCATCTCTCACCAAGTAGATGTCTGTTTAACTTCACTCTGTTTATTGATTCTCAATTGTTTTTTTAATTTTCTGACATCATTATTGTAAGATATGTTTATTGTTTGATCATAAAATGTGGTTTCAACATGGTGGCTCTACACATGGCGTCTTTCATAGCCTCGTTATTTAATTTATTTTTTTATTTGTTTTGGCATCAATGAGAATGTGAAAAGCATTAGTATTCCTGTCCACTCTAGTGTCTTCCAGACGGTACCCCCTTGTCTAGAACATTGTTTGAATACCATCTAAATGTATTACATCAAATTGGTTGTTACATTGTTATATATGAAACTTATTTTTTGGGTCCCTACTTTTATTTACCGTTTTCTGGTTCTGTTAAAAATTTAAAATTAAAGTGGTTAATCATTGGTCTCTTGGTATTTTCCCGTAAGTAAGCACAGTTCATCTTCTTGCATGTTAATGGATGATATGTGGTGGTATTCACAAAGAGGACAAAGTCTGTTCGATCTTAAGCTGAATATTTATGATGCTTTGATTTATGAATCAGGATGTAGGTTTCTTTTGTGTTTGAGCTCTTGACGTTATGCTTAAAAAATATTTGTTACTTGTCTTGTCCAGGTTAAGGGCAGGAAATGTGATTTTTAATTATAGATACTACAACAATACATTGCAAAGGACAGAAGGTATTAATGACTTTTATTTATTTTATATTCTTGGAGACTTATAATTATAGTACTTTTGGTCTTGGACAAGTTTGACATCTTAAAGTTTAAGGATGACAAATGAAATTTAATTCAAAACTTCGATTTCCATGTCAATAAATATAAATTTTGCTTGGGAACTATGATGATTTCTTCTTTTCTAAGAATCTTCACTCTCTCAAATTCTTTGATTAAGATTTTTCCATTAACAATATCCTTTATTCCTAACATGAAATGCATTCCCTTGTTTGTGACATAATCCTTTGTTCATGTTGCAGTAACTGAAGACTTTTCCTGTCCATTTTGCTTGGTTAGGTGTGCAAGCTTTAAGGTTAAGGTTTTCCCAAATCTGTTTGTTATTGTTTATTATGACATATTTTGTTCGAAGTGAATTAGTTTCAAACTATCATGGTATCAAAGCAGAAGGTCCCTTGTTCAAATTGTTCCTCTCCTCATTTCTTATACTATACGAAAGTCTACATCCCTACTCGTGAGTTAAAGTCTTGGACACACGAGGGGGAGGGCTAAAGTGAAGGGAATCTATAAATCCTAATAGCTTAAGCTTTTAGGAAAATTAGCTGATGCTTAGAATTTGTTCAATATTTTTTGTAGGGTCTGAGACATCATTTGAACTCATCACATGATCTCTTCAACTTTGAATTTTGGGTTGGTAATCTTTTACTGCCTTAGTGGAATTGTACTCACTTAAATGCGGTAGATGATGGCTGCTAAGCTGATGGATATTTATAGGTAACTGAAGAGTATCAAGCTGTAAATGTGTCTGTGAAAACTGACACTTGGAGATCAGAGGTATGTATTCTTTTATCATTGTTTTAATTCCTCTATCTCCACTCATGTGGTACTTATATGTGTATACCTCTTTGCATGGTAGAGCAAAAATAACATTTCTCTATGATCATGATCCATATTAACAACCGTACCTCTTATCCATTCTATCCAAATTAATATATATTGCGTATATCAATCGCTATCGTTACCCGAGGAATTGCACTAATCCTACAAAGCTGTTCCATTGCATTATCTCTTACATTGAGTTTGGAATTAGACTAACGTATTCATCAAGATATAATTTTTCTGATTTCATTGGATATTCATGTTGAAATGGTAAGGATGATGTTGGCTCCTCCACATGACAAATGAAGCTACGACTGTCTTTTCATTTAATCAATTGCTAACTGAACAGTCAATTTTGAGTTAATTTTGACAATAGGTTTTATTTAAACAATGGATAGTACAAAGAAAATACAAAAACCTCTTAATAACTGGCGGTCGGAATTTAGATGTTAATTTTCTCTGCAGATCGTTGCTGATGGTCTTGATCCTAAACTACAAGTATTCTTGTTTTGGTAAGTTTTCTCTTATTTCTTGGGCCATTATTTGGCCCATTAAGTCTCTTTAACCTTTAGCCATTTTGGTTGGGATATAGGAATGCCTTAAACTGAAACAAGTAAGCTCATACATTGTCCAGCTCAAAGCCACATAGACGTAGAAGACCGAAGCACCTAAATCAAAGTACACAGCATTTACATCCTCACGTCTTAGAGTCTGGCTTGCCTGCAGGACTTTGTGTGGTTTTGGACAAGGCTGATGGTACTTTCTTTTCTTAATTGACTCTCTGATCAATTATTTTGGAATGTTCAAAGAAGGGATTTCATGTTGAATCTCTGCCCTTTCTTTGTTGCTTTCTAATGTATTATATGTAAATATATTTTGGGGGTGTGTGTGTGTTGGTTTTACAATTGAAGAAGAGGGTAAAACAGACAAAAATGATGAAAAAGATAGAATGGATCAGGCATTTTGAACTCTGTCATTTAAACTGTCTGTTAGCTAAGAATTACTGTATTGAATTATATGGAAAAGATATATCCTGACATGAATGAGTTACTTGTGCATTATTTCCTGGGAAAATAAGTGCCTGGTGCATCAATTATGGATCAACCAATCCTCTTGCATTTCTTGATCTGGTTGATTTAATTATTGTTAGGAACTGAATGTGTTCCTGACATAGTGAATCTCACATGAAATTTCCAGCTCCAGACTGCAGATGAGATATCATTGATCTCCTGGAGCCTCCTGGAGACCTATGTAGTAACCTCCTTCAGGTGCCTACGGGATCCTTAAAATACTATTTTTTACAAAAGATTCACTTTAGTTAGACCTGAATAGTTGAGGAATGTTTCTGTAAGATTTGCTTAGGAGTAAAATGATAATTTGCTTTTTCCATGAATTTGCATGCAGATGGAACACGGAGGTCCAATCCTTTGTTCCATACTTTTGGGGTTCTTGTTAAAAATGACTGTCAGATGTTTTTAACAAATTAACATTCTTTATTTAGTGAGAAGAACACATTCATTCAGTTAAGACATTGCTTTGGATTTTGATTTATCCTAATCTTAAAATGAATTTCTCTGTACATTATTCTGTTAAGTAGACTGAACTAACATCTCCTTAATGTGCTCCTTTTCCGAATATTACTGTCGAACACTCAACTTCTTTGTTCAGATGCTCATTCTAGTAAAGCTGATAAGGCTAGAATACAAGGTAGGAATGATTGCAGAATGATATTGTTGGTACTGCTGTCTCTGCAATCTGTTTCATGGAGCTTTAATGTTGCAGGGGTTTCAAGTTCAGTACTACAATCATATGCTGATCCTGGTTGCGTTCAATCAATATCTGGAAACAATTTTTCACCTCCTGCAATGCTGCTGTTTGCAAAGACTAGAAAGTTATCCGTTGAGCGTTCAGACCCTAGAAAGTATCTCTCTCTCTCTCTCTCTTTCCCACCCCCCCCCCCTCTCTCTCTCTCATGAATCATGAATGCTGCATAATAAGTTTCATGGAGCTATTTCATCAAAGTCAAATGTACTGCCTAGTTGAACTGTCTAAAGCGGCATGAAGTCTTACCTGGTTATCAGCTACCAGTTTAAGGTTATGTGCGTGTTAAGTTCCATCCCTTGTTGATTGGACGGACGGCTGCTCATTCTTAATTTATCATGCGAACTTTATTAAAAATGTGAAGTGAGGCTGTCGAACAACGAAACCACTGAGTTAAATTCAAATGAAATTGGTGGTTGCAACTGTTTATTTTGTTTGGTTTGGTTATTAGTTTCTGAAATCAAAAGGATTGCTTCGAGCATCTTTTTATGGATAAAACTAACCTAAAACGGATGTGTGTACATGTATTTGTGTAAAATATGAGGTTGTTAACTTGTCAAGTCCAAACCCCCACCCAAGGCATTGTAATATTTGACATTATAGCTAGCTTTCAATTATGCTCAATGTGGTCTTTAAGAAGACACTATTTTATTTTTCAATTATCCTTTTGTATGTGAATTTAAATTCTTGCATTTAGGCCAAAGATGAATATATTTTTTATCTAGAACTTTCCTCTGCATTTCAGCTGTGCCCTCCTGCGGAAAAGACAGTTCTTTCACTCACATAGAGCCCAGGTGACAATTACTTATGTGATGAATGATTTTATTTTGTCACCCAATACGAATTAAGCTTTTTTCTTTGGCCAGAATGAAATTTCCATTTATCCTTTATTGTGCAATGTCCATTTCTTGATTTTTGTTGGCACTATAGAAACTTTAATTTGTCAATTTGTTTCTATGATGTGTAAAGGGTTGATGAATCCGTTCTGATTTTATGGCACAACTCGCCATAAAACCATAAAATTACTTCTTTACCTTAGCAATTTTTCTTTTATAGAATCTTAGTAAATGTGTCCTTGCCCAAGGGTGGATGTTTTTTCATACCATTCTAGTTATGACCTTTTTTGTTTTGGTGAATTTTGTACAGCATCGCGGGAAAAAAGATTCTTAGTATGTTCAATTTTTTGTTATGTATATAAGGTTGTAGTTCTGATTATACCAGTAAGTAGAAAAACTATACAGCCTTAAAATGCTATGGAAGAGAAAATGGAACAGTATTTCAGATGGTTACATTTGGTAGTTCCTTTTTTTTTTCTTGTTTAGCATATACTAAACATTATAGTTGAGTTTAGGAGCTTTAAGCGCATAATTTGTGATTTCTTGCCTGATAATTGGAAAACGTTGTTGTGAAGTCTTTGTTTTATTACTTGTGAGAATAGTGGTCGGTGAATTGACTATGTTACCTCCAGCTCTTCTGGCGGCTTGAAGGAATCTACCTAGAAATATACTTAACAATTTTATGTCTCTTTTTTGCCCATACATATGTTAGGTGACACTTTTTATAGACTATATATGAAGCACTGTATTTCAACTTCTTTCTTTTGTTATGCTTGAAGCCAATGGCATTGGAACAAGTTTTGTCGGATCAGGATAGTGAAGATGAGGTTGACGATGATGTTGCTGATTTTGAAGATCGAAGGGTATAATAACGAAATCTCTCTCTCTCTCTCTCTCTGTTGTCTCTCTTTCTCTAAAAATGCATGTTTTATTTGGACAACTAACTTCGGGTCAGACATAACAGTTATTAATATTTACTCAAGGCATTGAAGAATGATTTTCTGGTTGTCTAGTATTATTTTCTGTATTCATGCAACTGGTGGAGTTGCACTTGCTGTTTTAAATATCAGGAACAATGACACAGGCAAAATATAGTTTGAGACGTTCAGTGATCTTAGTGTCATCTGTTCTTGTTAATAAGTAAATGTCTTCATTCTTGGGATCATACAGTTATACTAAGAAGGGAAAAGAAAAGAAAAAGAGGAAAAACATGCATCAAATTGACAGTTTTCAATAAATGCTCAAAAAAGAAAAAATGTAAATTTTGGAAACGTCATAGGTTTCCTATACTCAAACTTCTATCTTAGATACAAAAGATGGTATCTTGTAAAATTTAGGTTGAATGGTTCAAACCGGACTACTGTTAGCCAAGAACCAATGAATAGAAAATGAATATGTTCTTTTTAATAATTTTTATTCAGTCCATGCTTTGTTACCAGTCATTGATTTCTTGCCAATACAGGGAGGCTTCATTGGGCAATATGTTAGAAGCATGTTTCATTGACTTGGCAGCTTGGTCCTTTGGGATTTATATTGAAATCAAATGAATAAGTAGTATTTTATTGTCTGCTGTAGATGCTTGATGATTTTGTTGATGTGACTAAAGATGAGAAGCAAATGATGCATATGTGGAACTCCTTCGTGAGGAAGCAACAGTAATTTTCTCTCTTCACTCTACTCTTTTTTTTTGGCTTCACAAGGTTCTTTATTTTTTTGGAGCCTTGTATTAGAAACCGTTAGATGTCATGGCAGCAGGCATTCATAACCAACTTTATTCTTGCAAGTTAGATCAAGAACGAAGAAAAATTCTTGCTAAGTTTCATAGGATGAACTCCTAGGGAATTTGTTTTTGAAACTATGTTATAATCGTATACTTCAAAGAAAAATCTTCTATGGTTTGAGGCATTCCCATTCTATGTGTATGGAGTATCCACTATCCATCATGACTCATGAGCCATGTTGCTGATAAGAACAATGCATTATCAAAATTTGGATACATGTCAAGGATGACTAGTCGAGTATTTTTGTCCAATATACACACAATATGGTTACGGCTCTTTTCTGGATGTGCCAATGTATGCTAACTAGCAGCCTGAATGCTGATTATGGTCAGGTCGGCTACACGAATCTTCGAAAATTAACTCCATCTAGAGCCATAACCATATTGTGTGTACTTTGGCAGCTCTCTTCATTTGCATTAATTAATTGGACAAGCCCCAGACCGATAAAAACAGAAGGGACAAGTCTTCTGAAATATTTTGTTTTAATGATGGCAGGGTACTTGCTGATGGCCACATTCTGTGGGCGTGTGAGGCCTTCTCAAGGTTGCATGGGCCTGACCTTGTCAAAGCCCCAGCCTTGATATGGTAATGGTCGCTCGTACTCACTCGATTGTCTATTTTGGTCATGCATATCACTCCTAATGAACTCTGCTTGGTATTTTGGAAATATTTATATGTCAAAATAATGACCTAGATAAAGTCCACGTCTTATATTTTCCTGGAGTTCTTTTATTTTCATTCTTATATATCAATTCACTGTTTGCGAAGTCTGGCCTTTGCATATTGATATTACAATTTTGTAGATGAGAATTTTGAATCTCAAATGAGGAATCACTTTGTCAGGTGTTGGAGATTATTTATGATCAAATTGTGGAATCATGGTCTCCTTGATGCCCGCACCATGAACAATTGTAACATTATTCTTGAACAGTGCCAGAGCCCGGCTTCGGATCCCAAAAGTTGAAACTCGGAAGAAATTATTTTGTTCATTAGAGTCAGGCTTTTCCTAAGTGCCTGCATTTGTATTCTGTGTTTATTTTCATAGTCTGTCATGAGCTGTAAACAATTTTCCAATGAAAAAGAAGAAGAAAATGTGTACAACTATGAGCAACAGAATTTCATTTTGTTTTCTGTCATCCAGTGTTCAGATCATACTTTACCTAGACTTTTCTGTGACTTGACCTTTTTGTTCGATTAAAACTAAGTAACTTGATATGAATAAGACGAATACTTATTTCATCCAATGCGACCCGACTTATCGTACCAGTGAGGATAGGAATTAAAGCAATACAATTTTGGGACAATTTGGGTGAGAAAGATGCTGCAGTTTCATTTCCTACTCCATTCCAGACTATAGGGTGTTAATGGAAATTGAAAAATATACTGAATTGAACCGAAATTTCCGGAAAAAAAAAAATAATTGGAAAACCAAGCTGAATTGGGTACCACTTGGTTTTTATTTGATATTGCACGAGGTGTATTCACGTAATTGTTGTGTGACAAATTCCTGCCCCATGAGTAGGGTTGAGCATGGTTTGGATCGATACTTATATGACCTAAAACTACGAATTAAAATATTCATTTTTCTCGGATATATCTGTATTTTGGAATATCGGCTTTAAAATAGGGGAAAAGAAAAATCTTCTCCCAATTTCCACGATATATCGATATTTCGTCCAATTTTTAACAATTTCCATTGAAACTCTTATTTAAGCATAAACACAGTGAGGCCAACTGCAACTAGAGATCCAAAAATTCCTCAAATTGAGGAAAAACAAAACGAAATTTGAACTATCAGTGTGAAAAAATAAGAATAAATTAAGTAGTAGAGGGGATGATGAGGGAAATGAATATGTATCCCAAAGTCCCAAAAAAGTGGGCACTCGAGCCATTTACTGTAGATGCAGACTTTATTCATGCCACCCAAGATTTTGATCATAGATGTAGAGAAGGGGGAGTAGGAATCGGTAGTGTCAGAAAAGACTATACTAGGACACGCAACATATATGAAGGTTATGTAAACCCATTTTCCGAGGATTCCATGGCAATTAGTTTGGACTCAATGAGATTAGGAACCTATCATAGTAACAACTCAAATGAAACCTATGCTTATGGATGGTTATGGACTTACGACGAATTAAATAACCATCTCACTCAAATGCCATATGGTTATTGAGGCCATGAACTTCCTCATCTCAATCAAGGCAATGCACAAGTTAGTGATAAATTATAACTACCCTATCTATGGTGGAAAAATAGGAAACTCAAAACAGATATATGAATTCCATGTCCAACAATACATTTCCACTTAATCGAGTAGCATCATTTGGCTATTAACTTATTTTTTGACAAGGAAATGAAAAAATAATAAAAAATTCAAATTCAAATTAAAAACAAAAATAAATTAAATTCTTTTATGTTCCTCTTCCTTCTTCTTCTTTCTCCCTCCCTGCAAATTCAAATCACAGTTATAACCCAATCACCGATGCTTTAGTTTCGGTTTTGTTGTTGTTTTGGGCGTCGATGGATGGTAGGTTTATGGGTTCGGTGTTGGGCTAGTCGGTGGTGTGCTCATTAGGTCAATGGCCGAGGTGATTGGGAGTATTGCGGCGGCGCCGTCGTAAGGGTCTTTAATTTGATTGGTCGTCTTCTTCATAGTCTTCCTCTCTATGGCCGTAGCCATCGAGTTTGAGAGATATAGTAAAATAAAAAACTGATTGCTGCTTGTTTTGGCAGGGAAGAACATATGAGACTGAACCAAAGATTGTTCCCTGTTTGGCCATTGTCTTTGCTACCAAACAAAATCAGTTTTCTTCTTCATTATACATATATTTTTGAATTAAAAGGAAAAGTGAAAATCAAATTAAGACATTGGATTTCGTTTTCCTTTCTTTAATTTTGGTTTGCAGGCGCACAAAATCATAATAGACCGAGCAGGCAAACCCAGAAAATGACAGAGACAAATTAGAGACAGAAATTGGGGACTCGGATAATAATCCAAGACCGACGAGCCCGACACCGAACCCATAAATTTACCATCCATCGACCCCCAAAAACGGCAACAAAATCGAAGCCAAAGCTATTGGTGTGATTGGGTTATAACTGTAATTTGAATATGCAGATAGAGAAATAAAAATTTTAATTTTATTATTATTTTTTATCTACATAGCAAAAAATAAGTTTAAAAGGTAGGTTTCACAAGTGACATATCATCACTTAATAGATTTTTTAACGGAATAGTTAACAGTAGAGTCAAGTTGTCACGTTTTAATGACTTCAAAGTACATAGTTTTCTCAATAATATAAGCATCATACCGGTAGTTTTCAATACAATTGTGGTGCTAGTCTAATTATTTTAGAGTTAGAGACTATACAACCCACCTGGGCTAGGACACTGAGGCCTCTGCACGCCAAGGTCATTTTAGCTCGTAGAGGTATTCAGTTGTTGGTGGAGAGGGGTTGTAATTGCGTTGAGATGGAAGGGGATTGCGCAGTGGCCATGGCTGCTCTTGTTCACGACCGCGAGGACCTCTCGTCCGTGGCCCCTATACTGAATGATGTCAAGGTTTTTTCAAAGGAATTGGGCTAGGTGGAATTTGGATTTGTTCAGAGAGAGGCTAATAGGACGTGTAAAGACCCTTCCCGAATTTCACCTCGAAACCCGGAAAGAACCCTTATCCCGTCTGACAGATCTTTTACCTCAAAAATTAAATACCAGGAATCGAAATATGAGGTCAAATTTCCGAGATCGTACTTGGTTTGGCTGGAAAACGGCCGAGAAGATTCGGTCCACCTCCCTCCTCCGTATGTCGCCTACGGTGGTGCTCCCGCTCCGATAAATACCCCTAAATGCTCGTGGGGCTCCGGGGAAGATCCTCCCGACCTTAGTTTTGGTCGAATCAGACCGAAATCCGTCCGATTAAAAGGGTTGTTCGGTGTTCGCATGGGGAGAATTTCGGGTAGGAGAGAGAGACTGAATGGACCAATCTCCCGAGGAGAGAGAAAAATATCTAATATATAGTTCCAACTTTTCCAAAATTACCAAACTACCCCTGAAGCTTCTAGACCCTTAACGAACTCACCGGGTTTCTGTTTTCTGGGTGCCGCCTGTCTACGAACTCGTGAGTTCGAGACCTACGCAACCACCCAAGAAAAATTCCCAAAAGTACTGCCAGTCAAAAAGTGACTCTCAAACCCGTCCAAAATCGAGGGTAAAATCGTCCAATTCTCAAAAAAATTTAATTTTTGGTCCGTGTCGTTACAAATTTCCCCCTTTATAGAAATTTTGTCCCCAAAATTTCACTAACTCAGGTTGAAGAACCAACCTCCTATTCAGTTCAAGGTCACTAAAGAGGTAAACGCCTCGGAGGCATCTTATTAACTGAAATGCTTAAATAATTTGCACACAAGTGTGCGGTCTGCAGGAAGTTAATCTAGAGCTCTGATACCACTTGTAAGGACCCTTCCCGAATTTCCCCTCGAAACCCGGAAAAAACCCTTATCCCGTCTGACAGCTTTTTTACCTCAAAAATCAAATACTAGGAATCCAAATATGAGGTTAAAGTTCCGAGATCGTACCTGGTTTGGCCAAAAAACGGCCGAGAAGATTCGGCCCACCTCCCTCCTCCATCTGTCGCCTACGGTGGTGCTCCCGCTCCGATAAATACCCCTAAATGCTTGTGGGGCTCCGGGGAAGATCTTCCCGACCTTGGTTTCGATCGAATCAGACCGAAATCCGTCTGATGAAAAGGGTTATTCGGTGTTCGCACGAGGAGAATTTCAGGTAGGAGAGAGAGACTGAATGGACCAATCTCCCGAGGAGAGAGAAAAATATATGATATATAGTTCCAATTTTTCTAAAATTACCAAACTGCCCCTGAAGCTTCTAGACCCGTAACGAACTCACCGGGTCTCTGTTTTCTGTGTGCCGCCTGTCTACAAACTCGTGAGTTCAAGACCTACGTAACCATCGAAGAAAAATTCCCAAAAGTACTGCCAGTCAAAAAGTGACTCTCAAACCCGTCCAAAATCGAGGGTAAAATCGTCCAATTCTCAAAACAATTTAATTTTTGGTCCGGGTCGTTACAAATTTCCCCCTTTATAGAAATTTCGTCCCCAAAATTTCACTAACTCAGGTTGAAGAACCAACCTCCTATTCAGTTCAAGGTCGCTAAAGAGGTAAACGCCTCGGAGGCATCTAGTTAACAGAAATCCTTAAATAATTTGCACACAAGTGTGCGGTCTGCAGGAAGTTAACCTAGAGCTCTGATACCACTTGTAAGGACCCTTCCCGAATTTCCCCTCGAAATCCGAAAAAAACCCTTATCCTGTCTGACAGCTCTTTTACCTAAAAAATCAAATACCAGGAATCCAAATATGAGGTCAAAGTTCCGAGATCGTACCTGGTTTGGCCGGAAAACGGCCGAGAAGATTCGGCCCACCTCCCTCCTCCGTGTGTCGCCTACGGTGGTGCTCCCGCTCCGATAAATACCCCTAAATGCTCGTGGGGCTCCGGGGAAGATCTTCCCGACCTTGGTTTCGGTCGAATCAGACCGAAATCCGTCTGATGAAAAGGGTTGTTTGGTGTTCGCACGAGGAGAATTTCGGGTAGGAGAGAGAGATTGAATGGACCAATCTCCCGAGGAGAGAGAAAAATATCTGATATATAGTTCCAACTTTTCCAAAATTACCAAACTGCCCCTGGAGCTTCTAGACCCGTAACGAACTCACCGGGTCTCTGTTTTCTGCGTGCCACCTGTCTACGAACTCGTGAGTTCGAGACCTACGTAACCACCCAAGAAAAATTCCCAAAAGTACTGCCAGTCAAAAAGTGACTCTCGAATCCGTCCAAAATCGAGGGTAAAATCATCCAATTCTCAAAAAATTTTAATTTCTGGTCCGGGTCGTTTCAAATTTCCCCCTTTATAGAAATTTCATCCCCGAAATTTCACTAACTCAGGTTGAAGAACCAACCTCCTATTCAGTTCAAGGTCACTAAAGAGGTAAACGCCTCGGAGGCATCTTGTTAACAGAAATCCTTAAATAATTTGCACACAAGTGTGCGGTCTGCAGGAAGTTAACCTAGAGCTCTGATACCACTTGTAAGGACCCTTCCCGAATTTCCCCTCGAAACTCGAAAAGAACCCTTATCCCGTCTGACAGCTCTTTTACCTCAAAAATCAAATACCAGGAATCCAAATATGAGGTCAAAGTTCCGAGATAGTACCTGGTTTGGCCAGAAAACGGCCGAGAAGATTCGGCCCACCTCCCTTCTCCGTCCGTCACCTACGGTGGTGCTCCTGCTCTGATAAATACCCCTAAATGCTCGTGGGGCTCCGGGGAAGATCCTCCCGACCTTGGTTTCGGTCGAATCAGACCGAAATCCGTCTGATGAAAAGGGTTGTTTGGTGTTCGCACGAGGAGAATTTCGGGTAGGAGAGAGAGACTGAATGGACCAATCTCCCGAGGAGAGAGAAAAATATCTTATATATAGTTCCAACTTTTCCAAAATTACTAAACTGCCCCTGAAGCTTCTAGACCCGTAACGAACTCACCGGGTCTCTGTTTTCTATGTGCCTCCTGTCTACGAACTCATGAGTTCGAGACCTACGCAACGACCCAAGAAAAATTCCCAAAAGTACTGCCAGTCAAAAAGTGACTCTCGAACTCGTCCAAAATCGAGGGTAAAATCGTCTAATTCTCAAAAAAATTTAATTTCTTGTCCGGGTCGTTACAGGACGGCCCACAGGCATGCACGGGTTGGTATGGGTGTGGGGGCTGATATAACTTGGTTCGAAGAGCCTCTAGATATTATTTTAGATGTTTTAGTAGAAGACTCTCTAGCGATGTAATTTGGTATGTGCGTGGTACTATTTTTCCTTAAATCGGGTTGAAAGTCCCGACAAGATTTTAATGAGGCCACATTTTATTGCACCACCAACATTTTGTACTATTTTCTCATAATTTTCTTAATGCATTTCCGTACGTTTCTTCAAAAAAAAATTTAGAGTTATTGTTGTATATTTTAATTTATTTTGTTGATTACATGTGTATTTAGTCATAAGAAAGATTCCTGACAAAAACAAAAAAATTCAAAATTTAAATTTTGAATAAAAGAAAGGGACCCTACAGGTGTATTTGGATGAACAAGTTTAAGATTACCAAGAATTTATAAAATGATTGAATTTAACTTATGGAAATTAATTTTTTAGAATTTGTGAAGTTTCTTGTTTAGATAATGTTCGTACCTAATTTGGTCAACCTGGTCAAGATCGATCAGTACCGCTAAAACCATACTTGGCCATCGACTCAACATGAAAACAATGATACAAATCTACAACATCAGGTGCAGCCCACCAACACAGCCTTAGACAAAAGACACCGAAAGCCACTAGACCGATCGGATTTGGTCGGCCTACCCGTCCATCGGTCGACCGTATTAACACAACCACGGGATTTGAGATCACCAGGACACGTGTCAGCTCTAAGATCATGGACATTTATTCCACATCGAAAGGCTTCACCTACAACATTCAATGCCACCATAAATACAAGGGCATCTCCCCTAAAAAAGGTAATGATAACCTTACCCTTACGCTGCCTAGTTATTACAGTAACATCCGCACTTAATTGACTTAAGCATCTAAGACTGTTAGGCCGGCACCGCACCGGTGCTCCTTCACTCTTACCTTCTCCCTACAGGTCTTCCTATCCCTAAGGAGAGTGAGTCAAGCGAGCTCAGCAAGGCAACTCTAAGTTAGTCCATTTTTGGCATCAATAGTTTGGCGCCGTCTGTGGGAATTCTAAAACAACCTCCCACAAACTCACTTACCACCTAGGTTGTCCCAACACCCTTCGGGCATCATGTTGGACTATCAAGATGAAGGAGAACTCAACAACACTCCTTTCCTACAATGGAACTCAAGGGACAACATCCCTGATATGCTGAGACATACGTTGGACAACCTCCAACGAGAAGTGGCTGAGCTCAGGGCTCACAACGCCAAGATGGACGCTAATAATCAGGTCCTGTCTGAGTAGTACGAGAGCACACTCGCCCTTGTAAAGATGTCTCAGTGCAATCAAGGGCGAGACAGGGACTAGTCGACCAAGTACAGGCCGACCTGATTGTGACCGATCGGACCCCGGTCGATCAACCTGTCATCGAGTGAATTCCCTCGGACAAGCATAAGAAACAGCAGTCTAGAGCAAACCCTAGCTCATCTGAAGGGCGACTGCTCATCCGACCACAAAATGGCACCGGCCCGTCTCAACCAAGGATCTATCGGGACGCTCGCCAACTAATAGAAGATCGCCAAGTAGAGTTAGAGCCTCTCTGCCTAACTTATGCAACATCATATCCAAGGGTAATGGGACAACCTCCCTTAGCCATCTTAACTACGGAAGGCCGACAGACGAAGGGACATGTTTCTGGCATGGCCAATGGCCGAGAAGATCAAAGGATGAGAGGTCCTGAACCACGACAGAGGGCAAACACCCAAGAAATGCAAGATGAGACCGGCTCAACTGCCGGGAGCTACTCCCATGGCCGAAGGAGAAATAGAGATCGCCAAGAAAAAGGCAATGATTAAGAGGAACACCAACCAAACCCGCCTTCACCTCAATAGGACAATGCCCTGGTGGAAAGCCTCACACGCCGAGTGCGCAACCTTGAGGTAGAGAAGGACAAAGGTAAAGCACCAGCTTGGGGGAAAACTAGCACTGGTCCTTTCACCAACCGAATCATTCGGTCAAGACATAGATCAGAGGTCAAACCTTTGAAAATAGCTCGCTACACAGTAAAAGGCGATCTCGTCACCCACTTAAACAGTTATGCCTCCGCCCTTGCATACAAGAATGTGAAGGATGAGGTCCAATGCCTTATCTTCAGCTCTACTTTTACTGACGCATCTCTTAATTGGTTATACCGCTTGGCTCCCAATACCATCGACTCCTTCGATAAATTATAGACAACCTTTCTCAACTAGTTCATGATCCAGATGGATAGGCTGGTCTCCACGGAAGAACTTTTCTTTCTCAGGCAAGAAGAAGGGAAACACTTGAAAAATATGCCGCCAGGTATAGCCTCAAATACGCCCGCTGCCGGGACACAGATGACAAGGCTGCATTCAATGCTTTTCGAAGTGGCCTAAGGAAGTCACCCTTCAAGTATGCAGCCCACATCGAAGATTGGAAGGATTACAATGAGATCATGCGAAAGGCGGCAATCCACGCCAAAGCAGAATTCTTCCACACTCCCACCAAGAAGACTAGAGCACCCTCATACTCAACTCCCCCAGGAAACAACAACCAAGGTAAGACCAACCATAACCCGGAAGGCTACAATCATGGCTCCAACCAATCTCATCAAGGAAATAGGAAACTCACCTATCACGGACATCATCATGACAAGAAGGGTCGACCAAATTACGACAACAGGGGATTCAAGCGAGGTGACAACTATCACCAAGGGGGGGTATGAGACTTGGTAGTAGACAACTCCGGACCAAGACGTCGCTTCGAAACATACACGATACTGAACACATATTTGGACCACGTACTGCTAAACGTGGAAGGTATGATCCCCAAGGTAAAGCCAAGGAACCCCAACTATCGATCCACAACAAAGAATCTTTCTGCCAATACCACAAGTACAATGGCCACACAATTGAAGAATGCATTGCATTCAAGGACATTGTCGAGCAGTTAGTCCGCGAAGGTAGACTCAATCAGTTTCTACAGCATCCCCCCTTGCCCTTGGCACAATAGCTGATCAACACCATCAGCGGAGGATCAACCCTATCCTCCTCAATCACTTCCAACCGAGCGAAGAGGAACTTCCTTCGAGCTACCCAAGCCAACCACCAAGTGCTCAACATCGACTCTGGTCGAGCAGCTAAGGTGGCCAAGAATGGATGGCAACCCATCACATTCTCGGAGGAAGAGGAGAAAGGCATCGTGTTCCTGCACGACGACCCATTCATCATCAGTGCCCAAATTTCTAACTACGACGTAGGAAGAATACTCATTGACACCAAGAACTCGGTCAATGTACTCTTCTGGGATGCTTTCTAACAAATGGGCATAGACGAGTAGGAGCTCGACCGAAAGGTCACGCCACTTCTGGGTTTCTCAGGGGACTCAATCTTACCCAAAGGCATCATCTATGTACCGGTATCAATGAGCACTACCCCAAAGATAGCCACAACCATCACAACCTTCCTTGTGGTCGATTGTCCCACGGCCTACAACGCCATTATCGGAAGAGGATTACTCAATCAAATGAAGGCCATCGTGGTAACCCACCTACTACTGATGAAATTCCCAACCGCCATGGGTACGGGATAGGTGCGAGGAGACCAACTCTCCGGAAGAACATGCTATGCCACGACCTTAACCAAGACGAGCAATCAGAACTAGCCTTATCAAACAGAAACTCTATCAATCACCGAAACCGCCCTAGGAGATGACCCCATCAACCCAAAACTCATGGAAGAATTCCGGGACAGCCCTCTAGAAGATCCACGAGACCTTAAAAACATGCCACAGGTCGAACCCATGGAAGAGACAGAGGCAATACCTCTATCTGATCAACACAAAGATCTCATGGTCCGGATAGGATCAAAGCTGAAACCCACCATACGAGCAACCCTCGTAGAATTCTTAAAGGAACATGCCGAAGTCTTTGCATGGTCTTATGTAGTCATGCCCGGAATCTCCATTGATGTGATCTGCCACAGGCTCACCATCGACCCATCATTCAGGCTAGTCACACAGAAGCAGCGAAGCTATGACACCGAGAGACAATTGGCCATGCAGGCCGAAATCACAAAGCTGCGCACCATACACTTCATCCGGAAAATCATATATGCCGCCGGGTAGAAAACGTGGTGCTCATCAAGAAACCATCTGGATGCTGGCGCATGTGCATCGACTTTGCCGATCTCAACAAGGCTTGTCCCAAGGACAATTTCCCATTACCTAAGATCGATTTACTTGTGGAAGCCACCGCGGGACATGAATTACTCAGTTTCTTGGATGCTTACTCAGGCTATAACCAGACCCTCATGAATCCTGGTGATCAAATCTATACAAGTTTTCAAACTAACCTAGGTATCTACTGCTACAATGTTATTCCTTTTGGCCTAAAGAATGCAGGAGCGACATACCAAAGATTGGTTAACTTCATGTTCGCCGATCAAATTGGTAAAACAATGGAATTCTATGTTGACAACATGCTTGTCAAGAGTAAAACAGATGACAAGCACATTCCCAACCTGGCTAGGATGTTCAAAGTCCTCAAGGGGTACAAGATGCGCCTCAACCCCACCAAATGTGTCTTCGGAGTGGGATCAAGCAAATTCTTGGGATATATGATCAGCCAGAGAGGCATTGAGGCAAATCCTAAAAAGATCAAGGCAATCCTTGACATGTAACCTCTCCAAACCCACAAGGACATCCAACGTTTGAGGGGACAAGTGGCAGCTCTCACTCGCTGCATATCTAAAGCAACAAACAGATGCGCCCCATTCTTCAAAGCTCTAAAAAGTAAGAGCAAACAAATTGATTGGATGAACGAATGCAACAAGGCATTCGTTGAACTCAAGCAATACATGAGCAGGGCACCACTACTAGCAAGACTGGAGAACATCTCTTTGTATACTTATCAGTATCAACCTCAGCCGTCAGCTCTGTTCTTATCACAAAACGGGAAGGGGTAGAACATCACATCTACTACGTCAGCAAAGTATTTCAGGATACAAAAACCAGGTACCCTGACCTGGAGAAACTTGCTCTGGCTCTAGTAGTCACAGCACGATGGCTCCGTCCATACTTCCAAGCACATGAGATCAAGGTCATCAAGGTCGTCACCAGTAAACCCTTGAGACAAGTTCTACAGAAACCAACAATATCTGGCCGTCTCACCAAATGGGCAATCGAGCTGAGCGAATTCAACATCTCTTATGTAGCCAAGATAGCTGAGAAAGGACAAGCAGTGGCTGACTTCATTCCCGAATACTCCTACCAACCAACACAATACATACCACAGGAGGCAACCCCTCTGCAAGGACTCACCACCAAGGAAATTCCAAAATCAACCAAGGCACCCCCAATTGATCTGCAACGCCCATGTTGGACACTATACGTGGATGGATCCGCTTGCCACAGTGGATCAGGAGCAGAACTAGTTCTCACTTCCCCAGAACAAGCCAAGCTAGAATACGCCCTATGATTCAGCTTCAAGGCATCCAATAACGAGGTCGAGTATGAAGCACTGTTGGCTGGCCTACGCTTAGCCAAAGACCTGGAAGCCAAACAGTTGAGAATCTACAGAAATTCACAATTGGTGGTCAACCAAATCAACAATGATTTTGAAGCCAAGGACGTATCCATGTCACTTTACTTGGTCCTAGCAAAGTAACTTCTACAAAGCTTCTCAGCTTATGAAATCAACAAAATCCCCAGATCGAAAAAAAACCATGCTGATGCTCTGGCACGACTTGCATCCTCACTGGATGAGAAGGAGAAGCAAAGGGTGCTTATGGAAGTCCAACACGCGCCCAGCATGCGACAACGCCCGGTATACACCATCAACACCAGTCCCACCTGGATGGATCCCATTAAAGCTTACCTCAAAGACGGCACTCTACCAGAAGATAGGATGGAGGCCAAGAAAATCAAGAGATAATCAGCTTGGTACACCATCCAGCATGACCATCTCTACAAGCGTGGTTTCACTACCCCATTATTGAAGTGCCTGACACCAAACATGGGTGATTACGTACTAAGAGAAATGCACGAAGGCATTTGCAGAGATCACTTTGAAGCACGAACTTTGGCACCAAAGGCCTTCCGGCAAGGGTACTATTGGCCCACCATGCTCTCAGACGCCATTGAACTCACGCAAAAATGCGACAAGTGCCAGCGACATGCACAAATCCCTCTCCTCCCAGCTAACCCATTAACTTCTATGCTTAGTCCCTGACCATTCTCCCAATGGGGACTAGATCGGATTGGCCAAATGCCTGAAGGTAAAGGAAAGGTCTACTACGCAGTCGTAGGTATTAACTACTTCACAAAATGGGCAGAAGCAAAACCATTAGCAACCATCATAACAACCCAGATTGAGCACTTCGTCTACCAACACATCATATGCTACTTCGGGATCCCCCACACAATTGTCACTGATAATGGGAAGCAATTTGATTGCAATTGCTTTAGGACATTCTGTGAAACCTACGACATCAAACTCCTCTTTGCTTCACCATCTCACCCACAGTCCAACGGACAGGTGGAAGCAGTCAACAAGAACATCAACTACAACTTAAAGATGAGACTCGATGAAGACAAAAGCAAATGGTCCGACATTATCGATGACGTGTTATGGTCCCACATAACCTTCTACAAGACAGCCATAAATGAGTCTTCTTTTGCCTTGGCATTCGGCACAGAAGCAGTCGTACCAGTGAAGATTGGCGAGACATCCTATCGAGTCATCTCCTACAACCTAGAACACAACAATAATCAAATAGTTATTAGCTTGGACCTACTGGAGGAACGCAGAGAGAAGGCCAACCTCAAGAACATTGCATACAAGCAACGTGTTGCAAGATATTATGACTTAGGGGTTTTCCACAGAAGCTTCGAGATAGGAGATCTAGTCTTGAGGAAAGTCAGCCTTGCAACCAAGGAGAGATCTGCTGGTACATTTGCCCCTACTTGGGAAGGACCTACAAAATCTCCAAAGTATGCCGAGAAGGGTCCTATGAGCTCCAAGACTCGAAAGGAAAGATACTTCCGCATCCATGGAATATGACCACCTCAAATTCTACTACAACTAAACCGGCCCACGGCCACAAACATGATCAGCCAATGACCGAATTTTTGTAATCATTCATGGCATACCTAGTTGACATTATCAATGAATGAATTTTACAATGAGGCAACACCTCTTCACTTTCACCTCTTTGGCAATCTGTCATTTTATCAAGTGATCGGCCCTCCTTCACTATGAGGCAAAACCTCATCTTGAACGGCCTTAATTTACCCTAATCAACATTCATTACAACTCATTCTTGAACGGCCTCAATTTCCTGTTAAGAACGGTTTCTTTCATTTTGAACGGCTTTTTTCATTATGAGACACCTCATTTTGAACGACCTCACCTCATTACAACACATCTCACCTTAAACGGCCTTACGTCAATTTTAATGGCCCTACCACCTTTCAAAGGCAATCACCTTATGTTGACCTTTATTTTGAACAACCTCGCATCACTTACCAGATCAGCCTTTCTAGTCCGACCTGACATACATGGAAATCTATTCTGAGCGACAATGCAAAGTTCACCATTCACAAAAAGGTATGAGAGAAAAAATAAGCACACATCTATAGGTGAGACCCCATGGTCCCACCAAAAAATTACTTGTTCAATACAAGGCCACAAGGCCGATGAATAGACAGAATACAAAAATTGATTACAAAAACTAAAGGGCAATCCCCTGATCTTTGGGGACATTTCCTTCATCATCTCTCAGTGTCTCGGCTTGGTCATCAACATCACCATCATCCTCATCATCATGCAGAGCATTCCCAGCTTCATCTAGGTAGTCTTCCAACTGTGGAGGATGCTTCAGCCATGGAAACTGGATAGGAAGACCAGTGTTAGCCAGAAAGATTCGCTTGAACAGCCCACCCTCCATCTTGGCCCCAAGCCGCTGCAGGTCGTGATGATGCACCGGGGAGGCCTTGTACTCTTCAGCACCCACCTTTTTGGCCGAGATGAGCTGATTGGCTAGCCTAGCATTGGCCGATTCAGCCTGCTAGACCTGAACCTCCATCTCCACCACCTTTGCATTGGCTTCATCCTGGTGAGCAGCCAGCTTACTCTCCATCTCTTTCACCTTGAGCTCGGCATCCACCATAGCCTGAATAGACCTCTCGGCCATCCTCTCTTACTCGACCAAGGAGTCCATCTTCGACTTCAAGGCCTGGTGCTCTTCGGCTGCTTTCTCCCTGGCTTGGCTAGCATGCTGAAAGGTGGTGAAGACCTCACCAAGGAACTGCATAAACACCAAACACTTAGATAAAGAAAAGCTTGAGCATAAAAAAGAAAATACAAGGTCAAACAGAAAGAACTTACATATGCCCGACTCGCATAGTCTTGTCACACCTATCAGCAAAGTCCTTCGACTTCAAGGCCGTAATCTCATCCAACTCATACTGAGACTCACGAACAACAGTGTTCATGAAGTCTAACTGAGAGGGATGGAAGGCCGTAGACAACTGCCTCCAACTCTTGTCCACCTCTTGGGTCCTCACCATATCCGGCTCCCCATCAATTTTCAAAAAATAGGACCAAAGGGAAGCATCAAGATACGGCTTCTTCATCTTCTTGGGAACCCTTCGGCCTTCCAAGTCCGAGCTGATGTTGGGACAGATGATCTTATGCATCGTCTCAAGGGCCTCAACCTGACCCTACTTATTCTGTCGAATCATATCCTCAGAATTGGAGGCCAGCTCCTTCCGCTTCTTCCCCCTCATTTTCCTCTCATCGGCCATTACGCGGTGACGTTCATCGGCTTCATCGTCAAGATTGATGAAGGGAGGAACATGAGGCCGATTAGCAGATGGCCCAGAGATATCAGTCCGCTGGGGAGGAACTGACCCAGAGGCACTTGGAAAAAATTGAGCCAAGGGCTCCCCAGTAACAGGATCCACCCATTGGGAATCCAACGCCACCTGATCGCCCTGCTCGGTCAAAACATCATCAACCCATAAAGAAACCTTCAAAGTTGATATTGTCTTGATCAACTTACGGAAGTCGCTCTTCCTCATGGTTGCTCCGACCTTCTCAGCCTTGGCCTTTGTCTCAGCCGCCTTCTTCAACGCCTCTGCAACCTTCGCCATTCTCTTAGTTAATTGCTCGGTCGCAGCTATAATAAAATCTAGATCGGCTGCAACAAAAAGTAAATTTGCAAAGGGCTGAAGCGTAATCCTAGCTAACTAAGTCCGAGTGACACTTACGCAGAGTGGGTGTCAGACTAACTTGCAGGAGATGAGCAGGCAGCCGTAGATAATCTCTACACCTTTCTGCCCAGTCAAGACAAAAAAAATTCCTACGCCTACCACCTTTCGACTGATACACGCGTGGCATGCGTCGGCCGAAGAAGGGCTAATCTATTCCCTCCCAATTCCCAGAAACATACATAAACTTATGTTTCCAAGCCTTATGTGAGGTCGACATATCTTCAATAAAGGGCCCCTTTCTTTCTTCGTCCTGGACTCTATGTATATCCAGCCGGTCTTATCCCTCACAAACTTGTAAAAATTGTTGATATGACCCCAAGTCGGCACACCCTTCCCGCACAACTTGAAAGCCGTATACACCCCAGTCAACATAATCCAACAATTTGGATTAAGTTGGCTGAGAGCAACCCCCACTTCAAAGGCCATCTTTTGCAGCCATGGATGAAGATGAAGCATCACCCCATGACTAAAATTATCTGGACGAAAGGTTTCCCAACCGATCAGCGGATTGCTCGGCCTCTCTCTTCTCCCGAGTAGTCTCATCTTTACAGAATATGAAATATTGAACACTCTTCGGTAAGCCAGAAGGTCATCATCATCCAAAGTACTTACTTGGTGATCAACCTAATAGGCCGAGCTGGCCACTGTTACCAATTCAACGGCCTCTTCCACATCAATTTCTTTCGGCCTTGAGCTCGACGCTATCTCCACAGACTTTGAACTTGAAGCTATACTCTTACCCTTATCAGCCGGAGACTTCAACAATTCACTCTTTTCAACGGATGACACCTCAGAGTTAGAGGTCTCGGCCACATCACCGGCTGACACACAACGGGTGTCTATGTATTCAAAAGGTTTATCAAGCTCTTCCTGCAATTCCTGGGCCGATTTTCCTTGAGATGCCTCAAGGATCAATCCACATATGTTCGTATCCACCTCTGGCTCTACCCTATGGTTTGGCTGAGAGAAACTAGAGGCCGATTCAGACACGTTTAGCCGTGAATCAGAGCTAGCCGAGCTAGCTTCTGATTCACCGTCAAACGCATGATAGGACCGATCCTCAAATCCTTCTGAATCACCCACTGAACTTTCATACATGGAAGATCTATGAAGGGAAACATGCAAGACACAACAACTAGACACACAGACGATCAAGCAAACACATTCATCAAGTTCATCACCAGTTCAAGCAAAAGGCACATATTCGATCGAAAAAGCAAAGGAAGAACAGGGCAATACCTTGTTTATAGGAATTTCATCGTAAACTCCGCTGCGAAATACTCATCGGAAATCGCCAAAACAGGATTCGAAGTTTCCGGATATTGCCTTCAACTTTTCAAAAATTTCTCTCAAAAGCCAAAGTGAAAAATAAGGAAGGATTCAAGCTTTTATAGGAGAACAAAGGTCGACCATTACAAACCCACTTCGGCCAGTCAAAGGGATGCGCACACAACCCAAGGTATTAAAATCACGACGTGTGGCACTCCACTCATACCATGTCAGATAACTCACATCATGTCATAAGTACATCCTGAAGTCACGCATGTGGCACTCGATCGGCCATGGACATTCCTAGCTGATCGGCCACATGATCGTGCGAGATTCCGCTCCTGCGGGCCGTACAAGATGACTTACACTCATCTTGCAAGTGGCACTCGATCAAACATGGACATTCCTAGCCGATTGGCCACATGATCGTGAGAGCCGCTCATGCGGGTCGTACAAGATGACATACACTCATCTTGCAAGTGGCACTCGGTCAGCCATAGACATTCCTAGCCGATCGGCCACATGATTGTGCGAGGCTCTGCTCCTGCGGGCCGTACAAGATGACATACACTCATCTTGCAAGTGGCACTTGGTCGACCATGGACATTCCTAGCCGATCGGCTACATGATCGTCCGAGGTTCCGTTCCTGCGGGCCGTACATGATGACATACACTCATCATGCAAATGGCACTCAGTTGGTCATGGACATTCCTGGCTGATCGGCCACATGATCGTGCGAGGTTCCGCTCCTACCGGCCGTACAAGATGACATACACTCATCTTACAAGTCGCACTCGGTCGGTCATGGACATTCCTAGCCAATCGACCACATGATCGTGTGAGGTTCAGCTCTTGCTGGCCGTACAAGATTACAAACACTCATCTTGCAAGTGGCCCTCGATCGGCCATGGACATTCCTAGCCGATTGGCCACATGAATGTGCAAGGTTCCACTCATGCGGGCCGTACAAGATGACATACACTCATCTTGCAAGTGGCACTCGGTCGGCCATGGACATTCCTAGCCGATCCGCCACATGATCGTGCGAGGTTCCACTCCTATAGGCCTTGCAAGATGACATACATTCATCTTGCAAATGGCACTCGGTCGGTCACGGACATTCCTAGCCGATCGGCCACATGATCGTGAGAGGTTCCGCTCATGTAGGCCGTACAAGATGACATACATTTATCTTACAAGTGGCACTCGATCGACCATGGACATTCCTAGCCGATCGGCCATATGATCGTGCGAGGTTCCGCTCATGCGGGCCGTGCAAGATGACATACACTCATCTTGCAAGTGGCACGTGGTCGGCCATGGATATTCCTAGCCGATCGGCCATATGATCGTGCGAGGTTCCGCTCATGTGTGCCGTGCAAGATGACATACACTCATCTTGCAAGTGGCACTCGGTTGGCCATGGACATTGCTAGCCGATCTACCACATGATCGTGCGAGGTTCTGCTTCTGCGAGCCGTATAGGATGACATACACTCATCTTGCAAGTAGCACTTTTTCGGCCATTGACATTCCTAGCCAATCGGCCACACAAAAGTGCGAAATTCCTCTCATGCTGGTCATATAAAATGGCACTCGACCATCGCCAAAATATCATACCGACCATGCTCTCTCACAAACCCTTTTTTGGCAGAGATTGACCACGTCGAATCTCCTCAGCCAAGGGCTTAGGGGACTGGGGACTGGTATAAGACAAATATTCGTACATGCTGACAAATGACGACAAGCCCTCAACCGAGGAAATCCACCTCAGTCAACGAGTTGGGGGACTTCTGTTCGTACCTAATTTAGTCAACCTGGTCAAGACCGATCAGTCCCGCCAAAACCATACTTGGCCCTCGGCTCAACATGAAAACAATGATACAAATCTACAACATCAGGTGCATCCCACCAACACAGCCTTAGACAAAAGACACCAAAAGCCACTAGGCCGACCGAATCTCGTCGGCTTACCCATCCATCGACCGACCGTATTAACACAACCATGGGATTCGGGACCACCATGACACGTGTCAGCTCTAAGATCAGGGACATTTATCCCACATCGAAAGGCTACACCTACAACATTCAATGCCACCATAAATACAAGGGCACCTCCCCTAAAAAAGGTAATGACAACCTTGCCCTTACGCTGCCTAATTATTATAGTACCATCCACACTTAACTGACTTAAGCATCAGAGACTGTTAGGTCGGCACCCTACCGGTGCTCCTTCGCTTTTACCTTCTCCCTGCAGGTCTTCCTATCCCCGAGGAGAGCGAGTCAAGCGAGCTCAACGAGACAACTCTAAGTTGGTCCATTTTTGGCATCAACAGATAATATAAAAATAGAATGAAATTTAAATATAGAATTTAATGTTTAAACATAAATTATAGTTATAAAGATAGAATTTGGGGAATGACACATCTTTATATGGAATTTAAAGTGGGGATTTGGGGCATCCAAATTCTTTGTTTTTGTTTTTTTGAAATTTCTAAATTTCAATTTTTATAAATAAAAAAAGGGGAATTGATGCATAGGAATTTCAAGATTCTCACTTTTTATCAAATCCCTTGTTATTTTCCCTTATGCAAACACACCCCAAAAAAAATTAATCCATAAAATAAGGAATTTATTTTGTTTCTACTACTATAAGGTCAAATTAGGTATATAAATTAAAATCAAAATCAATATCTGGACGATGTATTAAGAAATGATATTATACATGTTAGATATCGAACTTGCTAATTATATAATTTAAATCCAAAACTACTTACTACAAATGTGAAATAAATATTAATAGAGCCAAGTGCAAGTGACTCATAATTACTTTCTATAATTACAACACGAAACACTTACAATATTTGACTGTATTTATTTTAGTTGATTGGATTTAGTTTTTTAATGACAATAATTGACTTACTTATATCGGCTCTACAAATCCCCTTTTAAGAAGCACATATTGAGAGAACATATGCAAAAAAGACAAGCTTCAATGGCGAGCGCAAAATTTCACATAGCCATGTACCCATTTTTTGCAATGGGACACATGATTCCTTTCTTCCACCTCTCAAATGAGCTTGCTGCAAGAGGCCATCGAATCTCTTTCTTGTGTCCCAAAGAAGCCCAAATTAAGCATCAACATCTCAATCCCTCTCCAAATCTCATCCACCTTTTATTCAATCACTGTTCCTCATGTCGATGGCCTCCTTGACGGTGCTGAGATTGCCTTCGATGTCCCAACATCGTTAATCGATTCGCTGGTCCTTGCAATAGACCGCACCCGTGACCAAACACAAGATTTCCTACGTACTAATCATGTTGACGACCATAATAAAATCAACATGGTTTTCTATTACATTGTTTGTTGGGTACCAGAAATCACAAGACAACTTGGTATTAAATCCATTTGCTACCTTACTGGTGCTGCAGTAGCCTTCGCGTTTTGTTTTGTGCCTGCACGGAATTTCTATCATAAGCTTGGTATTACAGAGGAAGAACTGAGCAACTTGCCTCCCGGGTACCCGTCATCAACCGTGGTGCTGCATCCGGTCCATGAACTCCGGTCCATATTAGGCTTTTGGAAGCCATATGAACTGGATGGGCTCACATTGTATCAGAGCCTTACTAACCTTATTCAACAGTGCGACGCCTTGTGCATGGGAGCAAGTAGAGAAATGGAAGGAAAATATATTGATTATTTGCAAGGAGAGTACAAAAAGCCTGTGCTTTTAACTGGGCCAGCTATGGGCCTAGACTATAACAAGAAGGGTGGGCCATTGGAAGAGAGGTGGGCTACGTGGCTTGGCGGGTTAAAGGATGGGTCAGTGGGAGCTTGAGAAGGACCAATTTCAAGAGCTTTTGTTGGGGATTGAGCTCACTTGGTTGCCATTTTTTGTGGCTTTAAGGCCACCTGCGGGGTGTGCTAAAATTGAAGAGGCATTGCCAGATGGGTTTGAAGAGAGGGTGAAAGGGAGAGGGTTGGTGTATGGTGGTTGGGTGCAGCAGACATTGATTTTGAGGCACCCAGCAGTTGGGTGCTTTTTGAGCCATTGTGGGACTGAGTCTACGTATGAGGGTTTGATGAGTGAGAATCAGATTGTGTTGCTTCCATGCGTTCTTGACCATTTCTTGATGACTAGGATTTTAGTCAAAGATCTCAAGTTTGCTGTGGAGGGTGCAAAAAGAAAATGGATGGTTTTCAAGGGAGAGCTTGAGCAAAGCCATCAATAGTGTGATGGATAAAAATAGTGAGGTGGGTGTTACGGTGAAGAAGAACCATGCAAAGTGGGCAAAAACATTATCTACCCCAGGATTCATGAGTGGCTATATGGATAGCTTTGTCCAAAAACTCGAAGAAGTTTAATTTTTAGAAAACTACTATATGACCCTCGACGGTGTTTGATTTTACTCAAAAACTTGGATGACTACATATTAAGTATAATAAGGACTTCTTTTAGCCCTTTTTGATTCCTATGTCTCTATACAACATCTATTAAAAAAAACCTACAATTCAAGTATTTGTGCACTCCTACGTTCACCACTCGACATAATTGCTACTGCTCTCTTCCACAAAGACCTGGATCACACACAATCATCTAAGAAAACCTTTGTTGCTGTTTAAATTTTTGACACGTCCAGTTAACAATGAGGTCCCAAATCATGCATTATTATATAAAACTCAACTTACATTAATGTTTTCTTTTTGAATTTGTAGTTTAAGGTAAATTTCATCAATAATCATATTTTTACGCCAACAAGTAAAAAATACCCAAATTATAACATTGTATATATATATACACATAAATAAGTTTAATAGACTGTAATTGCTTTATATACATGGATATTTATTTTTCAAAGTATTTTATATGCAAAATATATAGCAATTATCATTTTTTTCTATAATAGAATAAAACTGCACTAAAATTTTAAGATGATTGTAACTGCGCTCTACAACTACTATAAGATAAGTCCTAATTATCCTATATATGTTTAGAATAAATCGAAATTGTGCTATATGCCTTGAATGATCGTAACTGCTCTAGATGTGTAAGATCAATCATACATGTATAAGATAAGTCGTAATTGTCCTATATATGTCCAACTCGAACTCAATTCGTTTAATAATCGTGTCAAATATGGCCAATCAAAATCCGACATGTTAATGAATCCGTGTAACCCATTTAATAAACAAGTCGTATTTGAAAACCGATTAACCTATCAACCGCTTAACCTATTTAAATAATTTGACTTTCTAACTTTATAGATTTATGTAATACAGCGTAAAAGTTCAATATTTACTACCAAACACCATCAATATATGATGAATTCATAAGTTTATAATCTCAAATAATCATAAACTATAAAGATTTAATAAGTATATAAGTAGGTAAATAGATAAATATATGAAATAGTGACTGACACATTTTTTAAACGGGTTAATAGATTATTACCCAGATAACGGGTTGACTAAAAAATGACTCAAATTTTTAATCGTACGTCGAATAAATTTTATAAAATTTTTGAATATTTTATTGAATCATGTCGAAAATTGCCAACCCTAGAGTTGTCTCATGACTGGTGCGGGTACAATTTCATTTTTCTAGATAGCGAGTTTACAAGAACCAACCAGAAATTTTTTTCAAGTTATTTTAACAAATTCAGCCCAAATATTTTAAGTAAATACCCAACTTCAAGTCCTAAACTTTTTATTAAATACCCAACCTCTAAAGCCCAAAACCTAACTTTTTTTTTTACTGGAAGCCCAAATCCTAACTTAGCCCAAACACCCAAATTATTTATGAAACACCGGCAAATCCTAATTCCTCATTTTTCCCAAAATCATTTTCTCTCTGCAACATCTACGTGTCCGATAGTTTTTGTTTTTTTTTTAGGTTTTTAAAATTGAAGTACTATATATGTTTAGAAAAAAAAATTATTAAACTGGAACTATATCGTTCGGTTCAATTTGATTTTGGGTTCTTACTATAAAAATATGAAATCAAACTAAATTGATTCCCGAAAATTTTAACCGGTCTCATTTGGTTTCTTATTTACTAGTTAAGAGATCAATTCGAGTATTATTTGGATATATAATAGTTCTACAGAGTTCATTAAAATATGAGCTCATTAGTTTATCCATATCTATCTTATTGATAGGGGAACTGAAGAGGAAGAACTAGTACTAGTCATAAAATCATCCATTGTGGTTTATTTTTTCCAATAGGAGGATGCTTAGCCACAACATTTTATCTTCTTCTAAATTTTCTATGTTCCAATTTACTACTGGGGCCGGGCCATTCTCTTCACTTAACTCTTTCCATTGAACCAACCAATAATCTATAATACTTTTCTAGCTTTTCCTCGTCCCATTGATTTCATATGGATCCTTTTTCACATAATGATTAATATTCTCAACAAATAATTTACAATAATTCGTAATTTTTTTACTTAATTCTATCTATTCTACCAACGAATAATTTATATTGATTTGTAAACTTAGATTGACTAATTTAGCTAACAATTCTAAGTTTAATGTTACTCTTTCTCCAACCAAGAGACATGTAAGAGATAGGGTGTTCCAAATCTATTGAATGAAACGAAAAAAAATCGACATATTTTCTTTTATGGAAATACGTGTAAAAGTAAATATTACACAAACAGATGAATCATTACAGTCTTAAAAATTTGGGTCGACCCTGATTATGATACCAATATGCATGTTTTTTTTACTTTTTATATTATCATTATTTCAATCGTCCTGTATGCGTAAATTTTGTCAACTTATAGAATAATCTTTTGCAGTTTCAATTTTAATTTTTAAATATCAAAATCCTCAAATTTGATATTTAGAGAGAGTCTAATGGAGGCTGTTTGGACTGAAAAATGTAGCTTTTAGCTCACAGCCCATGAGAGAGAGGTCCTAGTCCATGATATTTGGACAAGGCAAAGGCAAGCCCCAAGACTAACCTTGCCTCTTTGCAAACCCGGGCTGGGCTCATGGCCCACACCCTTCACTTCAATAGCCCACTTTTGCAGCCAATTTAAACCCCAACGGCTACAAGATGTGGCCAATCGAGTATTGCCACATGGCATAGCATTCAAAAAACAATTTTGAAAAAAAAAATCAAGAGGAGCCCTGCACCTCCATTAGCCCGATCTGTCTAAACAAGCGGAGCCCTGCACAAACAGCTTCCAACTCCACTCCTTCGACGTCAAGACCCGGCGTTCCCCCAGCTACAAAACAGCTCATAAAAGCACCCTAGTTTTGCCAACACAGCCAGTTGCACCATCGCAGTTTAGCTTCAGCCAAGAACCAGGAGGGCGTTGCCGGCTTTGGTTGCGGCCTGGCAGTGCGATAGGACCAAATGCTCATCCTTTAATCGTCATATATCACACATTTTATCTACTCCAATTCAAACCCAAATTCTTCACACATATTTTTTTTAGATATTGGTCAAATTTGTTATTCTCAAATATGGCACCGAATCAGAAATGGTTAAATGATGAGAAATGGTTGTTGTGCAAAATTTGGGCAGCCGTCACTTCAAATGCAATTGAAGGAGCTGATCAAACAAATAGTCGGTAAAAAAAAAAATTCAAATAAGATAAAGTGAAATTAAATAGTATTACGGAGATATTATATAAGATTTTCACATTATTATCTTAAAGAAAATAATTCACAAAAAAATTTCAAATTTTTCCCCTTGACCCTCTCTATTAGAACAACAAAAAACAGCAAGAGTCAAAATGCATGAATAGTGTCATTTGAGGTGGCAAAACCTTGCTGGTGGTGTTTGAATTTTTTCTTATGCTTTTTTTAGCTTACTCTGTTTTATGTTTCATGTTTGCTGTACCATCGCCTGGCCTTGCGGATCTCTTTGAATGAATGGTTATGAAGTCCAAAAAAAAAATAGGGTGAAAACAGATCAATGTAAGTCTCAACTTGAATAAAGAAAATGAGTCACAATTTGAGGGAACTAACAAGAAACATCAACATTGAAATGAGAGTTCACAACAACTCATAACTCAATAGAAGGTTGCGAGCTGAGTGTAACAAGACCTACATACAATTACGATCATATTGCTAAGCTCTCTAGTGTTATGGTTGCCTTATTTGGACAGAAATATTTAATTTTTTTCTAAATGGAAGGGAATGCTTAACTTCACACACACAAAAGCTACTATTTTTATACGGTACAATTATAATTGTTGCGGAATTGACCATAGACCAACTTCTTTTTTACTTTAGAGTATTGAATATACCCACATTTCTTTTTTACTTTAGAAGAGACATGAGCCATATTATTAAGAGTCATGTCTCTTGGAATTGAAAGCTGTGAGAGAAATATCCCTTAATAGCAATACAACAGGATTGGACGCAGTAAAATTCTAACTGGGGTGGAGACATAATGAAAACTCAAGTTGGGCCAAAAACAACATCTAATTTCGTCTCTCATTGACCATAAACTTGGTTCCTACATATCTCATACAATACAAGTAGAAGAAATGTTATTCTAACAGGAAAAAAAGAAAAAAAAAAGTAGAAGAAATGTTAAGCAAAACAGCATATATAATGGGCTAAGCTAGCTAGTAGTGATAAAAAATTGTAATGAAGCCAGGCCCCACTTGTATGGGAGATTCCAGAATATTCATGAAGCACAAGCAGGCACCAAGCAAGAAAACAATCCCAGCATTTTCTTCTGCAAAACAAACAAATTCAAAGTCAGAAAGATATTGCATGCCCTTCAAAAATGCGAATTAGTCACATCATGGGTGATCACAAGGTTTGAACTTTGATACGAAAGGTTGGGTGCGAAATGAGAGAGAGAGAGAGAGAGAAAAGTAGTAAACAGTTAAACACACACCCGCTTGGTAGTGTGGAGAAGCTCAGGGGGTATTTTGTAGAGGTCTTCATCAACAGGCTTGGGAGGCCTGGTGGGGAAGCGATGGGGTCTCAAAACGGTGCCGTCTTTATCTTTGTCGCTGTGAGTGCGATTTGGTTGTGGTTTGTGGTGATGGTGTTTATTAGGTGGCGGTTGCGTCACGTCACAGACCTTAGCAGCCTGCTTCTTTTGCTCCATAACATGCGCACGCTTTTCCCTCCCACCTCCTCTTCCTCTTCCTCTTCCTCTTCCTCTTATTGCCTGCAATTATTCAAATCAAATCATCATCAACTACTTTATTTATTCTCCCAACCAATCTACCTTACATATTTGGTTCGGGGAAAGCCATGAATTCAAACTATTTTGAAACTGTTTTGCTTCCACATCCCATTTGTAGCAAAAAAATCTCCACCACAGACCAAACATGGAAAATGGGAATTAAATAAATGCAAATGAACCAAAAATGAATTAAGAGTAAGAGTAAATATGAAAGTGATTAGTTTTTTTTGTTTTTGTTTTTTTAAAGAGATGAAAGGGCTTAGTTAATGAATAGAATTTAGAACCTTTCCAGTTGGAGAGGCAGAGTTGTTGTTGTTGAGGTGATGATCAAGAGTTAGAGCAGCATACAAGTCATGATCAGGAGCAGCTTCACCAGAGGAAGAGCTGAATCGAATCAAACCGGCTTGTCTTGCACATTCAAAATACTGAGTGATCGGCAGCTCGTTTGCGTAATCCCAGTCCCCAAATGCCGGAATCTGACCACTCCGTTTATAATAATAATCCTGCAAATTAAACCCCATTAACACTATACATTCACATTAATTAAATTAATTAAATCAAGGAGAAATAGTTTCGGATTGGTGATCCAACGACTTACATCCATTGTGGTTTGTGGATCGCAAGCAGAAAAGGCCAAGAAGACAAGAAACTAGAAAAGTAATTGGCTTTTGAATGCAAAGCTAGATGGAGGAAGAAATAAGAGATAAAAAGAAGGAAGGGGTTGAGCAAAAAGGTTAGAGAAGGTGTCTGTGTAGTGTAAGGAGGGAGGGGATATTAATGGTGGCAGAGTTAAAGAGAGGAAATCTAGGGAAAAAGGAGGGTGAGATATTGGTCTTGCTTTTTCTGGTTTTACAGCCTACACAGTAACAGGGTCTGAATTCTGAAAAGGGAACACAGCTTTTATATATGTATATATGTGCAGGCAGAAGAAGGCTAGGGGCCTTGTTTTAGGGGATGGATGGATGCCTACTGTTTCTGATTCTGCTACTCAATCTTAATTTTCACACTCAAATAATTTAACACAGAGAGAGAGAGAGAAATAAGGGTGGTTGATGTTTTGACAATGGCCTCCTCAATCTAACAATGCCACGTTGCTACCATCGGTTTGACCAAAGTTATAATGTAAGATATATGGGTTGGACGGTACACCCCTCAATTTCTAGGGGTTCCCACCTAAACTAATCTCTCAATTGGTTACTGCTTAAGCTGCGAAATTAGAATACTTCGGTTTTGAGTTGGAGAAATATCGGACATAACGATACGATATTGATTGGATACGACATTTAAGAAGTATGTGAAATACATCTCGAATACAATTGAAAGATATGATTGAAAGAATTTTTTGTTCATTTTTGTTTGCAAATTTTTAAATATATTGGGAGTCCATTTTTAATTATACTAAATATTTTAATTAGACCCAGCTAGGCAATTAAATTTCAATGTTCTATTTTTTCATATTAATTTTATAATATAAAATTATTTTGTGCTTTCATTTATATTATTATTTTAAAAATATATGTTATTTTAATTTTATTATCCTTAATTATATTATATCTTAATTTTAAAGATTTATCGTATAGTTGAATTCATATCCATATCAATACATCATAAGATTATGGAGATGGTGAAAGGTGCGGAGGGGAGTTGAGAAAATGAATTTTGATAAAAGCAGAAACAATAAATAAGATTTAGTGGTGAGATTTGGTGTGGTGCCAAACTCTGAAGTGTCCCAGTATCTCTCCTAGCGTCCCTCCTAGCTCGTAATTATTATAGTATGGTGGTTGTGGTTGTAAAAAGTTACTTTTGGGAAGAAGCACTTTTTGGAGAAGCCACCCCCACCATTTTGGGATCTTGTTCGTTTCCCAGCACGAATCCAGCAACACTGTTGGTGTTTCAACATCACAATACACTCAATTTCAATGTGGATCACATATTGTGGTCAATTTGTGAACATAAAAAAGACCAAAGGGTATATGTGGTAATAGATCTGCAGCTCCTAGTATTTTCGTTTTTATACATAATTATTATGGAATTGGAAGGGAATATATAAACAGAAGAGATTGAGTAATACTTCATTCACAAATATTGAATCTCATAGGTTGAGAATGTGGTGATGAATAAAATAAGACCGACCAACAGCACCCCTGGGGCGTGGCACAAGCCACAAGTTCTTCATGCATGTGAACACGCCTTTGAATATGTGCTTGCAAAACAAATATATATATATATATATATATATATATATATATATATTAGATTTAGAGTCAATATCTAATGTGTTGAAAAACATCCTTGCAATCTGCCAGACATATTTTATAGGACAAAAATTAAGAGAAAACAAAAATCATCATCCTGCAGAACGCAAATCACTACTGCCGGGATCCAGGTCTCCGAAAATTTTGACTCTTAAAATAGTAATGTTAATTAACGAAATTGTAGTTTAGTAAAAAAGTATTATATGGATCTATTTTAAAATTCTGCTCTTTGTATCCGTATGCTAAATTAATAAATAATAATTGTTTTTCGACAATATAAAAATAGTGCGACAACAAATTCTAGGTTGAATCTTTGGCCCTTTGGCCTAGCCGGTGGAAAACTTGGTTACAACTTTGACTCCAAGGCAGCACTTTGGGGTTTGTGCAAGCAAAAGATATGTTAAATATATGTATTGACCAAACCAAAATGCAGAAGGGAAGATGCCATGAGTTCCACATCAGATGCAGAGTTGCAGAGTGAGTTAGAGAAGAGAGGACCCCAACATTACACAGTACAAGTACAAGTAGAAGAAAAAGTGTTTTAAAAGTCAACAGTGCCACGCTCTAATTCTAAAGTGGACTCAAAAAGGTGTGTAGATAAAAAGGCCATAAATGTCATCAACAAGAACAAACAAGGGATCAAATCAATTGTCCAAAAAACCCACAATTTTCCCTTATAACGAGGGTAGCTGGTAGACCATGCACCATTGTCATTAGAGTTCAACTTTATATTTTTTTGCTTCATATAATGTTAGGAATAGAAACTATTTTAAGAAATTGGACTCTTTGGAAAGAAATTGGACTCTTAGGTGGCAATTAAACCATGTTCAAATTTTTTATATTTACTAAGAAGAAAGAAAAATGTTTCAATTACCGAGAGATCAAGCAAAAGTTTTAACAATTGCATGACCGAGTTAAAACTATGATGTATAATGTAATCTTTAATTATTTACCATAACAAATGTTACTATAAGGTCATTATCATTAATAGAGGGCTAAAAGATTTGTTATAAAAAGGAATCTTTTTATAAATATTGTAAGACTATATTTTACCATTTTTGACAATAAAAGACTATGTTATATATAATTCCCTCAATAAGACGTCGTGCGACCCACTACGGACCCCAAAATCACACGAAAATTGTGGAGCTGCCACGTGGCCCATAATTCATATAATGTCCAAATTACCATTGGTAATGATATTAACGGCTCACAGACACCCACACATTAAATAATGTATTTACCAGCTAAATATATTATTTAATCGGATTAAGACCTCAATAATAATAATGATTTCTCCTTAATAATTAATTATTATTAAAATTCAATTAATAAATAATATATTTTATTAAAAGAATTATGTATTAATTACAAAATCTATCAATCAATCAGAACGCTCTGTAACTCTCAAGGCTTCACTATAAATAAAGGTCCTCACCTCACTTTTAAGGTAATTCGTTCCTCTCTTCTAAAGTGCTTTATGATTTCTCTCTCCAAGGTAACGTAAGCATCAGAGCGTTTCTTGGTTGAACAACCCCCCGGTGCTTCAACTTTAACCTCAATTGTTTCTTGTTTGCTGTTTGTAGGGATCGAGAAGATTTTTTCAAGCGTGTTCAATTTCTACTTTAACACCCACCACTAGCACTTCGCCAAGGAATGTACTTGCATCTGCCTTATCGTGGATGTGTTCATTTTCCTATGATTGATTACTGAATTTCCGATATGCAAGTATGATAATTCAAACCAATGATCCTTCAATCAATAAATCAGCTGGGCTAGGCATAACCTCAACACCAAGGAAGTAATGGAGGGTCCTGAGATATTTGATGGAAAATCATTTAGGCAAACTGAGCAATAAATTGAGAGATAGTATGAGTGTTGTTACCAGTAATAATAAGATCATCAACAAAGACAAAAAAAATAAAATCAATGGCATGACGATGATAAAGAGCGAAGCATACGAGAAGGCATTGACAAAACTAGCCGAGAGGAGAAAGGAACTAAGTTGCTTATACCAAGCACGCGGTGCCTGTTTGAGACCATAAAGAGCCTTACATAGCTTACACACATGATGTGGCATATTAGAGTCAACGAACTCAGGAGTAAAACATGAACACATTATCAAAAAGAGACCCATGGAGAAATGCATTATTGACATCAGGTTGTCGAATGGACCACCCATTTGTAAGAGCAAAATATAAAACAAAAAGAATGGTTGGGGGTTTAATTACTGGACTAAAAGTGTCAGAGAAATCAATACCGGGTCTTTGTTGAAACAATTTGCCACCAAGCGAGCTTTGTATCGGTCTATGCTCCCATCCGGGCGTCGTTTAATACGAAATATTCATTTACAGCCAATGATATTTTGATGTGGGGATGAAGGGACAATCTCCTAAGTGCCATTGCGAACAAAAGCAGTAAATTCTTCTGACATAGCAGCACGCCAGTGAGGGTCACGAGTAGCCTGAGAGACATAAGTTGATTCCAATGGAGGTGGGAGAGGGGGTTTGGTCACGATGTTAAGATGTTTGGGTTTAAAAATTTTATTTTTTGAATGAGTCACCATAGGATGATCGTTGAGGGTACGAATTGGTGGGGGAAGAAGGAGACGAGAGTGGTGGGTCGAGGTTAGGTGGTGGAATGATAGGGTTTAGGTTTGCGGGTTTGGGTCGAGGTTAGGTGTTGCAAGTATAAGTTTTTAGAGGAGTGGGTTGGGGCGGCAGTGTAAGTGATCAATTTGGTGGAGTTGGGTTGGTGGGGGTAGTCGAAGGATTAGGGGTTGGGGAAGGAATAGAGGCGTGGGGTTGTGGAGGAGCTAGGCAATGAGGGAGGAACCCCCTGCAAGGCCGAAGGTGGAATGGATGCATGAGTGAGTGGTGATGGTGGTGATGGCTGCAAGCTTTGGTGGTGCGGTGTGGTGGCATGACGAAGTGGCACCGAATCAACGACAGGAATGAGAGAAGACCAAATAGAAGCACTAGTGGAGGAAACACGAGTTGCAGTGAGATCGAAGTTAGAGACTCATCAAATTGAACATGTCGTGAGACAAAAATACGATTGGATGAGACGTAAAGACACATGTAAGCACTTTGGGTAGAAGAGTAGCCAAGAAAAATACATGCACGAGAATGAGGAAGTAATTTGTGAGGGTTATATGGACACAACCATGGGAAACAATGCCAACCAAAAATCTGAAGTTTTGCATAGTTGGGTGGTTGATTAAAGAGAGCGGTGTAGGGACAAGTGTTGTTATAGGTATGGGTGGACATTCGGTTGATGAGGTATACATCGGTTTTAAAAGCATAAGACCAATAGTTTAAAGGTAAAGAAGCATGATGGAGAAGGATAAGATCGATTTCAAAGACATGATGGTGACGACGCTTGGCCATGCCATTGTATTCGAGTGTGTCGATGCCAAAAATGGACCAACTTAGAGTTGCCTCGCTGAGCTCGCTTGACTCGCTCTCCTCGGAGATAGGAAGACATTCAGGGAGAAGGTAAGAGCAAAGGAGCACCGATGGGGTGCTAGCCTAACAGTCTCAGATGCTTAAGTTAGTTAAGTGTGGAGGGTACTGTAGTAATTAGGCAGTGTAAGGGCAAGGTTGTTATTACATTTTTTGAGGGGATGTGCCCTTGTATTTCTAGTGGCATTGAATGTTGTAGGTGAAACATTTCGATGTGGGATAAATGTCCCTGATCCTGGAGTTGACACGTGTCCTGGTGGTCCCGAGTCCCGCAGTTGTGTTGACACGGTCGGCCGATGGACGGGTAGCCCGACTAGATCTAGTCAGCCTAGTGACTTTTTTCCAAGACTGCGTTGGTGGGATGCACCTGATGTTATAGATTTGTATTGTTGTATTCTTGTTGCGCCGAGGGCCAAGTATGGTTTTGGCGGGACTGATCGGTCTTAACCAGGTTGACCAAATTAGGTACGAACAGAAGTACCCTGAGTCGTTGACTGAGGTCGATTTCCTTGGTTGAGGGTTTGTCGTTACTTTTCAGCTTGTACAGATATTTGTCCTATACTAATTCCCAGTCCCCTAAGCCCTTGGTTGAGGCGAGACGTCGCGGTCAATCTTTGCCAAAAAAGGATTGGTGAGAGAGGATGGTCGGTCTGAAATTTTGGCTATAGCCGAGTGTCATCTTGTACGACTTGCATGAGCAGAACCTCGCACGATCATGTGGCCAATCGGCTAGGAATGTCCATGGCTGATCAAGTGCTACATGCAAGATGAGTGTATGTCATCTTGTACGGCCCGCAAGAGTAGAATCTCGCACGATCATATGGCCGATCAGCTAGGAATATCCATGGCCGATTGAGTGCCACTTGTAAGATGAGTGCATGTCATCTTATACGGCCCGCAAGAGCGGAACCTCGCATGATCATGTGGCCGATCGAGCGTCACTTGTAAGAAGAGTGTATGTCATCTTGTACGGCCCGCAGGAGCGGAATCTCGCACGATCATGTGGCCAATCAGCTAGGAATGTCCATGGCCGATCGAGTGCCACTTCCAAGAAAAGTGTATGTCATCTTGTACGACCCGTAGAAGCGGAACCTCGCTCGATTATGTGGCCGATCGGCTAGGAATATCCATGGCCGATCGAGTGCCACTTGCAAGATGAGTGCATGTCATCTTGTACGACCCACATGAGCGGAACCTCGCACGAACATGTGGCCGATCGGCTAGGAATGTCCAAGGCCGATCGGCTAGGAATGTCCAAGGCCGATCTAGTGCCACTTGCAAGAGGAGTGTATGTCATCTTGTACGGCCCGCAGGAGCGGAACCTCGCACAATCATGTGACCGATCGGCTAGGAATGTCCATGACTGATCGAGTGCCACTTGCAAGATGAGGTATGTCATCTTGTACGGCCAGAAGGAGCGGAACCTCGCGTGATTATATGGCCGATTGGCTAAGAATGTCCATGGCCGATGGAGTGTCACTTGCAAGATGAGTGTATGTCATCTTGTACGGCCCACATGAGCGGAACCTTGCATGATCATGTGGCTGATCGGCTAGGATTATCCATGGCCGATCGAGTGCCACTTGCAAGATGAATGTATGTGCCTCCTGACATGATGTAACTATTCTGAAAAGGTTTGAGTGGGGTGCCACGTGTGATGCTTTCATTTCCGTGGGTTTTGTGCGCGGCCCTTCGACTAGCCGAAGTGGGTTTGTAATGGTCGACTTTAGGGCACCTATAAAATCTCAAATCCTTCCTTATTTCTCACTTTGGCTTTTGAGAGAAATTCTTGAAAATTTGAAGGCGATTTTCGACGAGTATTTTGTGATGGAGTTTACAGTGGAATTCCCATAAATAAGGTATTGCCATGTTCTTCCTTTGCTTTTTCGATTAAATGTGTAACTTTTCATGAACTGTTGATGAACTTGATGAATGTGTTTGTATGATCGTCCGTGTGTCTAGTTGTTGTGTCTTGCATGTTTCCCTTCATAGTTCTTCCTTTTATGTTGTAGATGTCAAGTTCAGTGGGTGATTCAGAAGGATCTGAGGATCGGTCCTATCATGCGTTTGACAGTGAATGCAAAGCTAGCTCAACTAGCTCTGATTCACGGCTAAACATTTCTGAATTGGCCTCTGGTTCCCCTCGGCCACACCCTAGGGTTGAGCCAGAGGTGGATAGGAACATAGGTACCGATCCTTGAGGCATCTCAAGGAAAATTGGCCTAGGAACTACAGGAAGAGCTAGATAAAGCTTTTGAATACATTGACACCCGTTATGTGTCGGCCGGTGATGGGGCCGAGACCTTTAACGCTAAGGTGTCATCCGTTGAATAGAATGAGTTGTTGAAGTCTCCGGCTGATAAGGGTAAGAGTATAGCTTCTAGTTCAAAGCCGGTAGAGATTGTTTGGACCCTTCCCGAATTTCACCTCGAAATCCAAGAAAAGCCCTTTATCCCGTCTTACAACTCTTTTTCTTCAAAATTTAATACCAGGAATACCTTTTGTCCTTAAATATATTTAGTAAACCTTACAGGGTTCCAGACAGAACCTCTGTACTTACTGACCACACCTACCTGTCAGACGCAAGATAGCTTACAGGTCACCTCCGAAACCTCGGAATAGTGGTGGTCCGAACAGGTAACATTATCTAACATGAGCTATGATACTAATTGTACAGTCGGTCGTACACTGCCGAATCTTCTACAGTAATCAGACAAGACAACTAGCTAGTCCATTCGGGTCACCGCCCACACCAAGCCACTGACCCAGATGACAAAGGAACCAGACTTGTTTGAATTGAGTCTTACTGACTTGCTCCAAGTCGAACTCAATATCCAAGCTCGTCCTGAGCCCCCGAGTGATAACTCAATATCCCAGCTCACCCTGAGCCCCTGAGTGATAACTCAATATACCGGCTCACCCTGAGTCCCCGAGTGATAACTCAATATCCCGGCTCACCCTGAGCCCCCGAGTGATAACTCAATATCCCGGCTCACCTTGAGCCCCCGACTCCCAACGATATGGTGGAGAAAGATCCCTCGAACGCCCAAATTGGAGAACCCCTCGACGATCTGGCGGAGACATGCCCTCTAACGCCAATCGGAGAACCCTCCACAATGTAGCGGTGAAAATACTCTTCACACCAATCATCAGAGAATCCCATGGTATAACCCAATACCTAGACATATGCATACCCATGCAATCCCGGAACTCTAGTCCGTTCACAGCGAGAATAAAATACCCAAACATGGACGCCCTAGTCCCAAGGAACTCTTGACACAATATTGACCCAACTACCTTGACCTCCCGAGCTTAAAACCCGCTCTATGGTCAACCGTTACCCCTGGTATTACCCAACCGGGGCTCTAAATGAACTCCTATGGCCTCAAAACCAACAAAATCCGATCTAGAATGTCCCAAAACCCTAGCCACCCGTCGTCGTGACCTCGAAATCGACCCCTCGCGTCGCCACGCGCCAGTAGAAGGTCGAACCACGCGCCACGTGCCCCCATGCACATCCACGCGCCCTCATGTGCTGGTCACTCGCTGCTACATTGCTGCACTCGCCTAACCCGATATGACCCGGCCTTACTCGGCCTGACCCGGTCTGACTCGACCAGATCAGTCGAACTCAACTCGACCAGTTCACTCGACCTGACCCCGGCCTGACTCGACCTAACTCGATCTGACTCGACCTAACCCGGTCTAACTTGACTCGACCGGTCACTGGTGACTCGCCGGAGAAGACGGCCCCTCCGCCGCCATTGCCGTCGCCGTCGCAGAAATCTGTCATTTCTGGCCGATTTTCAAGCTTTCCGAACTTCTTCAAAACTCAACCGTTTTTTACAAATTTTATATCTAAATTCATCTACTCAATCCTAGGAATCCAAAAATGAACTCAAAACACTAAACGTATACATGTACTTGCTGGAAAATTGATCAGAAGCTTTCGGTCCTTTTTCCCTCCGATCGGTGTCTCTTGCGGCTGCCTCCTTCGGTGATGAGTATAGTTGTGCTCGCGGGAAGAAGTAGAAGAAGATGATGTGAACCAAATGGATTGAATTTCCCCGAAATTGAAGGTCCAAATTCAAGGTTTTTCTTTGGTTTTCGATCGATGTCGGTCACGAGTTTGGATGGATTTTTATTCAGTTCAATCACCAGTGAGATATGTTAGGAGGATTTGACTTTATATACATCCCATGGGCAAATGACCAAAATACCCCTAAATAGTCAAGACCTGATACTTCCTCGGACGACCTCTATTTTTCGCGTGCCACCTGTCTACGAACTCATAAGTTTGAGACCTACACAACGGTACTCGCAAGAACTGTCATATGTGGCTCTACACAAACTTGACTTCTGAGCCCCCTTTAAAACTAAGGGTAAAATGGTCTTTTCACAAATTAATTTACAACAATTCAATAATTAAATGTCCGGGTTGTCACAGAGATAGCATCGAGTTCAAGGTCGATGGAAATTGACGTGGAATAGGCCATTGAATTGGTAACAGTGGCCAGCTCAGCCGATGAAGTTGATTAGCAGGTAAATACTTTGGATAATGATGACCTTTTGGCTTACTGAAGAGTGTTCAACATTCCAAATTCTATAAAGATATGATTACTTGGGAGAAAGGAGAGGCCGAATAATCCGCCAATCTGTTGGGCGACATTTCATCTAGAGAATTTTAGTCATGGGGTCATGCTTCCTCTTCATCCATGGCTGTAGAAGATGGTTGTTGAAGTGGGGGTTGTTGTCAGCCAGCTTAATCCAAATTGTTGGATTATGTTAGCTGGAGTGTATACAGCTTTCAAGTTGTGCGGGAAGGGTGAGCCGACTTGGGGTCATATCAACAACTTGTACAAAGTTTTGAGGGATAAGACCGGATGGATTTATGAAGAGTCCAGGACTAAGAAATAAAGGGGGCCTTTTATTGAAGATATGCCGACCTCCCAGAAGGCTTGGAAACATAAATTTATGTATGTTTCTGGGAATTGGGAGGGATTAGACCTGCCCTTTTTCGGCCGACGCATGCCACGCGTGTATCAGTCAAAAGGTGGTAGCCTTAGGAAAATTTTGTTTTGTTTTGTTGTAGGATTTCTTTGTGCTTAATATGGCCGATTGGTGTTGACTTGAATTTTTATTTTTCTTGTATACGTTTTTAAGCGGCTTGATATCAGTGATCAAGAAAAGGCCGACTGCGTTGAGGTGTTTTCCAAGTTTATTTGACTGGGCAGAAAGGAGTAGAGATTATCTACGTCTGCCTTCTCATCTTCTGCAAGTTTGTCAGATACCCACTCTGGGTAAGTGTCACATGGTCTTAGTTAGTTAGGATTGTGCTTCAATTCTTTTCTAACTTGCTTTTTGTTGCAGCCGACCCAAATTTTGTTGTAGCTGCGGCGGAGCAATTAATCAAGAGAATGTCGAAGATTGCAGAGGCGTTGAAGAAGGCAGCTGAGACTAAGGCCGAGGCTGAGAAGGCCGGAGCATCCACAAGGAAGATTGACTTCTGTAAGCCGATCAAGACAAGATCGACTTCAAAGGTTGTTTCTTTATGGGATGATGATGGTTTAGCTGAGCAGGGGGGCCATGAGGCTTTGGATTCCCAAGGGGTGGATCCTGTTACTGGGGAGCCATTGGCTCAACTTTTTTCAAGTGCTTCTGGGTTGGTCCCTGCCCAACCGACTACTAGCTCTGGGCCATCTGCTAATCGGCCTCATGTTTCTCCCTTCATCAATCTTGATGAGGAAGCTGACGAACGTCGCCGAATAATGGCTGAGGAGAGGAAAATGAGGGGGAAGAAGCAGAAGGAGTCGGCCTCCGATTCTGAGGATGTGCTTCAACAGAAGAAGCAGGGTAAGGTTGAGGCCCTTGAGGCGGTTCGCAAGATCATCTGTGCCAACATTGGCTCTGACTTGGAAGGCCGAAGGGTCCCCAAGAAGATAAAGAAGCTGTACCTTGATGCTTCCCTTCGGTCTTATTTTTTGAAAGCTGACGGGGAGCCGGATATGGTGAGGACCCAGGAGGTGGACAAGACTTGGAGGCAGCTGTCTACGGCCTTCCATCCCTCTCAACTAGATTTCATGAACATTGTTGTTCATGGGTCTCAATATGAGTTGGATGAGATCACGACCTTGAAGGCGAAGGACTTTGCTTAGAGGTGTGACAAGACTATGCGAGATGGGGCATATGTAAGTTCTTTCTGTTTGACCTTGTATTTTGTTTTTGTACTTTTGCTTTTCTTTGTCTTAGTGTATGGTATTCATGCAGTTCCTTGGTGAGATCTTCACCACTTTTCGGCATGCTAGCCAAGCTAGGGAGAAAGCAACCGAAGAGCACCAAGCCTTGAAGTCGAAGATGGACTCCTTGGCCGAGAAAGAGAGGATGGCCGAGAAGTCTATCTAGGCTAAGGTGGATGTCGAGCTCAAGGTGAATGAGCTGGAGAGGAGGCTGGCTGCCCAGCATTATAGGGCCAAGGTGAAGGTGGTGGAGCTGGAGGCCAAGGTTACTGAGGTTGAGTCGGCCAATGCTAGGCTGGTCGAATAGCTTATCTCAGCCAAGAAGGTGGGGGCTCAAGAGTACAAGTCGTCCCCAGCACATCATCAAGACCTTCAGCGATTTGGGGCCAAGCTGGAGGATGGGATGTTCAAACGAATCCTTCTAGCTAACACTGGTCTTCCTATCTAGTTTCCATGGCTGACGCATCCTCCACAGTTGGAAGACTACTTGGATGAAGATGGGAATGCTCTGCCTGATGATGAAGATGATGGTGATGTTGATGATGAAGTCGAGACGCCAAAAGATGTTGAAGGAAATGTGCCAGAAGATCAGGGGAATGCCCCTTAGTTCTTGTAATCTTTCTATTAGGTCGGGCGATGATTATGGTGTTTTGGAGTTGAGGTACTATTGAGGTTTGGGATATAGAGAGGGCCAGAGGTTGGGAGCCACGGTGTTTACGGGCAAGTTAGGCCTAACTAGTGCGGGTGAGTGGATTACTAGTTTAGAATGAGTGCTTGACATCGTGAGGTGCCCTCGGGCGATACAGTGCACATGCCACTTCTCTGTGGAATGGCTATGTGTACCGTTGGTGGCACGACTTGGTTATCACGGGCTGGGATGTCCGTACGCTTACTTGGGAGGCTTTTCGGGAGTGATGCCTCAAGTATTTCATTCTCGATCGTATCGAGATGCCATGCAGACCAAGTTCCTACAGCTGAGACATGGGAACGTGACCGGGGCACAATATAAGTAAAGGTTTCTTGGGTTGTCTTGATTTGCTCTGGCCTTGGTGGTAGTTTGAGGTTATGTATCCACTACCGACAGTGGAACAAAGCTATGGTGTGGGCCCAACATCCATATAGGTTCTAGTGACATGTACAAATTTTGAGGATGAAATTTATTTAAGGTGGGAAAGTTCTAATGACTCGGACCTAAAAGTAAAGTAATTTCGAGAATTAATTGGGAAAAAGACAATTTTATCCTTGAGTTATTAACGGCCCGGAAGTCACTTTTTATTTGGGAATACTTTTAAAAAAATATCTTAGACCGTTGCGTAGGTCTCGAACTTACGAGTTCGTAGACATGCGCCATGCAAAAATTGGAGTTCGTTTGAGTGAGTTACGGGTCTAGAAAGTATAAGGGCATTTTAGTCATTTGGAAACTCAGATATTTTTACCCTTCTTTTTCTCCTTATTTCGAGAATTTTTTCAAAAAATTTATCTCTCCTCTCACGACTCATCCTCTCTCTTTCTCTCCCGTGAACTTGCGTGAAGGCCAAGAGAGACACCCAAATTTTTGGACGTTTTAGACCAAACCAAGGACATCATCAGATTCCTCTTCTCCCCACGAGCACAACCATACCCTCCGGGAGCCGAGGGGAGCACCGTGGACGATGGAGCAAAGCTTTAAACATTGACCGGAACTTCTCGGTCATTTTTCGGCCACCACAGTTATCGGTTCTCAATTTAGACTTGATATTTGGATTCCTTGGCTCGAGTAGATAGATTTCCATTATTAGAACGCCGAATTTGGTTGAGAATTGAGGGAGATACGAAGGTTTGAAGTTCAGGTTTTTATGGAGGTCCGGTGGCAGAATATTCCGTCAACGACGGAATATTCCGTTGCTATGGTTAGGACTGACACCGTTAAGTTTCACGGAATATGCTAACAGCGTGAGCATATTCAGGATAAATCCAAAGGTATAGTGACTGACAAAATATTCCTTCGCCGTTAGAATATTCCGTCAAGATTGACGGAATATTCCATCCGAATGATGGAATAATCACTGAATAGTGCCAGGCGCGTGGTGGGCACGTGAGGGCCGCGTGTCGGTGCTTGGAAGGGCTGCCGGCCTTCCACCGGAGTGTAACAGTGCATGGGGCCGGCTCCCGATCCACGTCGACACGTGTTGACACGTTTTCGATGTTTCGGACCTATTGGCGCAAGTTTTCGGTCCATAGAAGGTCGTTTAGGGGCTGTTTTGGGTGTTTAAAGTTACTTGGTACGCTTTTAGGGCGTGTGTAAACTTTCAGGGTTTAGGGGGTCGGATTTTAGGGTAATTATTACCGATTATGAATTTCCAAAATGTAGAATAAATATTCTTGTAACTTGTTATTTGATTGTGGATTTCAATAACTATTTTGAAATGATTTTGGGCGTTAGGCCCGGATATGTGATAGTGGGCATTAGGTCCGGTTATGTGGTTTGGGAAACGATTTTGGTATTAACTTGTGCTTAGGCCCGGGAGGGTTAATTTATTGACTCCGGTATATGGATTTCAGGCTTAGGCCGAGGGTTATGTATTCAGGCTTAGGTCGGGGGTTATGTATTTGGGCTTAGGCCCAGGTATTTGATCGCTTTGGGATTTGCCGGCGCGTGGCGGCGCCTGGAGCGGTTCCCCAGTCCACGACGGCACGTGTTTAGGGTTTTGGAGCATTCCAGATCAGTTTTTGGTAGTTTAAAGGCCATTGGAGTCCGTTTAGAGCCTCGTTTGAGTAATCTCAGCTGTATTGGATGACCACGGGGCGGGTTTTGGCTCGGGGGTTCAAGGGAGCTTGGTTATTGGTATGTCAAATGGTTCCTTAGGACTAAGGCTTCCTTGACGGGTATTTTGGATGTACAATGAGTGGGTTTGGATTTATACCACGGTTCTTGCTAGGTATATCATCACCGGGTATCATTTGATTTCTCCGGCATGTGATAAGGGGCATTTCCCATCATGTGTTCATCGAGGTTTCTCCAATGCTGGCGTTGCAGGGTATTTCTCCGCCACATCGTTGAGGCTGTCTATGCGTAGTACAAGGATCTGCATATGTTGAGATACTCGGATATGTAGAGGGATTTCTCCGATGCTAGCGTTGCAAGGTATTTCTTCGCCACATCGTTGAGGATGTCTATGAGTAGTACAGTGATCCACACACCTTTAGAGGTAATATCAGGTGGGCGGGGAGTGGGTCCCCAGGTTGGACCTCTCGGACTCTAGCCACTGCTTTAGAGGTAATATCGGCAGTGGTTAGGAGGACTTGTCCCCGTGTTGGACGGCCCGGATACCGAGCCGTGGCTGAGGATTATACTTAGGGGATGGTAGGATGTTGTAAGTAGGATAGTCGTGGCACATACCAGCTTGATTTTAATATGATGATGATGGTGCCAGCTGATAGGGTATGATCTATGGGTTGATGAGACGTATTAGCCCAGGGTTATGTCGCCTGAGATATGTTGAGGGAGATTATCATAAGTTAGGGCTCGGGATGAGCCGAGATATCGCGTTTATGACTCGGGGGTAAAGTCATCCAGTCTCAATTCAACCAAGTCTTGAGCATTGAATTGGATCAAAGAATTGACGCATGTATGGACTTATATAATGGTTCAGAGAAACAAAAGCCTGACCAAATTATCATATTCAGGGAATAGCTATAATGTGATTACTGAATCGACGATACGATAGCCAAAGTACTTTCCTGTATATAGGTACGATGATTACTGTGACGAATTGTGACCAGTGCCTGAGATATCTAGCGAGGGTACTTTCATCATCAAGGTTAATGGGTGGTGTGGGTGGTGACCCGGAGTGACGAGATATTGATGGTTCACATGAGGGTGACACGTCAGTTATTTTGTTTTGCTCCCCGTACAAGTCTTCTGGGGTAGTTGTGTGAGCTACTAGCATATCCTTCGTCTGACAGGAGGATGATGGTCAATTAGTTACAGGGGAGTTTAGGTAGGTCGGGTTCCCGGTAAAATTTCATTTGATGTATCCGAGGAAATAATGGTATTTCAGGTTTTAACCCGGTTGTGAAAAGCTGTCAGACGGGAGCAGGGCCTTTCACGAATTTCAAAGGGAAATTTGGGGAGGGGCCGATCATGGTGTATACTGGGCGTGGTCTCATGTTGGGCACGTGTTGGACTTGCACAAGTACCCTTCACTTCTCCTTCTCGTCCAGTGAGGATGCAAGTTTTTCCAGAGTATCGGAATGATTATTTTCCGATCTTGGGATTTTGTTGATTTCATAGGCCAAGAAGCTTTAAAGAAGTTGCTTTGCCAGGACCAAGTAAAGTGACATGGATATGTCATTGGCTTGAAAGTCGTTGTTGATTTGGCTGACCACCAATTGTGAATCGATGTAGATCCTCAACTATTTGGCCTCCAGGTCTTTGGCTAAGCGTTGGCCAGCCAACAGTGCTTCATACTTGGCCTCGTTATTAGATGCCTTGAAGCTGAAGCGTAGGTTATATTCTAGCTTGACTTGTTATGGGGAAGTGAGAACTAGTCATGCTCCTGATCCGCTGTGGCAAGCGGATCCATCCACGTATAGTGTCCAACATGGGCTCTGCGGATCAATTGGGGGTGCCTTGGTTGATTCTGGGATTTCCTTGGTGGTGATTCCTTGCGGAGGGGTTGCCTCGAGTGGTATGTATTGTGTAGGTTGGTAGGAGTATTCGACGATGAATTCAGCCACTGCTTGCCCTTTCTCAGCTGTCTTGGCTATGTAGGAGATGTCGAACTCACTCAGCTCGATTGCCCATTTAGTGAGACAGCCTGAGATGTTTGGCTTTTGTAGAACTTGTCTCAAGGGTTTGTTGGTGACAACCTTGATCTCAAGTTCTTGGAAGTATGGCCTGAGCCTCCGTGCTCTAACCATTAGAGCAAGAGCAAGTTTCTCCAAGTCAGGGTACCTGGTCTCTACATCCTGAAAGGATTTGCAGACGTAGTATGCGGGATGTTCTACCTCTTCCCGTCTTGTGATAAGAACAGAGCTAACCGCTGAGGTCGATACTGATAGGTACACGAACATATGCTCTCTGATTTCTGGTCTTGCCAGGAGTGGGGCTTTGCTCATGTATTTCTTGAGTTCGACAAATGTCTTGTTGCATTCCTCCATCCAATCAATTTGTTTGCTTTTGCCTTTTAGAGCTTTGAAAAAGGGGGTGCACCTGTCCGTTGCTTTGAATATGAAGCGAGTGAAAGCTGCCACTTGTCCCGTCAAGCTTTGGATGTCTTTTTGGGTTTGTGGAGGTTGCATGTCAAGGATTGCCTTGATCTTTTTAGGATTTGCCTCAATGCCTCTATGGCTAATCTTATACCCCAAGAATATGCCTGATCCCACTCCAAAGACACAATTGGTGGGGTTGAGGCGCATATTGTATTCCTTGAGCGCTTTGAACATCCTTGCCAAGTTGGGAATATGTTCGTCATCTATTTTGCTTTTGACAAGCATGTCGTCTACATAGACGTCCATTGTCTTACCGATTTGATCGGCGAACATGAAGTTGACCAGCCTTTGGTATGTTGCTCTTGCATTCTTTAGGCTGAAAGGTATAACATTGTAGCAATAGACACCTAGGTTAGTTCGAAAACTTGTATGGATTTGATCACTTGGATTCATGAGGATCTGATTGTAGCATGAGTAAGCATCCACGAAGCTGAGTAGTTCATGTTCCGCTGTGGCATCCACAAGCATTTCGATCTTAGGAATTGGGAAACTGTCCTTGGGACAAGCCTTGTTGAGATCGGTGTGAAGTCGATACACATACACTAGGACCCGGATAGTTTCTTTACGAGTACCACATTTGCTACCCAGGTGGCATATATGGCCCTCCAGACGAAGTGTATGGTACTCAGCTTCATGATTTCAGCTTGCATAGCTGCTTGTCTTTCGGTTTCATAGCTTCGCTGCTTCTGTGTGACTCGCTTGAATGATGGGTCGATGGTGAGCCTATGGCAGATCACATCAGTGGAGATGCTTGGCATGTCTGCGTAAGACCATGCAAATACTTCGGCATTTTCCTTAACGAATTCTACGAAGGCTGCTCGTATGGTGGGTTTCAGCTTTGATCCTATCCGAACCATGCGATCTTTGTGTTGATTAGATAGAGGTATTGCCTCTGTCTCTTCCACAGGTTCTGCCTATGACATGTTTGCAAGGTCTAGTGGATCTTCCGGGGGGTTGTCCCGGAATTCCTCCATGAGCTTTGGTTCGATGGGGTTATCTCCCAGGGCAGTTTTGGTGACGGATAGAGTTTCTATTTGATCTGGCTGATTCTGCTTGCTCGTCTTGGTTAAGGCCGTGGCATAACATGTTCTTCCAGAGAGCTGGTCTCCTCGCACCTATCCCGTTCCCATGGATGTTGGGAATTTCATCAGTAGTAGGTGGGTTGCCACGATGTCCTTTATTTGATTGAGTAATTCTTTTCCGATAATGGCGTTATAGGCCGTGGGACAATCGACCACAAGGAAGGTCGTAATGGTTGTGGCTATCTTTGGGGTAGTCCCCATTGATACTGGTAGAGAGATGATGCCCTTGGGTAAGATTGAGTCCCCGGAGAAACCCAGAAGTGGCGTGACCTTTCGGTCGAGCTCCTTCTCGTCTATGCCCATCTGTTTAAAAGCATCCCTAAAGAGTACATTGACTGAGCTCCCGATGTCAATGAGTATTCTTCCTACGTCGTAATTGGCAATTTGGGCCCTGAACTGTCTGGGAATGGTGGAGATGACCATGAACCTGCAGTGGAGCCTGATTTGAGGCAGACACTGGAACAGTTGGGTCAGACTTTAGCTTATGTACTCCAGTATAGGGTTTCTCATGAAGTCTCTGATATTGAGAGGGCTCAGAGACTGGGGGCGACGATATTTATGGGCGAGTCTAGCCCAGATGATGTAGAGAATTATCCCCGATTGGTTGGGACATGGGTATTAGTACTCCTACCGGGGATATGTTAGTGGCGAACCTCGTGATTCACAGTTGTCTGGTAATGGTCGAAGGCCATGGGTTGGAGGCAGATTTAATTCCCTTAAATATTTTTGAGGTTCATGTGATTCTGGGGATGGATTAGTTTTCCATGCACCATGCCTCCATAGACTGTTATGACAAGACAGTGGTTTTCCAAAGTCCAGGGTTACCGGAACTTACATTTCGGGGAGATCGTAGGGTGCTACCCTTTGGAGTGATATCAGCGTTGACCGCTGAGAGATTGTTGAGGAAAGGTTGTGAGGGGTACTTGGCTCATGTGTTTGATACTCGGGATACTCCGATGAGAGTGGGGGATATTCCTGTGGTGAGTGAGTTCTCTGATGTGTTTCCAGAAGATCTTCCAGGATTACCTCCTCACCGTGAGATTGAGTTTACCATAGAGTTTCTACTAGGTATTCAACCTATCTCACAGGCACCGTACAGAATGGCACTGTCAGAATTGCGAGAGTTGAAGACTCAATTGCAGGACTTGGTGAATATGGGATTTATTCGCCCAAGTGTTTCACCATGGGGTGCACCGGTATTATTTGTGAGGAAAAAGGATGGTGGTCTGAGATTGTGTATCGACTACTGGCAGTTAAATAGAGTGACGGTGCGAAAGAAGTATCCTTTGGCAAGGATTGACGATTTATTTGATCAACTGAAGGAGGCAAAATATTTTTCAAAAATTGACCTTCGATTCGGGTACCATCAGTTGAGGATCCGGGAAGAGGATGTTCAGAAAACAGCTTTCAGGACTCGGTATGGTCATTATGAGTTCTTGGTGATGCCTTTCGGGTTGACTAATGCTCCGGCAGCGTTTATGGACTTGATGAACAGGGTATTCCAAAAGTATTTGGATCAATTTGTAATTGTGTTCATCGACGATATCTTGGTGTATTCAAGGAGTGCCAAGGCACATGAGAAGCACTTGAGGTTGGTACTGAATATACTTAGGAAGAAGCAATTGTTTGCTAAGTTCAATAAATGCCAGTTTTGGTTGACCGAGGTAGGATTCTTGGGTCAAGTGATTTCGGCTGAGGGTATCAGCGTAGATCTCCAAAAAGTGGAGGCAGTGGCAAACTGGGAGCAACCGAGGACAGTGACAGATGTGAGGAGCTTTATGAGTTTGGCAGGATATTATCGGCTGTTCATAGAAGGATTTTCTACGATAGCGGACCCGTTGACTCGGTTGACTAGGAAAGGAGTCAAGTTTGACTGGGATGCTGGTTGTGAGCAGAGCTTTCAGGAGCTAAAGATAAGGTTGACTTCTGCTCCAGTATTAACCCTTCCTGATGGTAACGGGGGATTTGAGGTATATAGTGATGCATCATTGCGGGGTATAGGCTGTGTGCTGATGCAGCATGGGAAAGTGATAGTGTATGCTTCCAGGCAACTTAAACCCCATGAGCTGAATTACCCCACACATGATTTGGAGTTAGCTGCAGTGGTGCATGCACTGAAAATCTGGAGACATTATTTGTACGGGGAGATGTGTCGGATCTTCACCAACTATCAGAGTTTAAAGTACTTGTTCACCCAGAAGGACCTGAATTTGAGGCAGAGAAGGTGGATTGAGCTGGTAAAGGATTACGATTGTACTATTGAGTACCACCCAGGAAAAGCAAATGTTGTGGCAGATGCCTTGAGCAGGAAGTCTATGGGTTCTTTGGCCTATTTTCATACAGTCTACCTACCGTTACTGGTAGAGTTCCGTAGAGCGGGGATTGTACTGGACATGGATAGCTAGGGGGCTTTGTTGGCTAGTTTCCATGTTAGGCATGTTCTGATCGATCGGATTATTGAGGCTCAACTCCAGGATCCTACATTGTGCATTATCAGGATGAAGTTGGAGACTGGAAACAGGCAGGACTATGCGGTTAGGGATGATGGAGCCTTGGTTAAGGATGGACGGTTGTGCGTACCGAATGAGGTGGAGCTAAAGAGGGAAATTCTTAATGAGGCTCATAGTTCGGCTTACGCTATGCATCCAGGAGGTACCAAGATGTATCATACCCTAAAAGAACATTATTGGTGGACTGGAAAGAAAAGAGAAATTGTTGAGTTTGTGAGTAGATGCCTGACATGTCAGCAAGTGAAAGCAGAGAGGCAGAAACCCTATGGGACACTGCAACCATTACCTATCCCGAAATGGAAGTGGGATCACATTACGATGGACTTTGTGTATAAACTTCCAAGGACACATTAGGGATATGATGGAATATGGGTAATTTCTGACAGACTTACGAAGTCGGCACATTTCTTGCCAGTGTGAGAAGATTACCAGATGAGTCGGTATGCCAAATTGTTTGTGGATGAGATCATACGACTACATGGGACTCCAGAGTCTATTGTTTCGGACAGGGATCCTAGTTTTACCTCCAGGTTTTGGCGGAGTTTGCAGAAGGCTTTTGGCACTACATTGCATTTTAGTACAGTTTTTCATCCTCAGACGGATGGTCAGTCTAAGAGGACAATCCAAGTTTTGGAGGATATGATGAGGGCTTATGTACTACAGTTTAAAGGGAACTGGGATTCACACTTGCCTCTGATGGAATTTGCATATAATAACAGTTACTAGTCGAGTATTGGGATGTCTCCTTTCGAGGCACTGTATGGGAGGCAGTGCAGGATACCTTTGTACTGGAGTGAAATAGGTGAAAGGAGACTGTTAACACCAGAGTTGGTGGATTTGACTGAGGAAAAGATTAGAATCATCAGAGAAAGGTTGAAGATAGCCCAGGATCGCCAGAAGAGCTATGCAGACCGTCGAACCAGAGACCTTGAGTTTGAGGTAGGTGACTGGGTGTTCTTGAAACTATCTCCCTGGAAGGGAGTGGTACGTTTTGGTAGACGAGGAAAATTGAGTCCTCGCTACATTGGCCCGTATGAGATTTTGGAGAGGATAGGACCAGTGGCATATCGTATTTCTTTACCCTCGGAATTATCCAGAGTTCATGATGTTTTCCATGTATCTTTGCTCCGGAAATATTTATTTGATGAGTCTCATGTGTTGGAAGAGCAACCACTTGAGCTGAAAGACGATTTGACGTTTGAGGAGCAACCGGTGCAAATTCTGGATTGGAAGGAAAATGTACTTTGCAAAAAGACTATTCCTCTAGTTAAAGTGTTGTGGAGGAATCATAACGTGGAGGAGGCCACGTGGGAAACCGAGGAACTAATGCGGGCGCAGTAGCCTCATTTGTTCCATGGGTAGGAATGAATTTCGAGGATGAAATTTCTTAAGGGGGGTGGATTGTAACAACTCGGAATTCTAATTATTGGGTTTACGTAATTATTTTTGTAAAATGACGATTTTACCCTTGGTCGGTTAAGGGCAATGAAATCAAGTTTTGTTTTGGAACATTTTAGGAGGAGTTTCGGGCATCGTTGTGTAGGTCTTGAACTCACGAGTTCGTAGACATCCGGCTTGCGAAAAATGGAGTTCGTGTACGAAAGTTATGGGTCTAGATGTGCAAGGGCATTTTGGTAATTTTGGTTTGGGAGAAGATATTTTAACCCCAATCATTTTTCATCTTCCTTTACATATTCACTTCATTTTCATCTTCATCTCATTATCACTCATCTCTCTGTAAAACACACCCCGAACCCGTGAGAAAACACCCCAAAACCCACAAAGTCAACTTTTGATTCAAGGCTTTAACTTCTATTTTTTATCCACTAATTGTATTCTATTCCTTCCCACGATCACAACCATACCAACCATCGAAGGAGCGGACCACGGGGGAAGCTGAACCGAGTATAGGAAGTTTCGGATCTTCCGATTGATTTTCCAGCTTACACAAGCGATATTGTTCAAGGAACCTCAGAGGAATGAACAAGACGGGATTGAGCTTGCTTGAACAAGCGTTTGAGTTGACGCGGACACTTCTCTCGAGGCAGAGGTATTAGTACTTTCGGCTGCGCTGTGTAGTTAAACTTGAGTAGGATATCTAAATTGTACTCTTGATCCTACTTAGACGCTCTGATATTATATTTTCTTTGGTTGGTCATTAATTACGAGAATTATTGAGTGCTTGAATCCCTTGTCTGACAAGTGAAAGTATTTATTATTATTATTTTGTAAGGATTGAAGGGTATTTTGGGAACCTTTCCTTAGGTTGTCAGACGGGATCAGGGTTCTTCTCGAGTTTCGAGGGGAAATTCGGGATGGGTCCTAACATGGTGAAGGGTTCGTTGTGCGGGAACACGATGCCCTTTTCCTCTTCGTCTGAAAACGTGATAGGTTCCCATCCCTTCTTGGCTACCATGGTGCTCGAATGGAGTCGATACTGAGTACTTGGTGGTTGGCTTGGTTAGCTCGAAAGAAGTTCTTCTTCGCTCGGTTTGAAGTTATTGAAGAGGATAGTCCTGGTCCTCCGCTGATGGTGTTGATTTGCTGTTGTGTTAGAGGCAAAAGGGCATGTTGTAGGAACTGATTAAGTCTGCCTTTGCGGACTAGCTGCTCGACAATGTCCTTGAATGCAATGCACTCCTCAATGGTGTGGCCATTGTACTTGTGATATTGGAAGAAAGCTTCTTTGTTGACGATGGGGCGCTAGTTGGGGTTTCTAGGCTTGGCGTTGGGGATTATGCCTTCCACGTTTGGCAGCACGTGGTCCAAAGTGGTGTTCAGTACCGTGTATGTTTCGAAGCGACACCTTGGTCCGAAGTTGTTTCCTATCAAGTCTCGTGCCCCTTGGTGATGGTTGTCACCTCGCTTGAATCCCATGTTATCGTAATTTGGTCAACCCTTCTTGTCATGATGTTGTCCGTCATATGTGAGTTTCCTCTTTCCTTGATGGGATTGGTTGGAACCATGATTGTAGCCTCCCGAGTTGTGGTTGCTCTTACCTTGGCTGTTGTTGTTGCTTGGGGGAATTGAGTATGAGGGTGCTCTGGTCTCCTTGGTGGGAGTGTGGAAGAATTCTGCTTTGGCATGGATTTCCACCATTCGCATGATCTCATTGTAATCCTTCAAATCTTCAGTATGGGCTGCATACTTGAAGGGTGACTCCATGAGGCCGCTTCGGAAAGCGTTGAATGCAGCCTTGTCATCCGTGTCCCGGCAACAGGCATATTCGAGGTTAAATATGGCCCTATTTTTGAAGTGTTTCGTCTTCTTGCTCCATGAGGGAGAAAAGATCTTCCGTGGAGACCAGCCTATCCATCTGGATCATGAACTGGTTGAGGAAGGTCATTTGTAATTCATTGAAGGAGTCGATGGTATTAGGAGCTAGGTGGTAGAACAAATTAAGAGCTGCACCGGTAAGAGTAGAGCTGAAGATAAGGCATTGGACCTTGTCCATCACGTTCTTGTATGCAAGGGCGGAGACATAATTGTTCAAGTGGGTGACGGGGTCGCCTTTTCCCGTGTAGAGAGCTATTTTAAGAGGTTTGACCTCTTATCTATGTCTTGACCGAAGGATTTGGTTGGTGAAAGGACCAGTGCTAGTCTTCCCCCAAGCTGGTGCTTTACCCTTGTCCTTCTCTGCCTAAAGATTGCGCACTCGGCATAAGAGGCTTTCCACCAGGGCATTGTCCTGTTGAGGTGGATGTGGATTTGGTTTGTCCTCCTCATGACCATTGCTTCTGTCTCGGTGATTTTTATTTCTCCTTCGGCCTTGGGAGTAGCTCCCGGCAGTTGAGCCGGTCTCATCTTGCATTTCTCGGGTGTTTACCCTTTGCTATGGTTCAGGTCCTCTCGTCCTTTGATCTTCTTGGCCATTAGCCATACCGGAAGCGTGTCCCGTCGTCTATCGGCCTATCGTAGTTAAGATGGGTAAGGGAGGTTTTCCCACAGCCCTAGGGTCTGATGTAGTGTAAGTTAGGCGGAGGGGCTCTAACTCAACTTGGCGATCTTCTAGTAGTTGGCGAGCGTCCCAATAGATTCTTGGTTGGGAAGTGCCAGTGCCATTGGGTGGTTGGATCAGCAGTCGCCCTCCGGATGAGGTGGGGTTTGCCCTAGACTGCTGTTTCTGATGACTGTCAGAGGAATTCACTCGATGACAGGTTGATCGAAGGGGGTGCGGTTAGTCACAATCTGGTCGGCTAGGACTTGGTCAGCTGGCCCCTTGTCTCTCCCTTTATTGCGCTAGGACATCCTTACAAGGGTGAGTGTGCTCTTGTATTGCTCAGACATGACATGATTCTTAGCGTCCATCTTGGTGGTGTGAGCCCTGAGCTCAGCCACTTCTCGTTGGAGGTCGTCCAACGTCTGTCTCAGCATATCAGGGATTTTGTCCTTTGAGCTCATTTGTAGGAAATTAGTGTTGTTTAGTTCTCCTTCATCTTGATCGTCCAACATAATGCCCGGAGGGTGTTAGGACGACCTAGGTGGTAAGTGAGTTCGTGGGAGGTTGTTTCAGAATTCCCACAGACGGCGTCAAACTGTTGATACCAAAAATGGACCAATTTAGAGTTGCCTCGCTGAATTCGCTTGACTCGCTCTCCTCAGAGATAGGAAGACCTGCAGGGAGAAGGTAAGAGCAAAGGAACACCGGTGGGGTGCAAACCTAACAGTCTCCGATGCTTAAGTCAGTTAAGTGTGGAGGGTACTGTAGTAATTATGTAGCGTAAATGCAATGTTGTTATTATCTTTTTTTTATGGGAGATGCCCTTGTATTTATAGTGGCATTGAATATTGTAGGTGAAATATTTTGATGTGGGATAAATGTCCATGATCCTAGAGTTGACACGTGTCCTGGTGGTCCCGAGTCCCGCGGTTGTGTTGACATGATCGGCCGATGGACGGGTAGGCCGACCAGATCTAGTCGGGCCTAGTGGCTTTTGGTGTATTTTGTCCAAGGCTGCGTTGGTGAGATGCACCTGATGTTGTAGATTTGTATTCTTGTATTCTTGTTGAGCCGAGGGCCAAGTATGATTTTGACGGGACTGATCGGTATTGACCAGGTAGATCAAATTAGGTACAAACAGAGTGTATGGGGTGGGGTAGTCAGATGAGTGATTCCATGAGTAGCAAAAAAGGAACGTTACTTCACAAATTCGCCTCCACCGGTAGAATAAAATTGGACAATTTTTGTGTTAAAATATGTATGAACGAAGTTCTTGAATTGGGTAAAAACAGGGAACACATATGATTGAAATTTAATAGGATAGATCCAAATATATTTGTTATAATGGTAAAAAAATATAAGAAAATAAGAAAATCCATCGGTGGAAGAGTAAGGAGCAGGGCCATACACATCACTATAAAAAAGATCAAGAGGTCTGCTACTAGTGAGGGAAGAACTACCAAAAGGGAGCCGATAACTCTTATTTCAATGATAAGAAACACAAACATACTCAAAGGGAGTTTTTGGAGACACGGGAATGGAGAATGTGCGAAGAATTTGAAGAGTGCGATGATTCGGGTGACCAAGATGACGATGCCACAAGGTCGGAGAGGCTGCCACACCAACCATAGCAAGAGGTGACTAGTCCATACTTGGAGGGGAGTGGGGCCACTCGTACATATCATTCTTATCCAGGCCTCGAAGAAGAACTGCCTGTTAGATTTCTGCTGTAGTGGTAAAGGAAGATCACGAGTGAAGAAGATGATTGAAGAGAGAGAAGTATAAGAAGAGATGAAGTAAAAGCTTCTGTTTTATATATCTTTCACACACACTTTGTTCATACATACCTTCAATACTTATATAGTAATTATGTACAGCAAGTTACAGATGCTTGCAATGTATGACAGCTAAGGAGATTGTGCTTAACTAATTTAGCCTAACAACCTAACTGAATTGGTTTGAACCCTACCAATTAAGCTAACTAACTAACCAACAATACAGCTAGCAGCTTAACCATACCAACAGCATACCAACAGCTAGCTAACTGCTTTGCTCTTAGCTAACTGTTTTGTTTCTTAGCTTTGCTCTTAGCTAACTGCTTTGCAAACTGCTTTGCTCTTAGCTAACTGCTTTGTTCTTATCATTCAACATCCTCCCTCAATCTGATGCTGGAGTCCGAAGCATGAGATTGTCCCGATAAAACTCAAACCGAGGCGTGTGTAGCCCATGAGTCATGACATCGGCTAGCTGATCCTGAGAGGAAACATGCGCCAAGTGAAGAGCTTTACGTTGAACCCGCTCACGAACGAAATGGACGTCGATTTCAACATGTTTAGTACTGCCATGAAAAATTGGATTATGGGCCATCTGGATAGCGGAGACACTATCGCACCAGATCAGGGGCGGACGAGCAAGAGGAAGGTGAAGTTCAGCCAATAGGTGAGTTAGCCACTGGAGTTCACAAGCAGTGTTGGCAAGAGCTCGATACTCCGCCTCGGCAGAAGAACGAGAGACGGTGGTCTGTTTCTTGGCCCCCCATGAAATGGGATTACGACCAAGAAAGACAATATGACCAGAAGTCGAACGGCGAGTATTAGGATCACCACCCCAATCAGCGTCTGAGAAGGCGTGAAGACGAAGTGCGCCTGAGATATAACGAAGACCAAAGGCCATAGTACCTTTTAGATAGCGAATGATACGTTTGACAGCAATCATGTGAACATCTGTGGGAGTAAACGTCAAGTATTGGAGAGCACCAACCATGCTCTGATAAAGAGTGGGATTAGGAAGCAAGAGACCATCAGTAAGGAGTAACTTAGCGTCAGGAACCAAAGGAGTAGAAACAGGACTGCAATTAGACATCCCAACCTTGCTCAGAAGCTCCTTTGTATACTTACTTTGATCAACAAACAAACCATTGTTGTGAGAACGCACATGGAGACCAAGGAAATAGGACAAAGGCCCGAGATCCTTCATATCAAACTCAGTACTTAAGGCACGAATCAAACGGGTCATCACAGCAGGATCATTCCCAGTCACGATGATGTCATCGACATAGAGCAAAACAATAAGAAGAATCGATCCCTGATGGAAGACAAACAAGGCAGAATCAGAGAGAGATTGAACAAACCCTAAAGTGAGCATATGACCAGTAAACCGAGCGTTCCAAGCGCGAGAAGCCTGCTTCAGGCCATAAAGAGACTTTTCCAGCTTGCACACATGAGAAGGACAGTGAGAATCAACAAAACCCGGAGGTTGGTCCATGTAAACCTCTTCATGAAGAACACCATGTAAAAAGGCATTTTTGACATCAAGCTGCCACAAAGGCCAATTGAACTGAGCAGCCAAAGCAAGAACGAGACGCACCGTGGTATGCTTGACAACCGGACTGAAAGTTTCATCATAATCAACCCCAGCCTCTTGGAGATAACCCTTAGCAACCAGGCGTGCCTTGTGTCTTGCCACCGAGCCATCTGTATGGCGCTTTAACTTGAATACCCACTTACACCCAATAACACTACGGTGAGTAGGTAATGGAACCAATCGCCAAGTGTGCTGATGCTGGAGAGCAGAAAATTCCTCATGCATGGCGTGACACCACTCAGGAACCTGGGCAGCTTGTGTATAGGTCACTGGCTCAAGAAGAGGACCAGCCGCGGAGGTGACGTACAAAGCAAGAAAGCCACGACGCCTAGGTCTGGAGATGCCATTTTTTGAACGAGTGACCATAGGATGGGAAGACGGTATGGCAGAGAGAGCAGGAGACGAACCCGGAACAGGCATGTCAACCACCAAGTCAATAGAGGGCGCGGAGCCAGGAGAGTCAAGAGCAGGAGCGGATGGAGAGGAGTCTGAAGCCGGAGAATCTGGTGAATGAACAGGATGCACAGAAGTAGACCCCGATGCAGCAGGAGAGGTAACCCTGCCAAGTGGAGGACAAGCAGTATATAATGGAGTACAACTAGGATGGTTTACCAAGCCATGATCATGTACGAAGGATGTGTTGATGGATGCATGAGAAGAAGAGAAAGGGAACTGACTTTCATCAAAGACAACATGGCGAGACACAAAGGTCTTTTTGGAGGGCATATGATAACACAGATATCCTTTATACTCAAGAGTGTACCCTGCAAACACACATTGGGTGGTCCGGGGTTCAAGTTTGTGACTAGTATAGGGTCGGAGAAAAGGATAACAGGCACACCCGAAAGATTTTAAAAATCGTAAACAAGGATAGGAACCAAAGAGCAGAAAATAGGGAGAGTTCATATGAAGAACAGCAGTTGGCATACGATTGATAAGAAAATTGGCAGTGGAACAAGCATGAAACCAAAAAGAAGAGGGCATAGAAGCTGTTTGTAGCAAGGTAATGGTGGTTTCAATGAGATGTCGATGTTTTCTCTCAGCAAGACCGTTCTGCTGTGGTGTATAAGGACACAATTTGAAATGAAGAATGCCTTTAGACATGAAGAACTCAGTCATGGCCTTGTTGACAAACTCACCGCCACCATCACTTTGAAAGACTTTTATAGATTTTTCAAAGAAATTAAGAACATAAGAGTAGAACTTAACAAAAGTAGGGTAAACATCTGATTTATGCTTTAAAGGATAAATCCAAGAGTAGCGAGTACAGTCATCAATGAAGAGAACATAGTATTTATGACCAAGAAGAGAAGGACAGTGACTAGGACCCCAAACATCTGAATGAACTTTAGCAAACGGGTGAGAAGTCCTATTGACAGAAGCAGAAAATGGCAGTCTAGATACTTTTCCTTGGAGACAAGGTTGACACATATGTGAAGTTGACTCAGGCGAGTAAGTAATCTGAGCTTGGGACAACATAGTAGAAAGGACAGCATGGGCAGGATGACCAAGCCGCCGGTGCCATAGTGAAGAGGATACTATTTTGCCTACACAAGCAACAGTCGACAAGTGAGGAGACAAAGAAGAAGAAGATAAAGACTTAGGAAGAGGATATAAACCACTAACACTAGGAAGTGTGTATAGAGTCCTCCCCGAGTGGTCCTGAATACGAAGAGAGGAAGCATCAAACAACATTTGACAACCATTATGCAAACAAAACTTTTGCACAGAAATCAGATTATGAACAAGACGAGGTACATGATACACATCCTTCAATTGAAAAGCATGATCGATAATAGGCAAGGTAAGGGAACCAACACTAGCTATAGGAAGGACAGCTCCATTACCAACTGAAATACCTGATTTAGAAGGACAAGCGTGAGCTTGTTGTAAGTGAGAATCATCAGAGATCATGTGATTGTTGGCACCAGTATCAGCAAGCCAGAAGTTAGGATCATTGAACTCAAACATAGGAGTAGCTGAATAGGCCTGAGACTGAGTACCGGGTGGAGTAGACACTTCAAAATGACCCCGTTGTGAGCACTCCAGGGCCTCATGGCCAGAAATCTTACATAGTTGACACACTGGAGATGGGAGAGCTTGCCTGTACTGAGGGGAAGCCCCTAAAACACCAGGATTTATGTGACCAGGCAACTGTTGAGATTGCTGTGATGACTGTGAAGAGTAAGGATTGAAATCATAGGAGTGATTACCACGATTAGAATAGCCATGGTGTTGTTGAGCACCTTGATTATAAGCAGGAAACGGAGGATAGCCGTGATTCAAAGCACGATTATAACCTCCACGATTACCCCTATTGTTGTTGTTCCAGCTGTTGTTGTTCCAGCTGTTATTCCAGTTGTTATTCCATCGTCCTCGACCATTATTCCACCGACCTCGACCTTTATTGTTATTCCAATTATTAGAGCCTCTCCCTTGCCAATTCGAGTTATTCCAACCTGTACCTCCCGATTGAGACGTGGTAGTTCCATTCAAGGATTCACCTTGAGAACCTTGACCTTCTTTAGTAGCCACCATTGCGGTAAGCAAGGATTGGTGAGAAGCAAGTTGTGTTGCAACTTTGTTAAGGTCTGCTTCTTCAGCTAGCAAGAGAGTCCGAAGCTCAGTAAGAGTAACAGGAATTGGCCGTGCCCGAATGTGAGATTTGAAGGGATGATAATCAGATGGCAAGCCATTAAGTGTGATCAAGATTACATCTTTTTCAGACATAGGCACACCTGCACTAGCCAACCGTTGGCGAGCAGACCGAATCTTACTCATGAATGTCTTAACAGAATCAGAACCTTTTTGGATGGTCTGAAGATTAGTCTTCAGCTGCATGAGGTTAGCTTCTGACAAAGAAGAGAAACGTTCTTGCAGTGTAAGCCAAGCCTCACGTGAGAACTCACAGTTCATTATCTCAGTGAAGGCATCTTCAGATATCGTTGCAATTAGAACATTAAGTAAAGCAGCATCCATATCAACCCAGTTTTGAAACGATGCATCAGTAGACAAAGGACACAGACTAGAACCATCAAGATGTCCAAACAGATGAAAACCTTTCAGTAAGCGCTGAATCTTAATACTCCAAGACACATAGTTTGTATCATCTAGCTTTACAGATATGAAGTCCGTGACATGTTTAAGGAGATCCATACCAATAGTCATGGCAAAAACAGAAAGCACAGGAAAGTATAAACTCAGTATTGAGTACTTGACTAGCAAGAGATGTAAGAACCACTTATCTTGCAGAGAATCTCAACGTGAGAGATCTAGATAGTGAGCAGAAGAGAAGCAGGAGATCCAGATGGTGAGAAGAAAAGCACGCCTGAAGAACTGGAATTAAGGAAGAAAGAATACTATAGGCTAATCACGATCCTCAGTGTACTGGAATCACGATCTTCATATACTTGCACAGGAAGCACCAGAATCATACAGCTGTGAGCATTAAAGCTCTGATACCATGTTAGATTTCTGCTATAGTGGTAAAGGAAGATCACGAGTGAAGAAGATGATTGAAGAGAGAGAAGTATAAGAAGAGATGAAGTAAAAGCTTCTGTTTTATATATCTTTCACACACACTTTGTTCATACATACCTTCAATACTTATATAGTAATTATGTACAGCAAGTTACAGATGCTTGCAATGTATGACAGCTAAGGAGATTGTGCTTAACTAATTTAGCCTAACAACCTAACTGAATTGGTTTGAACCCTAACAATTAAGCTAACTAACTAACCAACAATACAGCTAGCAGCTTAACCATAGCAACAGCATACCAACAGCTAGCTAACTGCTTTGCTCTTAGCTAACTGTTTTGTTGCTTAGCTTTGCTCTTAGCTAACTGCTTTGCAAACTGCTTTGCTCTTAGCTAACTGCTTTGTTCTTATCATTCAACACTGCCCCCATGCTCAAATCCTTGAAAAGAAAAAAATCAGCAAATAATTCAATAAAGGAGTTATTTTGTTTATTAAATTTAGAGATGGAATGACATCTTGGCTAATGGAAGGAACACATAAAACATTAGATAAAGAAATTTTTTTTGAGGATGGTGAGGGGAGGGGGGTGCAACCAACATGAGTGATACTTAAACCTGTACTTTTACCAATAATAATTTCATCGGGATCATCATAAACCGAGTGGAAAGGAAGGTTGTTCAGATTTCAGATGACATGATGGGATGCTCCAGAGTCCAAGAGCCACTGGTAAGAAGATTGGCTTCTGGTTGAGTTCACAATTGGTTGAGGGGAAGGCTGTATGTAGGGCACCGTTTAGCACTATGATCTTGTTGATCACACAACTGACAATAACCTCGATAGCCGGTGCAAGGTTGATTTTGAAATGATGAGTTGTTGCTTGAGTTTCGATTAGAAGAGCGAGAGTGCTGGGTAGTGTTGACAGTATCTACTCTAGTGATGTTGGTACCCTCAGTTCGGCCAAGAGCAGGTTCAAATTCAACTAGCTTGTCATGAAGGTTCTCAAAGGAGATGTAAGTGTCGCGGCCACAAACAACAATGGCAATTTCCTTGTATTCTGGGCCAACGTCGTTGAGAGTGTAAAGAGCAAGATCATCATTAGAGATGGGAGCATCAATAATGGCCAACTCATCAGCAATGGCCTTGATGGTGTGAAAATACACAGAGATAGGTTTGGACTCTCGACGCATGAGAGTAAGGTGTTCTTTTAATCCCATAACATGAGATCGTGCCTTGTTGGCGTAGAGCTTAATAGGCTTGTCCCATGCAGCCATAGACGTAGTAGTTGTGGCAATGAGAGAGACCACTTCGGCAAAGATAGATGCAAAAAAGACATGGAGCAGCAATTGATCTTGTCGTATCCATAAAGTATAGGACGATGTCAGAATCGGCTGTGCGAGCTTGGGTGGGCAAGGAAGAGTGCCATCAATATAACCCAAGAGATCATACCCAATGAGGAGGGCATTGAATTGAGCCCTCCACGAGGGATAAGTGAGAGAAGTGAGTATAAGAGGTAATTGGGCAGCATCGTTAATAGTGATTAAGGATTTGGAGGGATCGGTGGAGATAGGGGTGGCGGTGTTTTCAGGAGCCATGGCAGAGAGAAGAAAAAAATAATAGGGAATTTTCTCGTTGGAGCTTTAGGGATATGATACCATAAAAGATATGATTTCATTGATATTGAATGAGTGTTTATATCCACACATAGGTACAAGGCGGCAATAAAGAAAAGAATCATTTACAATTAAAATAAGAATATCAACTAGTGCTAGAATGGGGAAGGTAATCAGTGAAATCAATATTAGGTAATCAGTGAAATCAATATTAGTTAATTAGTGAATTCAATATTAGGTCATCAGTGAAATCAATACTAGGGTGTGGATATGGTGATGCCAGAACAGACGCAGAAGAATCGTAGATGATGTATGAGTTATTGTGTGGATATGGTGAATTCTTATGCTTATTGGTTTTTTGATATAATGATATTAAGGAAAACTTCCTTCAATTTAAACACATTATTTAATATGATTTAAGGATGATATTTTCTCAGATATAGAAGCCCATCCTTCATTTCTTATTGTGTGGATATGGCGAATCCTTATGCTTATTAGGTGCATGCATCTCCTCCAATTCGTTTTTTTGATACAATGATATTAAGAAAAACCTCCTCCAATTTAAACACATTATTTAACATGATTTAAGGATGATATTTTCTTTAGATATAGAAGCCCATCCTTCTTTTCAAATTGTGTGGATATGGTGAATCCTTATCCTTATTACGTGAATGCACCTCCTCTAATTTTTTATTTTTTTTGATACAATGATATGGAGGAAAACTTTCTCCAATTTAAACACATTATTTAACATGATTTAAGGATGACATTTTATCATGATATAGAAGCCCATCCTTCATTTCTTTCACTTAACACACTGAAAAATGGAAGCACCAGTGGGAATTATTCAAAGTGTTGTAGTAGCTCTTGTCTGCATAATTATTTCATGGGCATGGAAGGTGTTGAATTGGGTGTGGTTGAGGCCTAAAAAACTTGAAACATGTTTGAGGGATCAAGGCCTTACGGGCAATCCCTACAGGCTTCTATTAGGAGACTTGAAGGAAAGCTCCATCATGCTGAAAGAAGCAAAATCTAAACCCATGAGCCTCTCCCACGATATTGCCCCACGTGTCCTCCCTTTCATCCATCACTCGGTGAATGCTTATGGTATGCTAACTATATTTTGATACTCCCTCGTTGACTACAAAGTTGGTATTTCTAATTCTAAATTTCTAAGACAAAGTGATTAAACATATCGAAACCTAATTAACCATGGATATCCAAGTTCTATGATATGATATAGTAAAGATGATAAGATTTGTGCATGCCAAATTCTATGTAGATATCTAGTTCATTTCAGTAAATTACCTTGGTATAGCTTTATGATAAACAAAAAATGCAGGTGAAAATTCTTTTATTTGGATTGGGCCGACACCAAGGGTTCACATCAGTAATCCAGAGGATTTGAAAGATGTATTAACAAAATATGAGGATTTTCAGAAGCCAATGTCAAACCCACTTGTCAAGTTTCTAGCAACAGGTCTTGCAACCTATGAAGGTGACAAATGGGCAAAGCATCGAAGAATTATCAACCCAGCATTCCATTTAGAGAAGATCAAGGTATTATCATATATTTACACATATATACCAAACATATATGACAATATTTGATGTTAAAATGAAGTGTGGAAATCAATTCCTTACATTATTTGATGTTAATAACTTCTGATTTTTCTTTTTAATTTTCGACATATATAGCGAATGTTACCGGCATTTTACGAAAGTTGTAATGAGATGATTGAAGAATGGAAGAGTTTGGTGTCCAAAGAGGGTTCATCATGCGAGTTGGATGTGTGCCCTTATCTTCAAAACTTGACAGCGGATGTGATTTCTCGAACAGCCTTTGGAAGTAGCTATAAAGAAGGAAGGAAAATATTTCAACTCCTAAAAGAGCAATTACAACTTCTTGTGAAAGCTGCACAAACTGTTTACATTCCAGGATGGAGGCAAGTTAATTAATTACTTTTTTTTTTAAAGAAAACTCGATGGTCGAAGAATTTTTTTATTCAAAATATTGCTTTTGTGCAGGTTTCTGCCAACCAAGTTGAACAAGAAATTGAAGGAAAATGATAAAGAAATGAGAGTGTTACTGAAGGGTATCATAAGTAAAAGAGAAGAGGCGATGAAGGCCGGCGAAGCCACGAAAGATGACTTGTTAGGTGTGCTCATGGAGTCTAACTTGAAGGAGATTAAAGATCACGGGAACAACAAAAAAGTTGGAATGAGCATTGAAGATGTCGTTGAGGAGTGCAAGTTGTTCTACTTTGCCGGGCAAGAGACCACTTCGGTGTTGCTCGTTTGGACGATGGTTTTGCTAAGTCAGCACCAAGAATGGCAACATCGTGCAAGGGAAGAGGTTTTGCGGGTCTTTGGAAGCGAGAAGCCAGACTTTGATGGCCTAACTCACCTAAAAGTTGTAAGTATATCAACTTAATTTGAAAGTTTTTGTAAGTATATCAACTTAATTTTAAAGTTTTCATTGAGTTTGAAGAACAAAAAAATTGTTAATGCTTAAAGTGGAACAATTTAGACTGACAAGACACACTTACACTAAAAACACAAGTATATACGTGATCGACTCTATTTGGGGCACTTCAGTACTTCTAGAGGATGAGACTATTCTGATTAATAATGGGTATATATATATAGAGAGAGACATGAGAAGTAGAGAGAGGAGCTCCCCCAAGTTTGGGGGAGAGTTCTCTTTTTATAGGGAAGTTCCACATTTAGGTGTTAATGGTGGGCCTTGATAATGGGTTTTGCTTATAAGTTTTCATTACGGACTTTGATAATTTTCCTTGATAATTGGGCTTGATAGTGGGCTCGGATTTGGCCGAAGTAATTTCACGAGTCTTTTACACAATTTGTTACTTGGCCGAATGAAGTAAGAACAAATGAATTAAACATTTTGAGAATAATATTACTCCTATCCAGTTCACTCTAAATTGTTGTTTGTGACTAAATTTTTTTTAATCAAATGTTCATTTGCTTTCCTTACAATTATGGGTTTATTTCATCTCATTTATCGGTCAAGATTATTCGCCCGGTCGGTGCTTGATCAATTTGATTTCGTAAATTACCTTAACCTAATTGTACGTTGTATGACAATGCCCTAGGTAACCATGATTTTTCATGAAGTTCTTCGGCTATACCCAGCCGCTTTCGTGCTCTCTCGAAAAACTCACAAGAAAACAAAGCTGGGAAAATTGTCATTACCATCTGGAGTGGAAATTTCCATACCAATACTACTGATCCACCAAAACAAACAACTGTGGGGTGATGATGCCAAGGAGTTCAAGCCGGAGAGGTTTTCGGAAGGCGTTTCCAAGGCAACCAACAATAGATTTTCATACTTCCCTTTCGGAGGCGGTCCTCGGATTTGCATTGGACAAAACTTTGCTCTGATGGAAGCTAAACTGGCATTGACATTGATTTTGCAACACTTTACCTTTGAGCTTTCTCCATCCTATGCTCATGCTCCTGCTGCCATGTTAATCCTTCAACCCCAATTTGGTGCTCATATCATTTTGCATAAACGTTGATTATAAGTTATTATTTTTTTGAAGTTATTATGACTCAATTCGTTCCTATTTGTGTTTGTCAAAAGTTAATAAGAAGAGGCTTCAAATACAATATAGCCATATATAGTTTAACTATATGTCGTAGAATATAAATATATAGATGAACGTTGTAGATGAACATTTCTTAGTAAATTCATATGGATTTCTTCGGTAGCTACATTGTTGCTACTTTTTATGACACATTTTTAAAGATGTTTCCGGCCTCGGTTGAGCTAGCTTGATGATGGCTCGCTCTAAATTGTTGCTAGCTTGCACGTAAGTTTTGTTTATTGGTTTTTTTATACTAAATTTTCACCTTATTTGGATATGCAAATGCGTATACCATCGTAGTATCTAATCTGACTTGAATCTAGTGTTTTAAATCTCTATTATCTATGTGTCTTTATTACTAATTATATCATATTTATTTACCAATCTTATCGACCTCCTTTTAATACCCAATTTTCACTTTTGTGCTACATAGCTAACTAGATTGCTTTTATATCTCTTCATCCTCTTTTGCATTTCTTATCTCATTTCATCGAGTCTAGAGTACCACCAAATCTCTAAAATTTGTTCAAATCCTACGATAATAATAAGGCCAAAATTCTGTGGTGTCCGCATATCAATTTTGAATTAATTGCAAATTTCATATATATATATATATATATATATATATATATATATTTGTGTTAATATTGGTAATATATAATTTTAGTTCTCGGTCAATTCTAAATAGTAAATTTTTCTACTTACGTTTTCGTCTGCGATTGAAGAAAAAGACACATTTATTATTTGGATAAACTACATAAAAGTACCTAAACTATAAGGGTCATTTCAGGTTCATACCCGAACTATGAAAATTTTCATCTAGGTACCCAAACTACATGACCATCAATAAATCAGTGCCTCCGTCACATTTTCCATCCAAATTTCCGTTCAAAGGATACGTGGCAAGAAATTTGTCTAGTCAGGTTGTGAAGTGGCAAAAATTAAAAGGGCAATTTCGGCATTACACAAAAACTAAATCGGCCCCAAACCCAAAATCCCAAATTGAACCCAACGAGAAAATGAAGAAGACGAAGCAGGAGGAAGCAGACAAAGCAGGAGGAAGAAGACGAAGCAGGAGGAAAATAAGAAAATGGTGTATGGATTGATGATGACATCCCTCTGCGAGTTTTGCACAATCACACCCTTATCCAATCGAGTCTAAAATTCCCAACCCAAACCCAAACCCTAAAATCCGAAATTGAACCGGCGTCCGATCGAGTCTTCTGCAAGTCGTCTACAAGATCTCCTACAACATGTTGTCTCAGCTATCCAGTATCACCACCCCTTCCATGCCTGCCCTTCAGCCCATTGTTGCTCATAGAATTTGTCCATTCATTGGGAAGAAATAGAACAGGGCAAACAAGACATACCTGCCCTTCAACCCATTGTTTGGAGGAACTCGGATTCTCTCATGAGCCCACGTAGAGGGCTGGACCATCCCTCGCTGATGACATGAACCCATTGAAGGTCGATCCTTGAAAGCTTAATTCTGGGCAAGGACGTAGGCTCCCTCTTCTTCTCACTCTTCTTTGACTACTCGACGAAGAGCTCGACCAGCTTCCCACCATCCGGTTCAATCAACCCATTCGAAACCCAGAGCCTTTGGCGGGTCCTTGGCTTGGACCCGACAAAGATAGAGACTTTGAGACTCGGGACGAAATGGGTACTTGACGTTTTGGGGAAAAAGTGAGATGGGTATGTGGTATTGACGAAAAGGGTGGCCATGGACACCATTGAAGAGGTGAACCAAAACCAGACCATTTCCGAGTAAGAGGCTGAGAGCTTATTAGCTACTTCCGAGAGATTCCAAGAGTCGGAGAAGGATTTGATTGTGTAGAATTCGAAGAGGGATGTCATCATCAATCCAGAGACCGTCGTCTTCTTTTCCTCCTGCTTCGTCTGCTTTGTTTTCTCGTTGGGTTCAATTTGGGATTTTGGGTTTGGGGCCGATTTAGTTTTTGTGTAATGCCGAAATTGCCCTTTTAATTTTTGCCACTTCACAAGTTGACTGGACCAATTTCTCGTCACGTGTCCTTTTAACTGAAATTTGGATGGAAAATGTGACGGAGACACTGATTTGTTGATGGTCATGTAGTTTGAGTACCTAGATAAAAATTTTCATAGTTCGGATATGAACTTAAAATGACCCCTATAGTTTGGGAACTTTTATGTAGTTTATCCTTATTATTTTAATACGTAAACAAGTTAGTCAAATATTACTAATTTATAGTTTCTGATTAAAATCTAAAATCACGTAACCCTTCTTGAGAAGGAAATCGATCATTGTTTACGTATATATCTTCTAAAAAACCTAATGCTTTGGATTAAAAAGGGGACTACCTCTTCGATCTGTCATAAATTAAAGACGATGTGTGGGTTATCCAAAGATGATTGATCCCAACGCAAACACACAATGCCAAAAAAATTTCATGTGTTTGTGTTTTTTACGTAAAGCCTAATCGTCTTCATGCAGCCTTGCACAATATCCTTCGCCTTTCAAAGTATCACACACAATTTCGCTTCAAAACATCACCTCCTATGTTATATTCTTTCTTTTTGCGTGGGGAAGGGGGGATTATCACTATTGATACTCCACATGTCTCTAAATAGTTGACTGGTCACTTTGACTTATTAATTATGAAATTTTCAGTTTATCTTTATAATGGGTTAAAAAGACAGGATAATTTTCATATTGCCTCATTTTTGTCTATTTCGTCAAATTTACTGGTGTGGCAGCCTTGTGACAAAATTGATATGTGGGTAGTTAAGATATTTGTATTAAGAATCATAAAAGTTAAATTAATTCTTCACCGCCGTTTTGTGAGAGGAAATAATTAAATTGCCTTTTTGGTTTACTTTTTATTGTTATCCAATTGGCAAGCTGTCAACTTATTATTAGACAGTGTGCATTGATGTGGGCAATTGAGGACATAGCGACTCATTTGACAAAATTAACTATTATTTTTATCATCATTTGGATGAAAGATTGAAATGAGGCAACGAGGGATTTTCAAAATTTTTTTTGGTCAATATTGGAGGTTGAGTAAGAAAAATCGCAATTAATAAGGCAGTGTAAAATTTAATTTGAACCAATTCCAAGTACATTCGGAATAAAAACTAGTCCTAGGTACGGTTCGGTCTGGTTTGGCATTGGGTCGAAACTGAAACATATCGAAAATTTTAACCAGTTCGGTATAGTTCAGTATTCCAGATTTTAAAAATTGAAACCGGAGGATATTATACCGATTGTGTTCGGTATGGTTCAACTTAGTTAGATTTTTTTGAGCCAAATTTTTAAAATTTTCTTTTTGGCTGCAGTTTTCATTTCTGTGATAAGCAGCAATAGCAGCTCAAGATATTGTTTTGAAGGATAAATATGCCATCTCTGGCTAAACTCCATTTATTTTGCACACTAAAACAAGCTTTAGCTCTTGAACTAGTTATTTCATTCTCTACAAAAAGATCAAACATGCACACGCAATTGACTAAAGAATACATCAATCACACTTTGACAGAGACTGAGAGAGATGAGTCGAGAGAGTTCGCACTTCGCAGGGCTCTTTTTGGTTTTGGTAAAAGAGGGATAAACACTTGCAAGTTCAAAACGTTTCCTTGTATTATGTTTTTCCCGAGTTTTCTCGTGAAGCAAGCAAAGGAATTAATAAACATTCCAAATCAAAGTCTCCTTATTTCAAGAAATAAACACTCAGATTGCTTTTGCATGTAGACTTTTTAGGAACTAAAATTTTGAATTCAAACAAAAAGAAAACAAGAAATCAATCTATCCAACACCGACCTAAGGTCCCAAGTCGCAGCACTAATTTTAATGACATTATTAATGACATTAGCCACTCAAAATGCGTCACAGGCTCACAGCTGAACTCAAATGTGGATTGCACTCATGGGTTTTGATAGAGAATGGGGGACAAAAAGAATCTTTATACGTGGCCAAAAATATCCTAGGATAAAGTTGTGGAAGGAATTGTATGGACTACACCTCCTCCAATTTCACACTTTATTTAACATGATTTAAGGCTGCTTCTCAAGATATACAAGCCCATCCTTCGTTCTTTTCACTTCACACACTGAAAAATGGAAGCACCAGTGGGAATTAGAAGTGTTGTAGTAGTTCTTGTTTGCATAATTATTTCATGGGCATGGAAGGTGCTGAATTGGGTGTGGTTAAGGCCTAAAAAGCTTGAAACTAGTTTGGGGGAGCAAGGCCTTCCGGGCAATCCCTACAGGCTTCTGTTAGGAGACTTGAAGGAAAACTCCATCATGCTCAAAGAAGCAAACTCTAAACCCATGAACCTCTCCCACGATATCGCGCCATGTGTCCTCCCTTTCATCCATCACTCGGTAAATATTTATGGTAATGCTAATTATATTTTCATACTTTCTTGTTCATTGAACAAAGTTGATATTTCTAATTCTAAGATAAAAGAAAAAAATATATCGAAACTTAGTTGGCCATGGATATCGTAAAGATGATAATGTTTATTCGTACTTAATTTTTGTGTAGATATCTAGTTTCAGTAAATTAGCATGCTAATTTTTACTATTTACTCTGGTTCATTACATGTAAAATTTCTTCTATAGCTTTTAGTGATACAAAAAATGCAGGTGAAAATTCTTTTATTTGGATTGGGCCGACACCAAGGGTTCACATCAGTAATCCAGAGGATTTGAAAGATGTATTTACAAATTTTAAAGAATTTCAGAAGCCAAAGTCAAACCCACTTGCCAAGTTTTTAGTAAGAGGTCTTGCAAACTATGAAGGTGACAAATGGTCAAAGCATCGAAGAATTGTCAACCCAGCATTCCATTTAGAGAAGCTCAAGGTATTATTTAAAAATTTATACATACCGAATATATATATATATATATATATATGCCAATATTCTTTCACTAATAACATATTAATTGATATATGTTAATAATTTCTATTTTTTCTTTCTAATTTTCGATATATATATATATATATAGCGAATGTTACCGGCATTTTACAAAAGTTGTAATGAGACGATTGAAGAATGGGAGAGTTTGGTGTCCAAAGAGGGTTTCATCATGTGAGTTGGATGTGTGGCCTTATCTTCAAAAGTTGACAGCGGATATGATTTCTTGAACAGCATTCGGAAGCAGCTACAAAGAAGGAAGGAAAATATTTCAACTCTTGAAAGAACAAGCACAACTAAACCAGAGGTGCCATGTCTGGTCAGATATTGAATCAGATTGGCTTTTTAACCTTCTCGCAGAAGATGTTGGTGTTCCTATTCGTTTGTGAGTTAATTAAAATGAATTTCCAGTAAAAAAAAAAACAAGCACAACTTGTAATTAAAGCTGCACAATCTGTTTACATTCCAGGATGGACACAAGTTAATTAATTAGTTAATTTTTTTATTTAAAGAAAATTTGACGGTGTGAGTAAATTTTTATTGAAAATACGATTTTTGTGCAGTTTTTTGCCAACCAAGCTGAACAGGAAATTGAAGGAAAATGACAAAGAAATAAGAGTCTTACTGAAGGGTATCATAAATAAAAGAGAAGAGGCGATGAAGGCTGGCGAAGCCACGAAAGATGACTTCTTAGGTGTGCTCATGAAGTCTAACTTGAAGGAGATTAAGGATCATGGGAACAACACAAAAGTTGGGATGAGCATTGAAGATGTGATTGAGGAGTGTAAGCTGTTCTACTTTGCCGGGCAAGAGACCACTTCGGTGTTGCTCGTTTGGACGATGCTTTTGCTAAGTCAGTATCATGAATGGCAACATCGTGTAAGGGAAGAGGTTTTGCAGGTCTTTGCTGGAAGCGACAATCTAGACTTTGATGGCATAACTCACCTAAAAGTTGTAAGTATATCAACCTAATTGCAAAGTTTTCCTTGAGTTGCAAGAAACAATAAAAAGTTTGCTAATGCTTAAACTGGAGTAATGTAGACTGACAAGACACACTTAGATAAAAAAACACAAGTATATACGTGATTCACTCTATTCGGGGCACTTCAGTACTTCTAGAGGATGAGACTATTCTGATTAATAATGGCTATAGAGAGAGAACATGAGAAGTAGAGAGAGGAGTTCCCTCAAGTAAGGGGGGAGAGTTCTCTTTGTGACTAGTTTTTTTTTTTTTTTTTTTATCAAATGTGTATTTGGTTTCCTAACAATTATGGGTTTATTTCATCTCATTTATCTTGATAATTCGCCCAGCCGATGCTTGATCGATTTGATTTCGTAAATTAACTTAACCTAACTGTATGATGTATGACAATGCCCTAGGTAACCATGGCTTTTCATGAAGTTCTTCGACTATACCCAGTCGCTGGAGAGCTCTCTTGAATAACTCACAAGAAAACCAGCTGGGAAAATTGTCATTACCATCTGGAGTGGAAATCGCCATACCACTACTACAGGTTCACCAAAACAAACAACTATGGGGTGATGATGCCAAGGAGTTCAAGTCGGAGAGGCTTTCGAAAGGAGTTTCCAAGGCAACCAACAACAGATTTTCATACTTCCCTTTCGGAGGCGGTCTTCGGTTTTGCAATGGACAAAACTATGCTATGATGGAAGCTAAAATGGCATTGGCATTGATTTTGCGACACTTTACCTATCCGTTTTCTCCATCCTATGCTCATGCTCATACTACCATGTTTGACAGGACCTTTCTCGAATTTCCCCTCGAAACTCGGGAAAAACCCTGCTCCTATCTGACAACTTAAAGAAATTCCCAGAATACCCCTAAGTCCTTGCAAATTATGAGAATTCTGCCAAAAATCGGGCATAATCTCCCCTTAAGGATTGGTTAACCGTCTTCTACATGTCAGACGAAGGATCAGATAACACTCCAAATTCCAACAACGCCAACCATCCAACAATGTAACCGCAATTTTACAATCAGTTCAAAAGACTTATCAGAGCATCTAGGTAGGACAAGTAAAAATACATAAATAAATATCCTACTCGATAGCCTAGGTAAACGCGCAGCTGGAAATTTAATGCCTCTGCCTTTGGATATGTCCACGTCAACTCAACGACCTGGAGGGGATTTAGAACACGAAAATTGTTAGTGGGCAAAATAATCATTTAAAATCATTTTCGAAAAAAACATACATTTCCCCCCCTCCACGAGTAAAACCATGAATGCATAACATAAAATTCCTTTTTATATAAATATAATATATAGATAGTCCGAAAACCAACCGGAAAAATCCATCTTTTGTTAAAACACTTGGTGGGACCCACGAAAACCTGAATAATGAAAACATTCTGTGGTCCACAACCCTACTTTGAAAACCCTCCTCAAAGGAGTTCAAAATCATGTAAACCGACCTGGACCCAAAATATACATCAAAACATATCCCACTGCTCCCCGAATAAAATCCCTAGCCGTAGCTCGATACCCTCCACATACCCGATATACCTCGAGTTGTACAGAAACATGTACTACGCGTAGACAACCTCAACAACCTGGTGGAAAAAATACCCCTCGACACCAGCGTCGGAGAACCCTCGAGGACAATAATTCAGTGAAAACCAAAATCAATGTTTTGAAATTCTTGTTTCTTGGCTTAGGCCAAATTCATTGAAAAATCGGGTTTAAACTCAAAATCGTGGACTCGATCGAAATCCAAAATCAATCAAGTCAAACCATATAAAACCGGAATCCATAAAGCCAGGCCATAGCCCAAAATATCATTTTCAAATAATTATTGAAAGCCCGTGTCCAGTAATAATTTAATAATATCCAAAATTTTTGCCAAAATAATACGTAATAAGCAATTATATCAATATACCTTTATGCATGCATTATACTTTACAAAACCAAAGTCCACTCACCACACGTCCAAATAGTTCAATCTCGAGTCGTACGCTCCTCTGAAGTTCACGGAGCAGTATCGTCTGTCAAAACTAACAATCGGGATTACCAACTATAATTAAAACCCTACATTTAGACTCCCTAAATCCCGGGAGGTCCGCTTGCGTCACACTAAAAATGCAGCCACTTCGAATGCCCAAAACTACCCCCTAAATGACATCCGATCAACCCGAAACCTGCGCCAACAGGTCTGGAACGCGCAGCCGTGACCCAAGGACCGGTCCCACTTGCCGTCTACAGTACTTCATGCGCCTGCTACCGTGTCTCACACGCCACTACAGTGTCTCACGCGCCTGACTCGGCACTGACTCAGCTGCCAGGTGGCCTCCACGTGGCTGCCAGGTGCTATCCACGTGACTGCCAGGTGGCATGCCACGTCAGCCCCCCCTCTGACTGAACCAGTTACTGGAGTGTCACTGGAGAAGACGACCAATCCGTCGTGCGCAGCCGTCCGCCGTCGCCGGAAAACTCCATTGCCGGGTGACCTTGAATTTTTCCTAACTTCCTCAAATCTTAACCATTTTCACAAATTTTTAGTCTGAATCCATCTATTCGAACCCAGGAACTCAAAAATGAAGTCTAAACACGAAACTCATACCTGTGTTGGCCGAAAAATTGATCGAAAGTGTCGACTTTTCCTTTCCTCGGTTCGGTGTCTCCCGCGGCTGCTTCCTGCGATGGTTGGTACATTCTTGATCATAGGAAGAAGGAGAGTCCGATGAGTAGAACCAAAACGGACGAGCTTGCCTCAAATTGAAGTTCGAATTTGTCAGTTTTTGTGTTCGGTCGCACGAGTTTGGGTGAGTCACGAAGAGAAAGAGTGAAATGAAGGTGGATCTGATATGCTTGGGGTTAAAATATCTACCCAGACCAAATTACCAAAATGCCTCTGAACATTCTAGACCCACAACTCTCTCACACGAACTCCGTTTTCCGCGTGCCGCTTATCTGCGAACTCGTGAGTTCGAGACCTACGCAACGGTCCCCGAAACGCAGCCAAAAGTGTCTCGAAACAAAAATTGACTTCCAAGCCCCTTAAACAACCAAGGGTAATTTCGTCCTTTTGCAAATTAATCTACGAAAATTCACAAATAAAATTTTTCGAGTCGTTATAATTCACACCCCTTAAAGAAATTTCGTCCTAAAAAATCATACATGTCACTGGAACAAATGTGGATGCTGAGCCTGCATCAGTGCCTCAGTTTCCCACATGTGCTCCTCCACGTTATGATTCCTCCACAGAACTTTAACCAGAGGAATAGTCTTTTTGCGCAGTACTTTTTCCTTCCAATCTAGAAGTTGCAATGGTTGCTCCTCAAAAGTCAAATCATCTCTCAGCTCAATTGGTTGTGCCTCCAATACATGAGATTCATCGAAAAGGTACTTCCGGAGCATGGATACATGGAATACATCGTGAACCCTTGACAGTTCCGGGAGTCAAACAAGTCTATAAGCCACTTTCCGTATCTTCTCAATAATCTCATAAGGGCCAATGTAGCGAGGACTCAGTTTTCCTCGTCTACCAAAACGAACAACTCCTTTCCAGGGGAATAATTTCAAGAAAACCCAGTCTCCGACCTCAAACTCAAGATCTCTGATCCGTCGGTCTGCATAGCTTTTCTGGCGGTCCTGAGCTGCCTTCAACCTTTCCCTGATGATTCTAATATTTTCCTTTGTCATTTCCACTAACTCTAGTGTCAACAGTCTTCTCTCACCTACCTCAGTCCAGCATATCGGTGTCCTGCATTGTCTCCCATATAGCGCCTCGAAAGGAGACATGCCAATACTAGATTGATAGTTGTTGTTGTATGCAAATTCCATCAAGGCCAGGTGTGAATCCCAGTTGCCTTTAAACTGCAGTACACAAGCTCTCATCATATCCTCCAGAATCTGAATTGTCCTCTCAGACTGACCGTTAGTATGAGGATGAAAGGTTGTACTGAAATGCAATGTAGTTCCAAAGGCTTTCTACAAACTCCGCCAAAACCTCGAAGTAAACCTAGGATCCCTGTCTAACACAATCCACTCTGGAGTCCCATGTAACCGTATGATCTCATCCACAAACAATTTGGCGTACTGGGTCATCCAGTAATCTTCCCGTACTGGCAAGAAATGTGTTGACTTCGTGAGTCTATCAATAATTACCTAGATTCCATCATGTCCTTTTTGAGTCCTAGGAAGTTTATTAACAAAATTCATAGTAATGTGATCCCACTTCCATTACGGAATAGGTAATGGTTGTAGTGCCCCGTATGGTTTCTGCCACTCTGCTTTTACTTGTTGACACGTCAGACATCTACTCACAAACTCCGCTATTTCTCTTTTCATTCCAGTCCATCAATAGTGTTCCTTAAGAGTATGATACATCGTGGTACCGCCCGGATGCATAGCATAGGCAGAATTATGAGCTTCCTCAAGGATTTCCCTTTTCAACTCTAGATCATTAGGTACGCACAACCAGCCATCCTTAACCAAGGCCCAATCATCCCTAATCACATAATTCTGCATGTTCCCAGCCTCCAACTCCATCCTAATAACACACAAAGTAGGATCCTGGAGCTGAGCTTCAATGATTCGATCAATCAAGACAGGTCTCACATGGAAGCTATCCAACAGAGCCCCCTGGCTATCCATGTCAAGTATAATTCCCGCTCTACGGAATTCCACCAACAACGGTAGGTAAACAGTATGCAAATGGGCCAAGGAACCCATGGACTTCCTGCTCAAGGCATCCGCCACTACATTTGTTTTTCCTGGGTGATATTCTATGGTACAGTCATAATCCTTTATCAGCTCAAGCCACCTTCTCTGTCTCAAGTTCAGATCTTTCTAGGTAAAGAAGTATTTCAAACTCTGATAGTAAGTAAAGATTTGGCACCTTTCCCCATACAAATAGTGTCTCCAAATCTTCAGTGCCTGCACCATTGCAGCTAACTCTAAATCATGTGTGGGGTAATTCAACTCACGAGGTTTAAGTTGCCTGGAAGCATATGTTATCACGTTCCCTTGCTGAATCAACACGCAGCCTATACCTCGTAATGATGCATCACGGTACACCTCAAATCCTCCGTTATCATCTGGAAGGGTTAACACTGGGGCAGAAGTCAACCTCCTTTTTAGCTCCTTAAAGCTCTGTTCACACCCATCATCCCAGTCAAACTTGACTCATTTCCTCGTCAACCGAGTTAACGGGGAAGCTATCATAGAAAATCCTTCTACAAATCGCCGATAATATCCCGCTAAATCCAGAAAACTTCTCACCTCTGACATTATCTTTGGTTGTTCCCAATTTACCACTGCCTCAACTTTTTGGGGATCCACGATGATACCTTCAGCAGAAATCACATGACCTAAGAATCCCACACTAGTAAACCAAAACTGACATTTACAGAACTTGGCTAACAGTTGCCTTTTCCTCAGCATATTCAGCACCAACCTAAAGTGCTTCTCATGTGCCTTATCACTAGCTCTTCGAATATTCCAGGATATCATCAATGAACACAATCACAAACCAATCCAAATACTTTCAGAACACCATGTTCATCAAATTCATAAATATTGTCGGTGCATTAGTTAACCCGAAGGGCATCACCAGGAACTCATAATGCCCATAGCGTGTCCTAACCGCTGTTTTGGGAACATCCCTTTCCTAGATTCTTAACTGATGGTACCTAGATCGAAAGTCAATTTTAGAGAAATACTTTGCCCCTTTTAATTGGTCAAAAAAATCATCAATTCGTGACAAAGGATACTTATTCTGCACCGTAACTGTAACAACCCGGAAATTTTAATTATTGATTTTATGCAATTATTTTTATTAAATGATGATTTTACCCTTGGTTGGTAAAGGGCTTGGAAATCAAGTTTTGTTTCGAGACACTTTTGGTGGTGTTTCGGGTACCGTTGCGTAGGTCTCGAACTCACGAGTTCGTAGACAGGCGGCACGCAGAAAACGGAGTTCGTGGACGGAAGTTATGGGTCTAGATGTACAAGGGCATTTTGGTAATTTGCCATGGAGGGGAGATATTTTAACCTCAATTATTTTACATCTTCATTTCATCTTCATCTCCTTATCATCTTCACTCATTCACTCTCTCTGTAACAAAGAAAACACAAACACACCCACCCGAAACCGTGCGAAAAACCAAAAGAGAAACCAAAAGTCAATGTTGGATTCAAGGCTTTAACTTCCCATTTGGATCAACTAATCGTATTCTACTCCTTCCCACGATCACAACCGTACCAACCATCGAAGGAGAGGACCCCGGTGGAAGCCGAACCGAGTAACGGAAGTTTCGAATCTTTGGATCGATTTTTCGGCTTACACAGGTACGTGTTTGATGTTTTGAGGTTATATTTGGATTCCTGGATTTGAGTAGATAGATTTAGACATAAAATTTGTGTAAAACGGTTGAGTTTTGAGGAAGTTGTAAAGCTTGGAGTTTCGGTCGGAAATGGCGGATTCCGGCGAACCAGACGGAGGCGGAGGTGGCAGTCCGGTCATCTTCTCCAGCCAGCTTCCGACGATGGCGACGACAGTCCGGTCGTCTTCTCCGGCGAGTCACCGGTGACCAGTCGGGTCGAGTTGAACCGGTCGGGTCGAGTTGAACCGGTCGGGTCGAGTTGAACCGGTCGGGTTGAGTGAACCGGTCGGGTCGAGTTGGATCGGGTCAGGTTGAGCCGAACCGGGTTGGACCGGTTCAGGCACGTGAACACTGTAGCAGGCGCATGACCGGCGTGTGAGGGCGCGTGGACGCCTGTGCCGACCTTCCGGCGGTGCGTGGCGGCGCGTGGGGCCGAGGCTGACGTCACGGCGACGCGTGGTAACTAGTTTTCGACGTTCTGAATCTGTTGGTACAGGTTTCAGGTTGATCGGACATCGTTTAGAGGTCGTTTGAAGTGTCCAAAGTTGCTGTGATTTCTAGGAACAGCATGGGTAGACTTCCCGAGATTAAGAAGTTGTTATATAAGAGTCTTATTACTAGCCGGTAATCCCGATTGTTGTTTTTGACAGGCGATATTGTTCCGGGAACCTCAGAGGAACGAGCGAGACGGGATTGAGCTAGCTTGAACAGGTTTGTGAGTGGACTTTGGTTTTATAAACTGAAATGCATGCATCAAAATATCTTTGTGTAAATACTGTTATGTATTGTGGCATTGAATTTCTGGATTTTAAAAATGATTACTAGACACATGTTTTCCACTACTTCGATTAAAGTGTGATTTGAGAAATATCATGGTTTTTGGACTCAGTTTTGATATCGTTTTGACGAGGAAATTATTGAGTCAATGATTTGGGTTTTGACCCTGTTGTATGAGTTTATCGGATTTGGTTATATGTGAGGGAGGCCAGGACTCGGGACGAGGATCCGTTATTAGCGGTGAACCCGGTGAACCTCCAAGATAAACTTTGATTTGAGGGAGGCCAGAACTCGGGACGAGGATCCGTGGTTAGCGGTGAACCCGGTGAACCTCCAATATAATTGATATGTCAGTCGAGAGATATGCCGACTGATGCGATATGATAGCCGAAGGTTATACCGGCTAATAATATGATATGCCAGTCGAGAGATATGCCGACTGATGCGATATGATAGTCGAAGGTTATACCGGCTGATGATATGATATGATAGTCGAGGATACTTGCCGACTGATGAGATATCATAGTACAGGGAGTTGTGATACAGGACTAGCACACCCCAAGGGATACCCTAGTGGCTAGTGGATGTGTCGGGAACAGTGGATTTGAGATATTGTGTGTCTAGGTTGAATTAAATGATTTTGAATTCCTTTGAGGATGATTTTCAAACCAGATTGTGGATCACAATGTGTTTTCCTTATATGGATTTTGTGTGAGTCCTACTGAGTGGTTTTAAAGAGAAAGGGAAATGCCGGTGATTTAAAGATGATGTTTTATAACATGAACTGTTTATGTGATGCATGCATAGTTTTATAAATGGAGTGGGAAAAAGGTAATATTCCTTGGAAAATGATTTATAAATGATTATTTTTGTCCACTCACAACTTTTGTGTTTAAACCCCCTTCAGGCAGTAGAGTTGACGCGGACATTATCTCGAGGCAGAGGCATTAGCACTTCCGGCTACGCTGTGTAGTTGTACTTGAGTAGGATATCTAATTTGTATCTTGATCCTACTTAGACGCTCTGATATTCTTGTATTTGGTTGGTATTTACTTACGGGAATTTTAAGTGCTTAAATCCCTTGTCTGACAAGAAAAAGTATTTATTATTATTATAATTTTATAAGGATTGAAGGGTATTTGGGAACCTTTCCTTAGGTTGTCAGACGGGATCAGGGTTCTTCCCGGGTTTCGAGGGGAAATTCGGGACGGGTCCTGACAGTAACCCTGTTTAACTGCCGGTAGTCAATACATAGCCTCAGACCACCATATTTCTTCCTTACAAATAACACTGGTGCTCTCTAAGGTGATACACTTGGTCGAATAAACCCTATATCCTCTAAGTCCTCCAATTGAGTCTTCAATTCCCTCAATTCTACCGGTGCCGTTTTGTATGGTGCTTGAGATATAGGTTGGGTACCCGGAAGAAGCTCTATGATAAACTCAATCTCCTGATGAGGTGGCAATCCTGGAAGATCCTCTTGAAATAGATCGGGAAACTCATTCACCATAGGAATATCCTCTACTCTCACCGGAGTATCCCGAGAATCAATCACGTTAGCTAAATAGCCCTCACAACCTTTCCTCAATAATTTCTTAGCCGCTAAAGCCGATATCAGTCCCGAGGGAAGTACCCTGCGATCACCCTGAAACATAAGTTCCGACAAGCTTGGACTTCGGAAAACTACCCTCTTGTCGAAACAATCTATGGAGGCATGGTGCATGGTTAACCAATCCAGCCCCAGAATCACGTCAAAATCATAAATGTCCAAGGGATTAAATCTGCCTCTAACTCATGACCTCCCACTATTACAAGACAACTATGTATCACGAGGTTCGCCACTAACATATCTCTGGTATGAGTGCTAATACCCATGTCCCAACCAATCGGGGACAATTCTCTATCTGCAAAAAGTGTGAAATCTGGAGAAATAAAAGAATGTGTAGCTCCGGGATCTATCAAAATAAGAGCATCATGATTAAAAATAGACAACGTACCAGTAATCACCTCTGGTGCTGCTCGAGCCTCCTGCTGAGTCATAGCAAATACTCGGGCCTGTGTACCAGAAGACCGACCACGACACCCCTGTCTCCCTTTGGCCCTATTGGCCCCATTGGCCCCATTGGCCCTGTTGGCCCCACTAGACTGGGTCTCGCTCCCTGCTGCAGTACCAGATATCTGCGCTGCTCTCTGACCCGGTTCAGCAGCATCTTGGCCCAAGGAACTACTGCCCGGACGACGATGTGGACAATCCCTCTTAAAATGACCAGTCTCCCCACAGAAATAGCAACCGGTGTCACCCACATGTGCAGGTCTGCCATTCTGTCTCCCGGTCGACTGCACTGAAGAACTACTAGATTGAGCGGATGATTGATGTCCCTGACCGGCTCCACCACCGCCTGATCTGGATCTTGCACCCCATGAAGATCCAGAACTGAAACTGCCTCTCTTAGATGGTCCTTGACTAGAGGCCTCGAAACTCAGGCGATCCCGACGTCGCCTGAAACCACTAAACTGGTGTTGAGCTGGCAAACTAAACTCTACTCTAGCAGCAGCATCTGATAAAGCCCTCCAAGAAGTATGAGCCACAGTAGTTACTGCTACCTGAACCTCATTTCTCAGTCCATACTCAAATCGTCGGCACTTATCCATCTCAGTTGTCACCAGAGCCGGTACACAGCATGACAACTCAAGGAAATTCTGTTCATACTAGCCCATCGTCATGTCCCCCTGCTGTAGCTGCAAGAACAGTAGCTGCAAGAACTCAGCCTCTCTACCATCATGGTATGAGCGAGGATAAAACGGCTTGAGGAAGAGCTCCCGGAAAGCTTCCCAAGTAAAGGTACATACATCCCAACCTGTCAGCTGCAAAGCATGCCACCACCGGTAAACATAGCCACCCAGAAGAAATGTGGCTAGAGTCATCCTATCCTCTGGAGGGCACCTTATAACAGCAAACACTCGTTTCAAACGAGTAATCCACTCATCCGCATCATCTGGGCCTAACTCGCCCGTAAACACTGTCGTCCACAACCTCTGGGCTAGCTCAATGTCTGAAACTTCAGACGTAGCCCTACCCTGAAGTACTGTAGTCAAAGCCCGACCCAATTTATCCAGGGTCTGCCTCAAGTCAGGCTCTACGACGGGTTCATGTGTGTCCTCACCGTTTTCAGACCGCTGACGGGGCTCGCGTCTCAGAAGCATTACGCTGAAAAAACCCATAAATCATCAATACCACAATCAGTTGTACACTAGGTGTACGGTCTATAGGAATTTAAACCTAGTGCTCTGATACCAAGTTGATAGGACCCTTCCCGAATTTCCCCTCCAAACTCGGGAAACACACTGCTCCTGGTGCGTGGTCCGACGTTTTGCCGGCACGTGGTGGCGCGCGGGACCGGTCCTTAGGTCACGGTGACGTGTGTCGACAAGGTTTCGATGTTTCGGACCTGTTGACGCAAGTTTTGGGTTGATCGGACATCGTTTAGGGGTAGTTTTAGGCATCCGAAGTTGCTGCATTTTTAGTGTGACGCAAGTGGACCTCCCGGGGTTTAGGAGTCTAAATGTAGGGTTTTAATTATATTTCGTAATCCTGATTGTTACTTTTGACAGGCGATACTGCTCCAGAAACTTCAGAGGAGCGTACGACTCGAGATTGAACTATTTGGACATGTGGTGAGTGGACTTTGGTATTGTAAAGTATAATACATGCATAAAGGTATATTTGATATAATTGCTTATTATGTATTGTTTTGGAAAATTTCTGGATATTATTAAATTATTATTGGACATGGGCTTTCAATAATTATTTGGAAATGACGTTTTGGGCTATGGCTTAGCTTTGTGCTTTCGAGTTTTATATGGTTTGACTTGATTGATTTTGGGATTTCGATCGAGTCCATGATTTTGAGTTTAAACCCAGTTTTTCAATGAATTTGGCCTAAGCCAAGAAACAAGAATTTGAAAACATGGATTTTGGTTGTCGCTGGATTTTTGTCCCCGATGGTCAAGGTTTTCTCCGACTTGCGTTGAGGGTCTTTCTCCATCAGATCGTTGAGGGTTCTCTGACGCTGGTGTCGATGGGTATTTTCTCCACCAGGTCATTGAGGCTATTTACTCGTAGTACATGTTTCTACACAACTCGAGGTATATCGGGTGTGCGGAGGGTATCGAGCAACGGCTTGGGATTTCATTCAGACAGTAGTGAGATATGTTTTGATGTATATTTTGTGTCCAGGTATGTTTACATGATTTTAAACTCCTTTGAGGAGGGTTTTCAAAGCAGGGTTGTGGAGCAGGATTGTTTTCATTATTCAGGTTTTCGTCGGTCCCACCAAGTGTTTTAACAAAAGATGGATTTTTCCAATGGGTTTTCAGATTATCTATTTATTAAATTTATATACAAAGGGATTTTATGTTATGCATGCATGGTTTTACTCGTGGAGGGGGGAAATGTATGTTTTCCTCGGAAATGATTTTTAAATGATTATTTTGTTCACTCACAACTTTCGTGTTTTAAATCCCCTCTAGGCCGTTGATTTGACGTGGGCATATCTAGGGGCGGAGGCATTAAATTTTCAGCTGCATGTTTACCTATACTATCTAGTAGGATATTTATTTCTGTATTTTCCTTATACTACCTAGATGCTCTGATAAGTCTTTTGGACTGATTGTAAATTGTGGTTACATCATTGGATGGTTTACCTTATTGGAATTTGGAGTGTTATCTGATCCTTAGTCTGAAAAGTGGAAGACGGTTAGCCAGTCTTTAAGGGGAGATTTTGCCGGATTTTTGGCAGAATTCTCATAATTAAATTGCAAGGACTTAAGGGTATTCTAGGAATTTCTTTAAGTTGTCAGACGGGAGCAGGGTGTTTCCCGGGTTTCGAGGGAAAATTTGGGAAGGGTTCTGTCACATATCCCAAAACTTCATTTTTAAATAATTATTGAAAGCCCGTGTCCAGTAATAATTTAATAATATCCATAATATTTGCCAAAACAATACGTACTAAGCAATTATATCAATATACCTTTATGCATGCATTACACTTTATAAAACCAAAGTCCACTCACCACACGTCTAAATAGTTCAATCCCAAGTCCTACGCTCCTCTGAAGTTCCCGTAGCAGTATCGCCTGTCAAAAGTAACAATCGGGATTACCAACTATAATTAAAACCCTACATTTAGACTCCCTAAACCCCGGGAGGTCCGCATGCGTCACACTAAAAACGTAGCCACTTCGGATGTCCAAAACTACCCCTAAACGACGTCCGATCAACCCGAAACCTACGCCAACAAGTCTGAAACGTCGAAACCTTGTCGATACGCGTCGTCGTGACCCAAGGACTGGTCCAACGCACCGCCACGCGCCGACGGAAGGCCAGACCACGCGCCGGCACATGTCGTCTACAGTCACGCGCCTGCTACAGTGTCTCACGTTCTACTACAGTGTCTCACGCCTGACTCGGTGTTGACTCAGCCGCTAGGTGGCGCCACATGGCTGCCAGATGGCTCCACGTGGTTACCACGTGGCTGCTAGGTAGCATGCCACGTCAGCCCCCCTCTGATCGAACCAGTCACCGAAGTGTCACCGGAGATTCACTAGAGAAGGCGATGGCTCCGCCGTGCACCGCTGTCCGCCATCGCTGGAAAACTCCATTACCGGACGACCTTGAATTTTTCCAAACTTCCTCAAATCTTAACTGTTTTTCACAAATATTTAGTCTAAATCCATCTACTCGAACCCAGGAACTCAAAAATGAAATCGAAACATGAAACCCATACCTGTGTTGGCTGGAAAATCGATCGAAAGTTCTGATTTTTCCTTTCCTCGGTTCGGTGTCTCCCGCGGCTGCTTCCTGCAACGGTTGGTATGTTCTTGATCACGGGAAGGAGGAGAGTCCGATGAGTAGAACCAAAATGGACAAGCTTGCCTCAAATTGAAGCTCAAATTTGTGGGTATTTGGGTTTGGTCGCACGGGTTTGGGTGAGTCGCAAAGAGAGAGAGTGAAATGAAAGAGGATCTGATCTGCTTGGGGTTAAAATATCTACCCAGACCAAATTATCAAAATGCCCCTAAACATTCTAGACCCATAACTCTCTCACACGAACTCAATTTTCTACGTGTCACCTGTCTATGAACTGGTGAGTTCGAGACCTATGCAACGGTCCCCGAAACAACCAAAAATTGACTTCCAAGCCCCTTTAAAAACCTAGGATAATTTCGTCCTTTTGTAAATGAATTTACGAAAATTCACAAATAAAATTTTCCGGGTCGTTACAATGTTAACCCTTTAACCCCAATTTGGTGCTCATATCATTTTGCATAAACGTTGATTATAAGTTAATAAGACTCAATTAATTCATGTTCTTGTTGTAAAAAGTTGATAAGAAAAGGCTTCAACTACAAATATATTAGCCACATATAGTTGAACTATATTTTGTAAAATATATATATATTTATATTTATTGACTTTTTCTTACAAATTTCACTTGTCTTAGAATTTTGTTCACATATATTATATGCTGATAATAGGAATATTTGGAATCTCGGGTTTGGAGTTAGGTCCCACTCTATTGGGTCCCACTTAACCATCTTCTGTCGGATTGAGGCTGCCTTGTACAACACCCTTCCGCCTTTCAAAGTACCACACACAATTTCGCTTCAAAACATTCTCTGTTTTTTTTTTGTGGGGAAAGGGGGATGCTACTGTTGATACTCCACGTGTCTTTACATAATGGACTTGTCACTTTGACTCAAATACTGGGAATTCAATCGACCTTTATAATTACTCAAAAAGGCGAGTAATTTTCATATTACTTCATTTCCGTCTATATCGTCAAATGTGCTAGTGTGAGAGCCTAGGGGCAAAAATGGTATATGGGTACGTAGTTAAGACATTTGTATTAAGTATCATACAATTTAGGCTTATTACTCACAATGCTCTCCGAATTAGACTTCGAGTCTCAATTTGCTCTCCGAACGCGAAATCGTAACAATGTGCTACTAAAACCCCCCTTCTGTCAGCTCCGTTGCACCAAAAGTTATACTCTGTTACTAACGACAGTTAGAAGAGGGATATTTTGTCAAAAAATTAAAACAATTACCCTAAAAAAAAAAAATTATTCCCCAATCCACCCCAGCCGTCCACATTCCTCCCAATTCTTGCCTTCAACCAAATTACCCAACCCATCACCTCTTCACTTTCGATCCCATCGCCATCCTCTTCTCCCAAACCCAGCACCACCATCAACTTCATCTCGCTTCGTCTCCCTTCTCTGTCGGCGCCTAAGAGCAACCTCAACCACCATCTCAAAGCTTCGAACCAGGACCATCGTTATGAAGAGCAACCTCCAATTACAAAACCTCTATTCGACACTTCAATGACCATGGCTTTTCCTCTCCAAAACCCCTTTGAAATGAGTCCCTACCCTTCCAATTCTCATAACTATGGTTTGCAATTCTGCAGTGTTCAAACAGCAATGAACTTATCCTCTTTATACTTGTTTGTATGAGTGTTTGGAATGCACGAAATGAGTTTGTAATGGAGAATAAAACGGCAGACACTGCAAAGGTATACAATAGAGCACGCGAATTGCAGGCTGAGTTCACGGCAGCTAACACTGTAGGTGGACCACCGGCGACGGGGATTGGACCAAGCCCTGTTTCTCGGTGGGAGGCCCCCGCTGTAGGTTGGTTCAAACTGAATGTGGATGGGGCTGGTTGTAGCAATAACAGACCAAAAAGTGTTGGAGTGGTCCTTCGAAATGAGGTGGGTGATTTCATAGCTACATGCACCAAACAACTCATTGGGTTCTTTATGTCGAACACTGTGGAGATGCTGGCAGCATGGGAGGAACTTCAGCTGGCAGTGTCTCTGGGCTGCCCTTCGTAACGAAAAGAGCAAGGCAGTGGCTGAGATGGTGGTTGTGGTTGCCCTTCAGCGCTGATGGTGGGTGAGGTTACTCTTCGGCGCCGACAAAGAAGGGAGACGAAGCGAGATGAATATGATGGTGGTGCTGGGTTTGTGAGAAGAGGATGGTGATGGGATCGAAAGTGAAGAGGTGGTGGGTTGGGTAATTTGGTTGAAGGTGAGAATTGGGAGGATTGTGGAGGGTTGGGGTGGATTGGGGAATAATTTTTTTTCTTTTAGGGTAATTGGTTTAATTTTTTGACAAAATACCCCTCTTCTAACTGCCGTTAGTAACGGAGTATAACTTTTGGTGCAACGGAGCTGACAGAAGGGGGGTTCTAGTAGCACATTGTTACCATTTCGCGTTCGGGGAGCAAATTGAGACTCGAGGTCTGATTCGGGGAGCATTTTGAGTAATAAGCCTACAATTTAAACTAAAACTCCGCCTTTATTTTGAGAAAGGAAATAATTAAATTGACCTTTTTTTAACTTTTTTTTTACTTTTTTTTTGTCCTTTTGTATTAAGTATCACGGAAAATGTGTTGGTGGTCTATGAGGTGACGCATTCGATTCAAAAGAAGAGAGAAAGTGAGGATATGGTGTTGAAGCTCGACATGCCCAAGACTTATGATAAGGTGGAGCAGAAATTTGTGTTGTTGGTTATGAGAAAATTGGGATTTCTGAGAGAGTCTGCTAGTGGATCATGGAGTGTATTTCCACGGCAACGTATAGTGTCCTATTTAATGGTGAAGCTGTGGGGCATATACATTTGGGGAGAGGCCTTCGGCAAGGTGATCCCCTTATCTCTGTCCCTCTTTGTGAATGGATTAGGTCAGAAAATTAATTTTGAGAAAAGCTCTATTTTCTAGTATAGATTGCTCTAAAACTATTACACAAAGAGTGGTAAATGTTCTTGGGGTAAATCAAGGCTCAGGCTTCGGGAAGTACTTAGGGCTTCAGTCTTATTCTGGCTCTTCGAAGAAAGTTGTTTTTGAAGAAATTCGCAACCAAGTTGACTCTAAGATCAAGTGTTGGCCGAACAGTTCATGTCGCCGACGAGGAAAGAGGTACTATTGAAACCATGACTTTGTCCTTACCCACTCACCCCATGTCATGTTTTTAGTTGCCAATCACTATGTTGAGGATATTGAGCTGACTATTGCTCGATTTTGGTGGGGTAGCAAAGAGTTGAAGCAGGGCGTTCATTGGGCATCATCGGACAAGGTAATTCAACCAAAGGCTCGTGGTAGTCTCGGATTTCGTGATCTATGTTGTTTTTACCTCTCCATGCCTAACAAATTTGGTGCCATTTGTTTATGGAACTGGACTCTTTGTTAGCTCGCGTTTTGCAGGTGAAGTATTTTGGGGGCCATGGCTATCTTGATGCTAAACATGTAAAGGGATCCTCCTAAGACTGGAAGGGAATTTTGAAGGCCCCTAAGATCGTGGTTGTGAGACTGAGGCGGAGGGTTGTTAATGTGGAGGACATTTTGGTGCGTCAGCCTTCTTCTAGGCCATTTATCATCCATCAACCTCTTTCATGTGCTCTGGAGAGAATGTCTGCCCTCATCGATCTGGATATTAGAGCTTGGAATCAAGAGCTTGTTGGGAGTTGCTCCAGTGGTACGGAGGCTAAATTGGTATTGTCTATTCCCTTGAGTCGTTTCGGTACTACATATAGAAGAGTTTGGCACCGCACCAAGAATGGTGCATATGTTGTGAAGTCGGGATATTTAGTTGCATTGGATATGTTATGTAATGGTGAATTTCAGATACGAGGTTGTGGTGAAGGTCATCAATAATAGTAGTGGTGAGCAAGTGTGGAAATCAATTTGGAAGCTTAAGGTCCCTACTAAGGTCCGAATGTTTATATGGAGATGCGTGCATAATACTTTGGATGTCCGACATAATCTCGGGCGAAGGTGATTCTTAGTTGATGATGTGTGTCTTCTTTGTGGTGATGTTGAGAAGTCCACTCCAACTGAACGTGGAGATATATTTTGCCTGTTTATTCTGGTATGGAAGTCCGCTCCAGCTGAACGTGGAGAAATATTTTGTAAGGCTATGACTTTTGGGACTACTGGACCTATTTATTGAGGTTTCTTAAGGAGAATGATGGTGGGGAAGCTGCAATCTAATGGCTGGTATTTGGCTTATGGCGCCATCTAGAAATGTCGAAATATGAGGTGCTTCATAGATGACTTGATTGCACCAGAGCTGGCAATTGGTCTTACCCAAGTGCAGGTTGGAGAATTTATAGATGCAGAGGCGTTGAATGTCTAGCGGGTGAATGATATGCCTGGAATTGCTGCTGGGACATCGCCGAAGGTGAAGAGATGTGTTACATCCCGTTCCAGAAAATCATTTTCAAAAATTAAAGTTTACCAAAATACCCGGTAAGACTTTGGTTCGACTTAAAGGCTAGAAGTTGGGCTAAATTAGTTTGGGTATTTTAAGTTTATCAAAATACCCGGTAAGACTTGGGTTGGACTTAAAGACCATCTTACCCTTCATAGTTAAAAGGATCTGGGAATCACTTTTCGTTTAGAAATACTTTTGAAAGTGTTTCTCGTACCATTGTGTAGGTCTTGAACTCACAAGTTCATAGTCAGGCGGTACATGGAAATCGAAGTTCGTACGAGGAAGTTATGAGTCTAAAAAAATAGTGGCAATTTGGTAATTTTGTATTTCAAAGGTATTTAAACACCCACATACTCTATCGCCTCACCCTATTGGTCAATTGGACTCTCTCTCTACTCTCTCTCTCTCTCTCTCTTCGATTCTCTTAGCCGAGAATCGCCCAAACAACAACAATCACCACCACTTTCAATTCCCAGCGACCCAACCTCCACCATCATCTTGATCGCCGTTCGGAGATGAAGACAACTGTACCAACCATCTCCGACGACAACGACCGTAGGCGGCGGATCAAGAGTCGAAAGAAAATCATCATTGTGACTTTTGAGGCATTTTTCGGCCACCACAGGTACGATCTCAACCTAAGGTCTTCATTTTTGGATTCCTCTCGTTGAGTAGATAGATTTACACTATTATATCTTAGTTTCTTGTTGAAAAACGAAAAAAATTGAAAAAGCCTGGTTTTTCAACCAAAAATGGTGATTCCGGTTGTTGGCCACTGTCCACGACGGTGACCACAGTGGCTCCGCCATCTTCTCATGCGAGAATTCCAGCAAACAACCACCGGTAACGGCAACACCAGTCACCGGACATGAGCCTACTTAGCAGTCATGTGACTGACAGGCGGTGCCACGTGGCTGCCCAGTCAGTAGTATAGTCAACGCCCGTGGGGGCGCTTGTCGCTTGTGTTGACCACCTGCAGGCGAGTGGCAGCCTGTGGCGGCGCATGGAGGGGTTTTTCGACCCTTTGCTGGCGCGTGTGGCCGTTTTCCAGTCTCCACGTTTTTAGTCCATTCGGAGCCATTTTAGATCCGTTTTAAGCAAACCGAAAGGGTTTTGTCTTAGTTTTTTGTGTAGAATCTAATTATGACCCTTATGGTTGCTTTTGCCTCAAGAACAAGTAGTCTGAATGGTGTTTAGCGGCTTGCCCTTGTCGGGTGACTATTTTACGACTTAGCACATTAGTTGATGATTGGTATGCCCATTAATAGTCGCTAGTATCGTACATGTCTATAAGCTATAGACTAGTCCTCCACGTGATCGTTCACCTGCACTCGCTCTATACTAGTTAAATAGCGCCAGTCTTATCCCAGAGCTCCTATGGGGATATGTGGTAATGGTGCTTGCACCCAGTCCTTCATGTGGTCGTGGTACCGAGCGAAGATACCAAGTCCTATGACGTGCGCGTGACTTGTGCGACTATAATACCATTGGGATACGTATAGTGATTGTTGTCACGGGAGGTGACTAGTATTGACTGCGATGTGCTTATGACCAAATTATTGAAGTACGAGAAAGGGTACAATTTTTATTGGAACCAATGCATATCGAGAAGACGATGATGCCGAATGGATGGGTTTTGGATGATAAGAAAGTCGTTTTGCACTAGATTTGTGCTCAAAGGTTGAGGATATCCTTTTGGGGTTGTTGACTAGACCCCTCCCGAATTTCCCCTCGAAATCCATGAGAACCCCAACCTCAAATAGTTCATGAAATACCCTCACTAGTCCAACAAAGACTTCACGAGAATTTTATCGAAAATTCGGCAGAATCTCACGTGTAATTTGTTCAAACCGCCTTCCACCTGTCAGACGAATGATTCAATTACTAAATTAATATCCAAACAGTCCAGATCAAATAACCATCAACCAACCAACTCCAAGTCCAACAAACAACCTACGAAATAATTACACGCAATCAGAGCAACTAGGTTGTAAAGTTAAATTTACAAATCTAACAAATCCTACTCGAAGATAGTACGGTAGTAGCGCAGCTAGAAAGTGATGCCTCCGCTTTGGGGTGTGCCCTCATCTTACTCAATGGCCTGGAGGCGACGTAAAACAAGGAAAAGTGTGAGTGGACAAAAAGAACAATTCAAAACACAATTTTCCGAGGAAAACGAAAGAATTCCCCTCAAAAATACAAACCATGCATGCATAATGTAAAATCTTTTTTAAACAGCTAACTAATTATTCCAAATTTTCGAAATTCATAAAAAGTACTAAATCATTGTAGAATAATTATTCTAATTTACTAAAATTCATCTTTAATAGGAACTTATTTAAAAGATGTATTTATGCATACATTATGATTTAAAAATCAAAATCCACTCACTGGAAGCTCAAAATAAGCTCAACTTTGAATTGTACGCTCCTCTGCGGTCCCCAGAACAGTATCTCCTGTCAAAAGTAACAACCGGGATTATTAACTAATAATTTTAAGCCTTAAACCCGGGACCCTAACTCCCGTGCGCTCTCACACGCCCTCGACGGTCCTAAACTAGCTTAAATAATCATAAAACGAAACTAAATCTAAAATGACCAAACGTAGGTCAATTGGTCGATTTAGGTTACACTAATAACCAACTGTGATCCAAAAAATAAAAGAGTTGACTAAAATTCAACTCTAATTCAACTCGGCCATATTTCGGATCAAACCACTAGAAATCTAATTCAGAGTCTAAGAACCTCGGATTTCCAATCTGAAAGTTCCGAAATGTCAATAATAATTCCACAATCATACTACTGAAATTTGAAAGCAATTCAACGGTTGGATATTCATTAATCGAGAAAAATACTCGTTGGTCAATACGAATTAATACACTCAATTTTCAACTATCCCAAAAATTAAAATCAATTATATCATTGCATAGAGCTCAATGAGTAGATAAACTTCCATACTTAGGCCGAAGGCCAAAAATAATTCAAAGGTATAGAAGAATGAGAAAAACAGTCAAAAATCTCGAAACTTCTCTATCTATAACTGTAAAAAAGAGCAACTAATTTATAAAACTGAAACTAATGGATTGTGGGGTTTGTCAAGACAAACACAAAGATACTAACATTGTCACCTGAGGTGGTCCGAATCGGCCGGAATCGTTGAGTCTTTCCTTCGCAGTTCGTCGACGACATGGGCGGGTTCTTGTGCTTTTGTTTTAGTCTTGGGAAGTTAACATTCAACAATCTAGGACTTAATGGATTAATGCTTTGGTGTAAGGCGGTGCATACTCAAACAACAATTGATGATGTTAATGACACATGTCAAACATCTGGGTAAGCTAGAAATTTTTATAAAATAATAGCTATTTGTGAAATGACTAAAACGCCCCTCAAACTTTAAACATTCATAACTTATTCGTTTGAACTCTGATTTTTGTGTACCGCCTATCTACAAACTCGTGAATTCGAGACCTACTTCCAAAAATATTCTTAAATAAAAAGTGACTTTCGAACCCTCTTTAATTCTCAACGGAAAAATCGTCATTTCATAATTAAATTTACGAAAGTACTTATTTTTAGGTATTGGTTGTTAGAGTTATCATGGCTATTATATGATTATTTTATTATATATCTCGTTATGCATGCCATACGAGTATATATATATATATATAATATATTTATGAATTTTATTAAATTGAGTAGTTAGTATATGTTTTTATAAACTATCTTACACTGAAAAACTTATAAGGTCATCTCACCCTTATGCTTTGTGCCCCTCAGGTTTCAGAAAAAGGTTTCGTGGATTTGAAGAGGAAGTTCAATAGTGGCAGCTCTGACACTACACCGTCGAGTGTGCTGTTAAATCTGTAATCAGTATTAGCATTTAGTACTTTATTTATGATAATCAATAGTAACTAACTATGCTATGCGTTTCCGCTGTCGCGGTGAATTGGTTAATTAATAGTTACTATTTAGCTTTCAAACAACTTTCTAAAACGCAACGTTTTTAGTTTGGCTTTCGTTACCGGGACCCAGCATCAAAGTGTCGGCCATCATTCCTTGATTTTGGTGCCTAGGAGGATTTTTCAAGTTGGGATGTGTCAAGATGGCAGGAGTCGATGGGCTTGGCAGGAGGCTTTGTTAAGGTAATGTGATAGGGCTTGGCAGGAGTCGATGGGCACTGCTGCTTATGGTTGGGTTGTGAGATCTCTCTAGGGGAGTATCCCTAGAGAGATCCCTTGCCTCTCGAGTTTGCAGGCGGAAGCCATGGCAATGAGGGTGGCGTTAGAGGCTTGTTTGCGTGCGGGATATACGAAAATTGAAGTGGAGTCGGATTCGCTGATTTTGATTAATTCCCTCACGAGGGGAGAGAAGTAGGGATGGGTAAAAAAACTGTGGTTATGGTTAATTGCAGTTACCGTAATTATTTACATTAAATAGGGTAATTATGGTTTAACCATTTTCTAAATTGTGTGGTTATGATTATAACCAATTATGTCCACAATTAAATGGTTTGGTTATGGTTATTATTAACCATTTAATCAATGGACAAACCATTTAACCATTTATTAGATAACCATATAACTTTTTATTTTGTTATTTTTATTTAACATTTTATATAGTGTTTTTTAGTTAAACTCATTCAATTTAAAAAAATGCCATTAGGCTCGTGGGTCGACCTGCAACGCCAACCGGGTCGACTCGACTTTTTCGGCCATTTTCGATCACCTCAGGCAGCGATCTTGGTGAAGATTTGTTCCTCTCTTCGAGTCTAACAAATCTATGTCCTTAAATTTCTCATATCTTAGTCAATTTTTATGGATCTAACTTGAGACGTTTCTTAGTTTCAGAGTGTTTTTCACATTTTTCGACCAGCTTTGGCCACTTTTAGCCGTCGACCCAAGTATTAAACTTATTCTACTTGTCGAGCCCTACGTGGTGACGTAAAAAAATTTTGAAATCCGAGATCGTTGACTATTCCTTGCAATTCTACCTATTTTTATTATTTTTGTTTTTTTTTTGTTAAATTTTAATTTGTTATTTTAATCTTTTTTTTTAATTGAACATAAAAATTATTTTCGCAGTTAACCATATATTAATGGTTATGATTATGGTTAATAACCATTTAGCTAAATAGCCAATGGATATAAAAAAACTGCAGTTATGATCTTAAATGGTTATGGCCAAAAAAATCTCAGTTAACGGTCTATATTGCAAGATGCTGTAATAAGGCAGCTCACTCAGTGGTTGCTTTCTCTTCGCGTCATGAAGGGTCTTATTGTTGGTGGGAAAAGGGGGATTTCACTGTTGATATTTCACTTGTCAGTTTAACTTATAAACTATGAAATTTTCCGTTTATCTTTACAATTAGCCAAAAAAGGTAGATAATTCTCATATTGCCTCAATTTCGTCTATGTCGTCAAATTTACTGATGTGACAGCCTTGTGAAAAAATTGGTATATGGTTAGTTAAGACATTTATATTAAGTATCATATAAGTTAAACTAAATCTCCTCGGTCGTTTTTTGAAATGAAAGAATTAAATTGTCTTTTTTTGTTTAATTTTTATTGTTATCCAATTGGAAGCTGTCAATCTTTATTGTTATCCAATTGGAAGCTGTTAATCTATATATTATTAAACGGTATGCAATGATGTGGACAATTGATGACGTAACGAACTATTTGACAAAATTAATCATTCATTTTTGTCTTCATTTGGATGAATAGATTGAAATGAGGCAACGGGAGATTTTCTGGATTTTTTTGGTCAATATTGGAGATTGAGTAAGAAAAATCGCAATTAATAAGGCAGAGTAAAATTTTGAACCAATTCCAAGTACTTTCAAAGTAAAATGTTGCACTGATGGGTTTTGATAGAGAATGGGGGACAAAAAGAACCTCTGTACGTGGCCAAAAATATCATTGGATAAAGCTGTGGAAGGAATTGTATGGACGGACTACACCTTACACCTCTTCCAATTTCACACATTATTTAACATAATTTAAGGCTGCAATTTTCTCAAGATATAGAAGCCCATCCTTCATTCTTTTCACTTCACACACTGAAAAATGGAAGCACCAGTGGGAATTATTCCAAGTGTTGTAGTAGTTCTTGTTTGCATAATTATTTCATGGGCATGGAAGGTGCTAAATATTGGGTGTGGTTGAGGCCTAAAAGACTTGAAACATGTTTGAGGGAGCAAGGCCTTACGGGCAATCCCTACAGGCTTCGCTTAGGAGACTTGAAGAAAAGCTCCATCATGCTCAATGAAGCAAACTCTAAACCCATGAACTCTCCCACTATATCACGCCACATGTCCTCCCTTTCATCCATCACTCAATGAACGTTTACGGTAATATTAATTATATTTTGATACTTTCTTGTTAATGATAAAGTTGATATTTCTAAATCTACGATGAATGAATAAAATAAATAGAAATCCAGTTAGGCATGCATATCATATAAAGATGTTAAGGTTTGTGCGTACCAAATTTCTATATAGTTATTTAATTTCAATAAATTATCATGCTATGATTTTTACTATTTACTCTGGTTAATTACATATAAAAATTCTTATATATATAGCTTTTATGATAAACAAAAAATGCAGGTGAAAATTCTTTTATTCGGCTTGGGCCGACAGCAAGGGTACACATCAGTAACCCAGAGGATTTGAAAGATGTAGTTACAAAATATGAAGAATTTCAGAAGCCGAAGTCAAACCCACTTGTCAAGCTTCTAGCAACAGGTCTTGCAAACTATGAAGGTGACAAATGGGCAAAGCATCGAAGAATTGTCTTCCATTTAGAGAAGCTCAAGGTATTATTATAAATTTATACATATATACCCAACATATATGCCATATTTATTCACTAATAATATAATAATTGATGTTAATAATTTCTGATTTTTCTTTTTAATTTTCGACATATATATATATATAGCAAATGTTACCGGAATTTTACCAAGGTTGTAATGAGATGATTCAAGAATGGGAGATTTTGGTGTCCAAAGAGGGTTCATCATGTGAGTTCGATGTGTGGCCTTACCTTCAAAACTTGACAGCGGATGTGATTTCTCGAACAGCATTCGGAAGCAGCTACAAAGAAGGAAGAATAATATTTCAACTCTTGAAAGAACAAGCACAACTTATAATTAAAGCTGCAAAATCTGTTTACATTCCAGGATGAAGGCAAGTTAATTAATTACTTATTTTTTTATTTAAAGAAATTTCGACGGTGTAAGGAAATTTTTATTGAAAGTACGACTTTTGTGTAAGTTTTTGCCAACCAAGCTGAACAAGAAATTGAAGGAAAATGACAAAGAAATAAGAGTGTCACTGAAGGGTATCATAAATAAAAGAGAAGAGGCGATGAAGGCCGGCGAAGCCGTGAAAGATGACTTGTTAGGTGTGCTCATGGAGTCTAACTTGAAGGTGATTAAGGATCATAGGAGCAACACAAAAGTTGGGATGAGTATTGAAGATGTGATTGAGGAGTGTAAGCTGTTCTACTTTGCTGGGCAAGAGACCACTTCTATGTTGCTTGTTTGGACGATGGTTTTGCTAAGTCAATACCAAGAATTGCAACATCGTGCAAGGGAAGAGGTTTTGCAGGTCTTTGGAAGCACCAAGCCTGACTTTGATGGCCTTACTCTCCTAAAAGTTGTAGGTGTACTAACTTAGATACTTTTCCTTGAGTAAATTGGTTGAATCTCGACCAGTTTTCCAAGGCGTTGGAAATCCTAGATGTATAAAATGGACAAATTTAGAACGGGAAGACGCACACTTACACTAAGAGCACAAACATATACGTGGTTGACCCTATTTGGGCAACGTTTACCCGATAAGACTATTTTGATTAATAATATGTGTTGAAAGAGAGAAGAGGAAAAGTAAGGAGATTGAGGAGCTCCCCCAAGTGAGGGGGAGAGTTCTCTTTATATGGGGAAGATCCAAGTTTAGGTGCATGTTGATATTATGGCCCCGACTAATGGCTTTAGCGATGAGCCTTGATACGGGCCTAGATAATGGACCTCACTAATGGGCCTAGACGGGTGGGCTTGAGTTCGGCCCAAGTAGTTTCACTAATCTTCTATGAAATCCGTTACTTGGTGAAATGAAGTAAGAACAATTTAGTCAAATATTTTGAAAAACATACTAATCCCAGGTCGTAGGACAAGAAACATCTTTATCAAGTTGGTGCTAGTGCAACTTGCTAAGACTAAATATTTCTTTTTTATTCAAATTTGTATTTGCTTTCCTTACAATTATGGGTTTATTTCATCTCATTTATCTTGATAATTCGTCCGGCCGGTGCTCGATTTGGTTCCTTAAATTACCTCAACCTAATTGTTGTACGACAATGCCCTAGGTAACCGTTATTTTGCATGAAGTTCTTCGACTATACCCAGCGGTTGTCGTGCTCTCTCGAAAAACTCATAAGAAAACACAGCTGGGAAAATTGTCATTACCATCTGGAGTGGAAATCACCATACCAGTACTACAGGTCCACCGAAATAAACAACTGTGGGGTGATGATGCCAAGGAGTTCAAGCCAGAGAAATTTTCGGAAGGAGTTTGCAAGGCAACCAAGAACAGATTTTCTTACTTCCCTTTCGGAGGAGGTCCTCGGTTTTGCATTGGACAAAACTTTGCTCTAATGGAGGCAAAAATGGCATTGGCATTGATTTTGCAACAATTTAGCTTTGAGCTTTCTCCATCCTATGCTCATGCTCCTGCTACCATGATAACCCTTCAACCCCAGTTTGGTGCTCATATCATTTTGCATAAACATTGAATATAAGTTATTATGACTCAATTAATTCGCGTTTTAATTTGTTGTCAAAAGTTGATAAGAAAAGGCTTCAAATACAACTATATATAGCCATATATATATATATATAGTTGAACTATATGTTGTAGACTATGCATATATATCGAATTTTTTTCATAAGTTTCACTTGTCTTATAGAGTTCTGCTGATGAACATTTCTTAGTAAATTAATATGGATTTGTTCGGTAGCTAGAAAACTTGACTGTATAATTCCCCAGGTGAGCATGATTTAACTTGAAGGTTCGATTATTCCCGCTAGTTTTCGAGCTTAGATGAGCCATATTCACAAGAAAACATGGAAAATGATCATAATCAGCCGGATTCGAAGTACGTTACTAAAAATTATCATAACAAGAGCAGCAATATACTACAATAAAACTACTTGTTATGACGCATTTTTAATGATCGATGTTTCAGGCCTCGTTTGAGCTAGCTTTATGATGGCTTGCTCTAAAATATTGTTGGTATATTTTCATTGCTTGCACTACATAAAAATAAGGCTTCCCCGGCAAAACGTGTTCGTCGAGCAACATGTAAGACTCGTCAGGCAACATTAACCTTGGTGATTCCTCGTCGGGCAACATTCGTCGGGCCACAGCCGTCGGGCTTAATGTTAGTCGACGGAAACAGTGATTCGTCGAGTAAATTTAAGATTGCCCGGCGGATCCATTCGTCGCATATTAGTTGTCGAGCAAACCAAAAGTCAACATATTTTGCCCAACGAATAACATTCACCAGGACAAGGTATTAATTCTGTCCGACGAAATGAGTATTCGTCGGGCAAAATAATAAAATTTAAAAATAATCATAATTTATTTAATTAAATAAATATCTATAATTAAAATAAAAATATTTTTAAAATATACAATTAAAAGAATAAAATGAATCAAATTAAAATAAATAAATAATATTTAGAAAAATTAATGTTATCTTTTTACATAATTAAAACTAAAACAATGTTTTACATATTACATTCTAACTACTCGGCGACTGGTCGGGGTGGTCGGGATCCTAGGTGGGCTGTTGGGACAGGGGCTGAGGCTGTGACAGAAGTTCATCCAGTCCACGCTCACCCAAGCGGTCAAGCACCTTGGCGAGGCAGTCTTAATTTGATCGTTTTCGGCTTGGATCTGCGCGTTTTGAACCTTGATCTCAGCATTTTCGGCCTAGAGGATCTTGAAGTTTCTCTTGAGCTCCGACATCTCCTCGGGATTGGCTCCCCAAGATGAACTCGATGAGTGACTTGAGACATCCCGCACTATCCCGTCGCCCGCCCCCCGAACGATCTTCCCTGGACACCTCCTAAGTCGTCGCTCTAGGATGACGATCGACTTCTTGGGATCCGGGAGCTTCTGCTCCAACGGCACTTCGGGAAGCTGTTGTGTGAGCTCAGCCTGTGTCTGCTAGACGTCTTGTTCCATCGCCTCCTACAAATTCGAATAAATATTAATTAGAAATATAATTATCAAATTAAAAATTAATGTTTAATCTGCAAAAAATAAACTTACGTGAATTTTGTCAGCCTCTTGGTCGCCCCGTCCCGTGTACACTTGCCCCCAGGCATCCACCTTCGGGAACATCGACCTGGTGATGCCCCGATCCTTCTGCCGGGCCGATAAGGATCGCGACCCCCGGTGGTGGTTGAATTTTTTCGCTCCCCGGTTTGAAGTGTCGGCAACCGATTTCCGTTGTTCATTAGTAAAAACAAAAAATATATTTTCAAAATGGAAAATAACATAAAAAATAAATAAATAATTTAACTAGGTGGATAGTACGTACCACATAGGTCGGGGACACAAAATGGTCGCACAACCACAACCACTCTGCCAGTTTCGGCCCCTCCAACTCCTCCGGAGGATTTGCCCAAGCTTCATCCAGGGAAGGCTAGCTATTATAGTACTTGTGGAGCTCGTACTTCCAGTCGGCGTACCGTAACTGCCAGTGGTGTCTCAAGTATCTACTGACGTCGACGTCCTCCAAGTTGAACTCAAAATTGATCTACAATAAATTATTAAAGTTAGTAAAATAACTTTAAAAAATGAAATTATGTAAAAAATGGAGAAACACGTACCGATAACTCTCCCCAACAGCGTGTGTTCTCCTCCATGGGTTTGGTTCTGAAAGTCTTCCCCATCATCAGGGACTTGGTGCGAAGAATCGCGCCAATGTCATGCACAAGCACGCTGTGGATTTTTACCAGCGCGAACCGGAGGCGAGGCACGTACACCACCTGGATCTTTGTTGTAACAACCTAGAAATTCAATTATTGGAATTACGTAAATTATTTATGTAAAATGACGATTTTACCCTTGGTCGGGTAAGGGCTTGGAAATCAAGTTTTGTTTCGGAACATTTTAGATGGTGTTTTGGATACCGTTGCGTAGGTCTCGAACTCACGAGTTCGTAGACAGGCGGCACGCAAAAAATGGAGTTCGTGTATGAAAGTTTTGGGTCCAGATGTTCAAGGGCATTTTGGTAATTTTGGATTGGGAGAAGATATTTTAACCCCAATCATTTTACATCTTCACTTCATTTTCATCTTCAGCTCATTATCATCTCTCTCTCTGTGAAACAAAAACACCATCGAACCCGTGAGAAAACACCCCAAAACCCACAAAGTCAACTTTTGATTCAAGGCTTTAACTTCCATTTTTTATCCACTAAGCAAATTCTACTCCTTCCCACGATCACAACCGTACCAACCATCGTAGGAGAGGACCACGGGGGAAGCCGAACCGAGTATAGGAAGTTTCGGATCTTCCGATTGATTTTTCGGTTTACACAGGTACGTGTTTGTGGTTTTGAGGTCATATTTAAATTCTTGGGTTTGAGTAGATAGATTTAGACATAAAATTTGTGAAAAATGGTTGAGTTTTGAGGAAGTTATAAAAGCTTGAAGTTTCGGCTGGAAATGGGGGATTTCGGCGAAACCAGACGGTGGCGCCTGCAGCCGGTCGTCTTCTCCGGCGAGTCACCGGTAACCGGTCGGGTTGAGTGAATCGGTCGGGTTGAGTAAACCAGTCGGGTCGAGTTGAACCGGTCAGGTTAAGTGAACCGATCGGGTTGAGTTGGATCGGGTCAGGTCGAGTTGGGCTGGGTTGGATCGGTCCAGGCGCGTGGGGACTGTAGCAGGCGCGTGACCGGCGCGTGGACGCATGTTCCGACCTTCCGTCAGCCCGTGGCGGCGTTTGGGGCCAAGTCTGAGGTCACGGTGGCGTGTGACAGCTAGTTTTTGACGTTCCGGATCTGTTGGCGCAAGTTTTGGGTCGATCAGACGTCGTTTAGTGGTAGTTTTGGGCGTTTAAAGTTGCTGCGTTTTCTAGACCAGCATAGGTAGACCTCACGGGGTTTAGGGGGTTTATATTTAAGGTTCTTATTATTAGCTAGTAATCCCGATTATTAATTTACACAGGTGACCCTGCTCCAGGAACGTCAAGGGAGCGTACAATTCGGGATTGAGCTTGCTTCAACAGGTTTGTGAGTGGACTTTTGGTTTATAAACTATAATGCATGCATAAATGTATCTTTGATTTAAATACTGTTATGTATGGGTGCAATGATTTCCTGGAATTTATAAATGATTGCTGGACATTTGTGTTTCCAATATTTCAGTGGAAGTGTGTTGTGAGAAATGGCATGGTTGTTGGATTCGGTTTTGATATTGTTTTGACATGGTAATTATTTGAGTCCATGATTTTGAGTTGAAACCGTATTTTTGATTATAAAATACTTGATTTTGGATCCAATACTGTTTTGAGGGCGCCAGGATCCGGGCTAGGATCCGCTGAGACGGTGAACCCGGTGAACCTCCAGTATAAACAATACCGATTTGAAGGGGCCAGGATCCAGGCTAGGATCCGCTGAGACGGTGAACCCGGTGAACCTCCAATATAAAAGGTGATTTTGCAGAGATTGTGGTCGAGGTCAAGTAACACAGATTTTTACACATCTCAAGGGATACCCTGGTGTGTAGTGGATTTGTCGGGAACAGTGGATTTGAGATATTATGTGTTCATGTCGAATTAAATGATGTTTACTTTCATAAACTATTTTATATGATGCATTGCATGATTTTATTCGTGGAGGGGGAAAAAGGTAAGTTTTCCTCGAAAAATGATTTATAAATGATTATTTTTGGTCCACTCACAACTTTGTGTTTTAAATCCCCTCCAGGCTGTTGAGTTGAGTTGACGCGGGCACTTCTTACGAGGCTGAGGCATTAGGACTTTACAACTGCGCTTTGTACCTAAATTTGAGTAGGATATCTAATTTTGTATTATTTATCCTACCTAGACGCTCTGATATGATATATTTTGGGATGGTTATTGTCTATTGGAATTTGGAGTGCTTTTAATCCCTTGTCTGATAGGTGGAAACCAGTTATTTAAGTCCCTAAGAGGAGATTCTACCGAAGATTTAGGCAGAAATCTCATATTATATTCGTAAGGATTGAAGGGTATTTTGGGATCTTTTCTGTAGGATGTCAGACGGGATCAGGGTCTTTCTCGGGTTTCGAGGGGAAATCTGGGACGGGTCCTGACATTTGTATTCGTTGTCCTGCAAATCCGCTGGAATGTCAAACCCCGGTTGATCCAACGCACATTCACCGACTTCCCTGAAAATTCAGTGAACATTCGTACCTAATATGAGTAACAAATAAAAACGGTTTTTTAAATAAACAAAACATTCAACTTACCCTTAGGGAGTGCTCTGACATCAGCCCGTTTCGTATCCTCTGGCGTCGTCTTGTGGGGGCTAGGGGTCAGTACGGGTTCCCCCCGTTTCTTGTTGTGCTATCGACGAGCCGATCAGGCACCAGGTCGCTGATGATCCGGGATCGGTGCCTGAACCGACACCGCTGTTGAGGCAACCGAGGCAGCGACTGCCTCCTCCGCCGCATGATCATCAACGAGATCAGGGCAGGGGCGGGTCGTAGATGTGATCAAGGTGCGATGCGACATCTACAATAAGAAATTTAAAATAATTAATATAAAATTAACCAACATTTTTTAATTCCAACAATAAATAAACCAAATTTTTTTTATTGAAAATTAGTAAATTGGTATCTAAAAACTAAAACCGCCAAATTCTAATTTTTTTATATAAAACCAACACAAACCAAAATTAAACCTAAAATACTAATTAATCCAAAAGTACTAAACTCAAAATTCACAATATTATACCTAAATTTCTATATCCAAATTTCGGGAATAAAATCAAACTTACAAATTAATCCAAACATACAATAATAATATCCAAATCATAAAATTCACATATTAAAAATTTATAAAACTCACATGTCCAAAATTCACATATCCTACACCATATCAAAAATTCACATAAATGTTTTTAAATTCAAATATCCAAAATTCATAAAATTCACATATCCAAAATTCACATAAAATTCATATCCAAAATCATAACAAAATCATATGCAAAATTCATAACATTATACCAATTTCAACATTATACCAAACATCAAAATTTCAACAAATCTTCAACATTCACCATAAATTCCTAAATCCAAACAAGCTTAGTAAACCAAATATTTATATTCCAATCCAATCCAAATTCACAATATTCAACTAATCCCCCTAAATTCTCAATCTACAAAATTGACAATAATGCACAATCTGCTAAAATCCAATCCAAATTTAAATTCCATTTTCAATACAATTTCATAATATCCAAACCAAATTTCAATTGAAATTTCACTCCAAACAAAAATTAAATTTAACCAAACAAAATTAACAATAACCAATCCACATTAACAATAGAAAGAGAGGGACAATGAGTTCGACCTGGAGATGACTACCAACAAGGATAGGGGCGGCGGCGAGACCTAACCTCAGTGAGAGAGAGGCAACATGAGAGATAGTTGCGGCAGCAGAGTGAGAGCTGGAGTCTGAGTGAGAGAGAGCGAGAAAGGGAGGGAGTGGTATTGGACGCCGGTGACCTCCACAGCCGAGCTCTGGCCTGAGTTGCAAAGAGATGGCGATCGGGAGAAAACAAGGAAAATGAAGAAGAAGGAAGAAGAAGAAGAAGAAGAAGAAGAGCCGGTCTGATTTATCTGTCTGAATAGCCTTGCCCGACGAACCTCGCCGTCGGGCCAACTTTTAATGAATTCGTCGGGTAACAGCACGCGGTCGATTATTTAACTATTCGTCGGGTAAAGATATGCGGTAAGTTTGAGATTTCACGAAAATTTTGGCGGAATGCTTGAAATTTTCGTGGAAAAAAATGCGCGTTTTTGTTACTTTGCCCGATGACGTTTCTATAGTAGCCCGACGAATAATTACATATTGCCCGGTGAATAGTTGCCTTCGTCGGGCTAAAGTCTTACGATGTTGAGTTTATGACTGATCTAAAAACCAGGTCCGATGATAGAATTTCCAAGATCGGGACCGTTCAATTTTTGGTTTTACATGCCTAAAGCCCCATCGATCGTTATCGTCATGTTTTTCTGAGCTTATGTGCCTCGATCGTTAAGTTTGTGAATTTCAATGGGCTTTTCGTAGTTTTGGTTCAATTGATATTCAAACGATGGAATTTCAAAAAATTGACCGTTCAATGGTGTTACTTTTAAGTCTGTAGACCTCACCCGTCAAAAATCTTGATGTTTTGAGTATTTCAAGTCGGCCAATCGTGAAGAAATGTTGTGTAACCTTTGAATCGTCATGCACCGTTACCTAATCCCGGGATTTCCAAATTGGGTAATTTTTCGCATAGGCGATCTATGAGTACCTACCATAAATGTGGACGGTTAGATCGGTCCATTTCAATTTTTAAATTATTAAAAATCGTAAAATAAGCATATTTATCAAGGAGTTTAAACACTTGAAGGAAACTTCAAAACAATTTTTGAAGTTTTGGTTCTATTGATATTCAAACGATTGAATTTGACCGATCTAACCGTTCATTTTTTGATTTTACATGCCTAGATCTCGCCCATCGAAAAGCTTGATGTTTTGAGGATTTCAAGCCGTCTGATCGTGAAGAAACGTTGTGTAACCGTTGAATCGTCGCGCACGGTTACCTAATCACGGGAATTCCAAATTGTGTAATTTTTCACGTAGTCGATCTATGAGTACCTACACTAAATGTGGACGGTTAGATCGGTCCATTTCATGTCGTAAGTAATTTAAAAAATTTGTTTAATAAATAAATGTACATTGAATCTGATATATATTGCCCGGCGAATTCAGATTCGTCGGGCATAACTTTACAGTTTCGGCAACCGCCCACCGAAAAGAGAAATAAGTGATGATAGTTGAAGCCTTTTCCCGACGGATGTAAAAATATATTCGTCGGACAAATGTCAGTTAGTATTTATAAATTGAAATTAGATTTAGTTTAATTTTTTTATTTTTTATATTTGTTATAAATAAATGGTTGTTGTATACACTATTTTATCAAATAAGATGAAATATTGGAAAGCCGAATCAAGGATGATCGACATCAAAGTTTGTGGGTTTAGTACATAAAAGATTAATTAAACTTTTGTGAATGAAATCATAAAACATATATATAAATCACATTTATTGATTTGAAGATGGATATTACATATATAAATGAAATTTCTAATTTACAATTTTCATTCAGTGTCGGATTCACTTTCCCCTTCCCAATCACGCTCGTCATCTGAGATGTGCACAGTACTTGATTCCTCCGAATCACTATCAATTTGTTCTAATTCCCCGAGATCAATAAAATGTCATCAATCGCAATTGGTGAGATGATGTCGTTGGTTCGTACTCCATCCATGTTTAGGGTGGATGCCGAGGAATCCACCTGGTAAACGATTTGGTCATCGTCTTTTTCCCCATCTTCTTCATGGTATCGGTCATCCAAGTCCCAAATATTTATATGATTCACCATCTTAGCTACTCTCCAACCACCACCAGCTTTTGGATCATCCACGTAGAATACTTGTTTCGCCGTACTAGCGAGGATGTAGGGATCACTCTTAAACCACTGGGTGTTTGTGTTGACAGAGGTACATAACTGATCTTTAATGACACTGCCTGGGATACTTGGGTTCGTATGAAACCAATGACACTTGAACAAGACGACTTCCTTGCAGTCTGCGTATAACACCTTAACCACACTTAACAATTTGCCGTAGAATCCCGTATCAGCATTTTCCCCATCCCCCGGCACGAAGACCCCACTGTTTTGCGTAGACAATTTGTCATCTCGTTCTGTGCACACGAACTTAACTCCGTTAACGTGACAACCAGCGTATGTTTCTCCTAGGAATGGACCAATGGCTAGCGGCATTAATTCTTTATTGAAATTTGGCGAGTTGACATCTTTCAGTTGTGCCATCTGGTAAGATACACACAATAAACGAAATTGGTAAACTTAAAACCAATTTAAGAAAGTTGCAAATAAAATATTTGACTTACATGCTCAGAAAACCAACGTGAAAACAGTTGTTTGTCCATTTCTTCCCAATTAGAAGGAAATTGGGCCTTCATCAACGCCTCGTGCTGCTCGTGGAAGGGCTAGACTTCATCATAGTTGTTCAGTATGAACCACTGAGCCACCTCCATGTCACTATTGGTGAACGGTTCCGAGATTGGATCAGTGCCGAATGGTCGTGCAGGTCTGGAAAATACAGATAGGGTCTTTGGACGTTGGCCACCGTCGTCGTCCTATTGAAGGAAGTTTCAACATTCCGAAGGTACATTGCACAAAATGTCAGTGCCTCCTTTGCAATGTACGCCTCCGCTATAGAGCCTTTGGGACGTGTCTTGTTCCGAACGTACCGCTTGTACGTACCTAACATTCTGCAAGAAAATTTAC